>OX104063.1:31044186-31075627 GCA_944474145.2 Dicrocoelium dendriticum | reverse complement strand
ATTCTCCTGACGAGGTTAAACTGCTGCGATGTTGCACCTTCCCACACTACTTTGGAATATTCCTTCTTAGAAACAAACATGGGCCACCTGGAACCGCTGGAAGCGCATTTTTTGAATTATTTGGAGCTACTACCTGTCTTGCAATCAAACACGGTACTCTCAGAGAGCTACAAAATTAAATTAGTGAGAAAATTTCTGGAGGATGAAGGCCAAAGACATTTCGACACCCTCCATATCAGTGATAAGGAGGCAGTTAACAGCACGCTAGAAGTCCTTTTCTGGTTATGAGGTTCACGACTGAACATATACACTGCGCGGTATTCTGAGTCAATCTTGCTTCAAAACCCTGAAGAAAGTGTCATTGATTTCTTTGCGTGGAGTCATCAAGCCCTACCAGAGTGTCGGTATATTGAAATTCCGGTTACGAAGTTCGAACAGGTCATGGATTTACGGTGCTTGATATCCGGTGTCCGTAAGGAACAGGCTCGTGAAAGCTTGTTGTCGGAAGGTGAGACGACGACGAGCTGGTAGAAAGCCTGCAGTATTGTTTGACAGCTGTAGAAGGTCCGTAAACAACAGCTTTTTCCTCGCAACCTCATACAGACACAATCCAAGCAGTCGACCAAAAAGGTGTTACTCCGAAACGGTCCGAATCGCCTTCTACCTGTTACCAGTGTGAAAGTCTGCAATTATCAGCCGAGGGATGTCGTCATAAACTGAGTATCTGCCGCCAATGTCGACTCATCTAAATCTCGCACATCCGCGACACTACGTTTTCCCACGATGCCATTGAAGGTCATTTAGTATTCAGAAGAAGAAGACTAGCTAAACACGATCTGGAACGCAACTTCGAACATCTGCAGCAATCACCCACCCTACACTGTGCAGTTGGAAATGAAAGGCCGTTTGGTTAAAATGGAAGCTGATACCGGTGTCTCCGTTACCATAATCAGTGCTGCCACAGTTAAAAGATTACCCAAGGTATCCCCTGCAAATCAACTTTGCGTACGTACACTGGGCAGTCGATACCAGTCCTGAGCAAATGCACTATTCATGTTAATTAGCATGAGGAAAAAAGTACCTTACAAGCATTTGTTGTGGCGAATGATTATCCGAACTTACTCGGGCGAGACTGGATTAAATTCCTTCTGGCCACGCTAGAGACAGTGAAGTTCATGTCAATTAAGCATCACTAGGAGGATGTGCTCAATAACTATTTTGACATTTTTATGAGGAATTAGGGAATTTGCGTGGATATCAGGCTCGTACCAAATTACGATAGGGAACTCAGTCCTGATTTTCAGGGCATGTACCCTACCTTATTCCCTGTGATCAAATGTGGAAAACGAGATAAAGAGATTGTAATCAGCAGAAACAATCGAGCCGGTCCAATAAAGAGTGGGGAGCTCCAATACTTCCAGTATTGAAGCCGGATGATTCTGTGTGTATTTGGGGGACTATCAACTAACTGGTAATCGTTGTTGAATGCTGGATAAGTATCCCTTACCTCGAAAAGGGGGTCTGTATGCTAAGCTGGCAGGCGGACAAAAGTTTACACAGATCGTTCTCAGTCAAGGCTACTTACAAATTGAGTTAGACGACACCTCTCGCTTATTCACCGCGATACGTACACACATGGGTTTATTCCAATACAAAATTCTGCCCTTCGGAATCAGTTCGGCCCCAGCGATATTCCAAGGGATCACTGACAACCTGATCAAAGATATTCCTTTAACTTCGCCCATCTTAATGACATTATAAGTACAGGACGTACAGATGCTAACGATTTACAAACGTTATCCACTGTGCTCGAATGTCTACAACTGGGTGGACTCAAACTGAAGAAGTCCAAGAGTACCTGTTTCTCAGATTTATTCTCTACTTTGGTTAGCGCCTCGATAAACACCGATTACAAGTGCTAGAAGCCAAAGTAAAGCCCATCCTTGTCGCATCGGAAATCAAAAATAGAGCCGAACTCCGATCGATTTTAGGGATGTTTTCTCATTATTGTCGCTTGTTACCTAAGACCTCGACAGTACTTGCACCCTTATGCGAACTGGTGCACAGGAAGAAGTCCTGGACTTGTAGTCCGAATCAAAGAAATGCTTTCACAGATGCAGAAATAGTGTTCAGCGCCCCCCGTTTTGCAGGCATTTCGATCCGAGCCAGCCTTTAGTGCTGAAGTGTGATGCTTACCCACGCGGAGCGGCCGCAGTTCTTTGCCACCGTAAGGATGACATTTCTCTTCGTCCAATCGCTTTTGCTCTCCTACCATGCAACCCGATGAAAGGAATTACTGCCAACTGGACGGAGAAGCGTAAGCGATTATTTTCGAAGTCACGCATTTCCATCAGTTTGGCTGGGGAAGACATTTTGATATCCTCGCCGATCATAAACCCCTTCTTTCGCTTCTGCGTGAGGAGAAAGGAATCCAACAATCGATTTCGCCTCGAATGTAAAGGTAGGCACTACCATTGAGCGCCTATAACTACGAACTCCAGTATGTAAACGGACCAAGTACTACCATTGCCGATGCACTTAGTCGCCTCCCGCAGCAGCACGGCACAGAAGCGAATTGTGAACTCGTGGAGTTTATCAATTCGACGCAACAGCTTGAAAACACCCCCATCCGGAGTGACATGGTGCGTCGCCCGACGAACCGGGACCCTCTGTTGTCGATGGTGTAACGGTTCTTGATAACCGGATGGCCTACATGCAAATCAGACGTACTGAAACCATTCGCCGGTCGGAGTAATGAGTTGAGTTAATACGACGGCTGTATATTTTGAGGCTCGAGCATAGTTCCACCAGAAGAACTACGCTCCCAGTTGCTGAGAGAGCTGCATGACGCACACCCCAGCGTGAACAAGATGAAGGCGCTGGCACGTGGTTACTGTTGGTGGCCGAACATTGACCAAGGTGTAGAATGGCTGATGAAAAAGTTCGCACAATATCAGAACTACCAAAGGCAAAAATCCCCCAGATCGATATGTCCATGGCGATGGCCTGGAAGGCACTGGCAGCGGGTACACGCGGACTACTTTGGCCAAATCAATGGGTCGATGTTCCTACTTTTGATTGATGCCAATTCTAAATAGATAGAAGTACATACAGTTCCACATGCAACTTCCACAGCAACAGTAACAGATGGAAAGTGTCACGTACGCGAATGACTTCGATCCGTTTACTTCAGCCGTGCGCGGATCGGTTACCACTCAGACCAGCTAGCCAATCCTCTGACACACACACCCGGTCTCGCTACGCATTTCCGTGAATCTTGTACCTTCTCATTTGATTGATAAACCTACTGTTGTTCAGACGTCTTCTTCTTGCTGGGATTACGTGTCTCAGAAGCGTGCGTTACATGCTAAGTGGTATTACATTTTAATGTCGACGAAAATGACGAAACTAATGTTGAATACACCTTCTATATTTTGGTCATCTGCTGAGGAAAAACCGACGTTATCGAACTGGATAAGATGGAGGAAATCATTTACTAACTACTTGGAATTACTTGCTGTACTGAATGCGACCGTTTGCCTTTCTGATGCTCACAAAATCACACTATTCAGGCAAGTGCTTGGCGATGAATATCAACGGCACTACCTTGCCCTACAACTGGAAAACTATGCCACTCTCAGTTCTGCTTTGGATACTTATACCACGTTATGGGGGCTGAAACAAAATCTTTACACTGCTAGATACTACTTTTCAAAACGTCCAAAAGCCGAAAGAAAGTGTCAATGATTTTATTGCACATATTCACCAATCCATTCCTGATTGTAAGTATAATGATATTCCATCTGGAAAAATTGAAGAGCAAATGAAAATTCAATGTTTGTTTGCGGAAATATCGGACGGAAGTGATAGAGAGAAGTTGTTATCCTTGGATGAGTCGGGCATCACGTGGGAAAACGTTTGTCTCATCGTTCGCCAGCGAGAGTTCATTACACACCAATTAAGCGAGTTCACTGGTCGGCCGGTAGTCGATGATGTGCACTCGGTCCGCAAATCAGACACCAGTGAACATCGAAAACCATTTGTGTGTTATCGTTGCGGTTTGCGACATTCTCACGCTTCTGTTTGCCGGCACAAAGAAAGTATCGGTCGGAAATGCGGCAAGATAGGTCATCTAGCATGCGTCTGTAGATCGGAAAGTTCCCGCCCCACGAACATCGCCTCGTCAAATTGTCAAAACAACCTAGAACTACGGGAATATAAGGTCCTAGAAAATTTGAACAGTGAGCTTAACTCCGTGTACTTGAACAGTGTAACACTCAAAAACTGTTCTCCTTACACAGTACGTTTGACGATAGAGGATGAACCGATGGACATGGAGCTAGATACTGGGGCGGCGGTCACCATTGTAAACTGCGGTTCAATGAAAAAGCTGCCACCTTTGCTACCGTGCAACTCGAGGTTACAGACGTACACAGGTGATCCAATTCAGGTGTTGGGCATGTGTTTCGTTAAAGTCAGACACGTGGAGCGAGAATCCACCCTACCTTTAATCGTTGTACCTGAGAACAAACCGAATCTCATGGGTCGAGACTGGATACAGTTCTTTCCCGAGACCATGCAACTCAACCAACTCACTATTGAAGACGGCAGTTTGAATGGCTTATTGAACGAATTCTCATCGTTGTTTGTAAAAACTGGGAAAAATGCGTCATTTCAAGGCTTCTATCAAATTTCGAGAGGATGCCGAACCAAAATTTTACAAAGCTAGATCATAACCTTATGCAATGCGCCCTAAAGTTGAGACAGAGATACAACATCTGCAATCAGATGGAGTCATAGTACCGGTGTAACATTCAGATTGGGGCACTCCGATTGTATCTGTACTCCAACCTGACGGCTCCGTCCGTATTTGCGGAGACTACAAATTGAGTCAACCAAGCGTCGAAAGTGGAAAAATATCCCCTACCACATAGTGAAGACTTGCACGCGACTTTAGCCGGCGGCCAAAAGTTTTCCAAGCTAGGTCTCAGTCACGCATACTCTCAGGTCGAACTTGAGGATGAGTCACAGGAACTGACCAAAATAACTAACCACCTGGGACTATTCCAGTGCATGCGCCTCCCGTTTGGAATAAATTCAGCACCCAGCATTTTCCGACGGATCGTGGATAATATAGTTAAAGATATATCGTTCACCTGTGCATACTTAGACGATAGCCTTCTTACTGGTCGCAGTGACGCTGCGCATCTAAAGACATTGCGAACTGTTCTCCTGCGTCTGGAAGAGTGTGGGTTGAAATTAAAAAAAGTCCAAATGTGTGTTCTTATCCGATTCTGTTTGTTACCTTGGTTCCAAACTGGACAAAACCGGTTTGCATGTCCTGCAAGATAAAATAGCGCCTATTTTGCAGGCACCTCAGCCCAAGAATAGTGATGAACTACGATCATTCCTAGGAATGTTGTCCCACCATCGTCGTTTCCTACCTGATGCCTCGACCATTCTTGCTCCATTAAACGAATTGTTACACAAAAACATCCCGTGGATGTGGAAAAGTGAGCATCAATCTGATTTGCTTGTGCAAAGAAGTGTCTTGCTTCCGCACCTGTTTTGGTCCATTACGACAGTGAAAAACCGTTAATCTTACAGTGTGATGCCTCTCCATATGGAGTCGGAGCAGTTCTGTGCCACGAAATGTCCAATGGTGTCATTCACCCGATTGCATTTGCTTCACGAACTTTACAACCCGCCGAAAAGAATTACTCCCAGCTGGATAAAGAAGCCCTGTCAGTTATATTTGGCGTCAAGTGGTTTGATCAGTACATTTGGGACAACTATTTCAAAATACAAACCGACCACAAACCACTGATATCCTTGCTGAGCGAGTCAAAGGGAATCGAGCAGATGTTTTCACCGAGTATACAACGCTGAGCATTAATATTAAGTGCAAATAAACGTCGGATCTTGTATATTCCTGGGTTGAACAATCATACAGCGGATGCATTAGGCAGGTTACCACATGCGACCCCAGACGAAATACTGGAGGAACCAGTGGAGCTTGTAAATCTAATGCAACACCTCGACACCACTCCATTGATAGGTGACACCATACGTCAGTGGACCGATCGTGATCCGACGCGACCTTCTATCGTGCGATGTACAAAAACCGGATGGCCTACTACAGTTCCCGTCGATCTTAAACCTTACGCACAACGGGAAAATGAATTGAGCCTTCACGATGGATGCTTGTTTTGGGGATCCCGCCTGATTCCACCGCTAAATGCACGGCCGTTCATCCTAAACGAACTCCACAACGTACATCCAGGCATAGCCCGAATGAAAGCCTTGGCGCGCGGTTATTGCTGATGGCCTGGCCTAGATATAGAAATAGAGTACTATCTAAAAACATGTGGTTTGTGTCAGCAGTATCAGTCAAATAAACCTCCCGGTCCGGTACACCATTGGCGTTGGCCTGTAAAGCCATGGCAACGCATCCATGCGGAGTACTTTGGACCCATTAATGGTGTATTTTTCCTGCTGCTAATTGACTCTCATTCGAAATGGATAGATGTTTATCTCGTTTCCCATCCTACTACAGAGACAACTATCTCCAAAATGCTGTCGTCATTTGCAATATTTGGGATACCAGAGACACTCTGCACAGACAATGGGCCATGTTGCACTAGCAAAGAATTTGAAAACTTCATGAATAGCAATGGTTTCCAGCATGTCCGTGCAGCTCCATATCACCTTGCTTCTAATGGGTTAGCGGAAAGGGCGGTGCAGGCAATTAAAAGAAGTCTCTCAATACAAGAACCAGAAACTGTTCAGACGAGGTTAGATAGCTTGCTGTTTGCTTACAGGATAACGCCATCGGAAGCCACTGGTAAATCACCTGCGGAGATGATGTTTGGCCGAACACTCCGTACCAGACTGAATCTTCTGCTTCCAAATCATAGAGCACAAATGGAGAGAAAACAAGACAAGGCTACCGCATCGCAAGATGACCACGACTCTAGTTGGCAGCCCGCTGATCTTGTATACACACGACTTCCCCATGAGCGCTGCTGGCAACCCGCAACTGTAATTAGAGGTGAATGTACCCAAACAGATCTTGAATTAAATGGTCGGATAGTACGGCGACACTCAGACCACATACGCTCACGTTTTGTTGGGACAACAGCAGATGAACGTCTGGATGAATCAGCATCCGTTCAGCCCGAAACGGAAGCAAACCCCCAGGATTCTGTACAATCGTCAGATGCACCAAATCTTCGTAGATCTCAGCGTACGCATAAACCCGTTGACCGGTTCGTGCCAGGACTATAAACATTTCACGTGATGAAGGGATGTCACGTACGCGAATGACTTCGATCCGTTTACTTCAGCCGTGCGCGGATCGGTTACCACTCAGACCAGCTAGCCAATCCTCTGACACACACACCCGGTCTCGCTACGCATTTCCGTGAATCTTGTACCTTCTCAATTGATTGATAAACCTCCTGTTGTTCAGACGTCTTCTGCTTGCTGAGATTACGTGTCTCGGAAGCGTGCGTTACATGCTTAGTGGTACTAAGTTTTAGAAAGGTTGAACACATACCGTTCCGGGTTATTCGGAAAGGTCAATTGTAGGACCTGGTTGTTAAGAGTACTAAGTAATTTCCTTCGCTTGTTTACGCCAATTTTCAGCTTGACTAATTCCACGTATTCCTCAAAAGGCTGTCTCAGATCCTCAGACAAGCCTAACCGCTGAAAACCTTTGCAAAATGAATCACTCCAGCTCCGACATTTTAACGCGGATAGTGTCCACATAATTGAGTGCATATCCTTCCAAAGCGAAGGCCACCTAGGAGCATTGCTCCCCAGGAAGAGCTGTTCATACATTTGCTATTTAAGGGCGTTACTGCAGCCGATATCTTATCTCGACGTCTGAAAGATGTTGTTGAGAAAACTTATTTCGCAGCCCGCTTGAGAATTGTTTACCACAACAAGCCATTGCTTGCAAAACCCTTGAAAGATAGTTTACCGTCTTTGACCCGCTCAATGCTAGTTTATCAGTACTCGTGCTCCTGTGGTGCACGATACGTGGGTCGCACAACGAGACGTCTATCACAGAGGATTCGCGAGCACAGCCCGGTGTGGTTTTACAAAGGCGAAATGAGGTCCTCAGACAGCTCCATCATGTCGCACCTACACGAAAGTGTCCATACTGCATCTGAGAATGACTTTAAAGTCATCTTCTCACTAACTGAACGCTTCTCGCAAGTATTCCGAAAGTAAATCTTATCTATTGCCGAGGCTATTTACATCCACTATCTGAAGCCGGAATTAGGTGTACATAAACGATTCATATGGCCGATACTACTACCGTGGCCGACTGACATGGTTACTTACTTCCCTTCGTGACCTTTTTTATTTACTTAAGGCTGCTGAAGCTTGTACATTAAGTTCCCTTTGGTGCACCTTTCTTGCCATCTTTAGCCTCATTTTATCATCGATCTTGACCTTTCAAACATCTTAGAAATCAATCCCAGCCCGATTGGACGCTTACCCCACCGAATCAGTGTTATGTAAACGTTTGGGTCTGAAGAGAGTTTACTGAAAGGTATTTTAAACCGTGGACTGATTTATGGTCTTGATTCATCTGAATGCAACTGGGAATATTTGTTTTGCTGGAAATCAGCTCTGCCCGTGATTCATTGAAGCTCATAATGGCCCATAATGGGGACCAGAGGCGTCACGGCTCAAAGATATACTGCCAAAACCTTTCCAGCACGATAACGAATAAGTACGGTGTACTGAGATGCGGTCTAGCTGTGGTTTACAAATGTTCTCCCTTGGGATCAAGCGAAGGTTTATTGGCCTTTTTCTCCCTCTTCCTTTGGACGCCGAATGCACTTGATCCATCCACGAACGGCGGATGAGCTCGGTGGGCGTGACTTTGTCTCGTACTTAAGGAGGAGTCTATTTCGCGCCAGTCATAAACTCTGGAACGCAGAACGAGTAAAATGACTAAAAACTTAGGATTTTACAGCAGTTAATTCCATTCAACAATTAGCATGGCACGGAAAGAAAACGAAAGCCGGTGGATGCATGTGCTTTGTAATAGCTAACTGAATAACTAAATAGTGTATACTTCTCGTTTTATCGAGAAACCGTGCCTACAAACGAATGGATCGTATTCGCATGTGCGACGTGCCCACGCATGCAGGGTTGGCAATGATTTGGGGTGGTAAAGAGATGCAATAGCAACGGTTGGAAAGACTTCAGGGTTTTCAGTGTCCTTCTTTAGCACAACACGAGCAATCTCCGTTTTCCAGTCCAGATCGGGGGAACCATGGAGGCAGCAGGCTTATGAAAAGGGAAGGAATGTGGACGGGGATGAAGCAATAAGATCCATCAACCGAACTCAGACGAGTAGCACATATTTCTACACAATACTGTAGACTGGTGGATGGTAAGCTGTCTAGACTTGGCGAGAAAAGGACAGATCACCAGCTGTACGCCGTAACGGAGCTTCGCTGCCACGCGACCACCACCAGTCGCTCGTGGACTGAGCATACCGTGAATATGCCCGCCCCCACGTGGATTCGAGCCGGTGACCCTATGGTTACAAACCAGACGCGCATACCACTCGGCCACCGGCCGACATACTTTGCGTAGTTTTGCTCATATGCGAAAGGAGAGAAATATAGGATTAATGCATCAGTGCAGCTGCCTATGAATTTCCAGTGCTACCGCTTTATTGGCCGAGTAATATAAGATAGGATTTGCGCAGACCTGGTCGAGTTAGCTTAACCGTGGGTTATGCGCAACCTGAGCACGGACCCTAATCACGTGCGTATTCGGGTGACACGCTGACAACGACACGCAGCCAACCGGAGAACTTAGGCGCGCGAGGCTTAGAGATGCGCGCACGATCACGTGACCAGGGGGTCGCAACCACCGAAAGAGGAGACAAGAGAAGACGAAGCGGACCTCTGGGATCTCTTTTACCACCCACAAAGGACGACTCACAGTTGGGACAACGCTTCCTTTGGTGGGTGAATGAATCACCACGTAGGGCTGGTGGTTTTCGAAAGAACTTTGTCCACTTTAGCTCAGTCACGCTCCAAGTTGGAGTGGCTGGATCGTGCTCCGTTGTGGGGAGGAATTGAACTCTGCGTAGCCTAGCGCACGCACTGGCGTTTGTGACGTATTTTTGTGGGGATACTTGACGAACCGCGACATAAGCACATAGGGGCAAGGTAAGGCAGATTGAAGTGTCTGGACATTCCTAGACCCGGATATCAAATCCACTTGACCAAACAAGATATAAAGTGTTACTAAGTTATTGTGAGACTAGGCGGGCTCAGTTGCTTTCCTCTCAGCATTCAGCTGCAGGTGGAGATTTATGACTTGCTTAGTCATGCATCCAAAGAGTTGATGTTGAGGTGGGAGGAGTAGCTACACTAGTAAATAAATGAACAAACAAGTTGTTCGCCTTATAATTCCAAACAGGAAAATCAGAAGACGTAAATTGTGAGATGACGTCGCCAATTCGTGCATTCTTCTCGATCACAAAAAAACATGCAGCAATGATATGTAAATGAACAACCAAAAATGTCAAAAAGATCAAATAAATCTCCGCATTTGTAATAGCAGGGTAGGCTTAAACTCACAGTCAGCTGCGCAGATGATCTGCACACCTGACACCATAGAAGCAGTAAGGGATTTACTTTCCAATACGTTACACTCCAACGGTTACCCATTGCAATTCATTAAACGTGTCACTGAGGCAACCAAGCAAGAGCGTGTGCCAACAGTTCCGAAGAAGTCGATCTTCATCGAGCTACCTTTCAAAGGTGACCACATTATGCAAGTCACGGAGAAACGGGTCAGGGCTTCATTTCACTGAGCCCATAGTGCGTCGGGACTGCGGCTGCTCACCTCGACAAGACCTATGCTTATGTGTTCTATTAATACACCAACGACGAGGCAATGCATGTTCAACTATTAATATAAATTCACCCGTAGCTGCGGAGCTAGCTAGGTTGGATATACTAACTGAAGTTTAGGTGTCAGAGTCAATGAACACATCGCCAAGTGGTTACGCAGCCGAATGGCGTCTGTAACGACGGAATCGGTGGAATCGCGAAATCGAGCTGCCTCGGCAGTCACAAAGCACTTGCTTACTACCGTCCACTGAGTCAATCCTGATGAGTCCTTCAATGTCCTACTTCACGATCGGCTTCCTCACATGCTTGGGCTATTGGAGTCCATTGTTATCGATCGCGAGCGACCGCAACTGTGCATGCAAAAACAGATGACTGACTTTAAGCCTACCCTGGTGTCGCAAATCCGGAGCTATATATGATCTCTTTCACATCGTTGGTTGTTCATTTACATATCACTGCTGCATGTTTGTTTGTGACTGAAATAGTGCACGAAATGGCGACGTTATCTCACACTCTACGTCCCCTGGTTCTCCTGTTTGAAATGAATGAACATTTGTTCTTTGCAGTGCCAAACACGCCCATCAAGGCATGGTCAATTAATTACAATCATGTACAAAGAATCGAAAATAGGCTAAATTGGAAAGTATAAAGATAGCTAACCGGCTTTTGACATAGATTTAGTCAGAAAAGGAAATGCACTGCAAGTAAACTAAGAACGTGATCTAGCGAATAAATTAATGTTTGAAATGGATGAGATAATAAGAGTGTAAACTTGACGTAACAAGAAACAAGAGTCAGTCAGCTTCAAGGTAGAGAGGGCGGTATGATGAGAAAGATTGAAAGAAATAATCCGATCATCCCTGGGCTCGTAGTTTGGGGACCTGCTTCCATGCAGGTGTTCATGCAGCTTGGTTTTCCACTGGTGCACTGAAATGACTGCAAATGGATATTTCAACCCTAACGGTTAGGTACTCAAGAGAGATCCTAAACGTCACAATGAAACCTACGTAAATTTAGTAAACAGCAGTCGCTAGCCAGATAGCGCGAACTCCTTAGAGCACATGCAGCCACTGTGCTATTGTGTGATCATTATGAGTTGAAGTTGTTAAGAGTGCGCACACTTGAACGCCGATGAGTACGGTACACTAGGTATTCCCGCTGTGCTCAACATCAGTTGAAGTTTAGTAGCAGACTTTTGGTAAAACTTAACCTAGCCACACGGTTGAACCATGTTATTCGTTCAGTGATAAAACCGCTCCTTTGATACGTGATTGCTGACGCGACTGCGTCTACTTTGATGTGGCCGTAAGATGGCACATCGAGCGCAGGACCGACGGCGAGGAAAGCCTCACTCTGAAGTGCTGCCTTCCGAGATAGAGGCTAAATTGCTCAGCTGCAACCGTGACGACCGACAGCTTCAGGAGCTTTGCTCGATGACCGTATTTTTAAGGCGCGATTTTCTCCTACCTTGTTTTCCCACGGGTAACACAACCATGCCACTAAATATCATAGTTATCGTGCTTAGTATGCACATAGTCGAAGATCCCGGGCGTTCTCATGTCCAATGCGTAGGTGGTTCATAGTAGATCGGGCGGAGGGGGCTGAAACGCAAAGCAGATACACCGTAGGCCGTTGAATAGTTTCATCACAACTACACAGTAAGAGACGGTGCTAGACTGAAGGTGCGCCTGCTTAACGTTTGGTGGCGAGCTGGATACCGTCATCACAACTGCCCATGGGACACTGAGTTTGTGGTCAACATATGGTGTCAGTACGTGCAGCGGGTGGTTAATCTAAGGTTTCTAAACATGAAGTGCGAAATAAGGAGAAAGGAAACAACAACCGACTTTTGGATTAGTTCCCACGACCTCTTAACTGTTGGTGTTCTACAGAGTGAATTCCGGACCTACTACATATGTGGTCCAGTTAACGCGTGCTTGACATATATTGGGACACCCGATTTTACCTGCTTGGAGGCGCACATTTCATCCGGGCATATGGACCATGACATTCGCGCATGGTGTGACTAATGAGCACGTTGCCGATTTCCTTCACTGCAACATGGGCTAATCACAAGCAACCAAGTCAGGAGGGGCCGCATGCACATGAACATGAGGTAGAAGTTTCGTCGCATTAAGTGAAAATAATTAATCACAGGTGGCGTGTGGTGGGATATAGATTCGAATGGACGTTGTGATGGAAATTCATGATGGCTTAACCTCGGAGTGATGTGGATTAAAACCAAGTTTGTTGGGCAGTGGTTTCCAAGATAAAAATGCCAAACCACAGAATATCCAAAATCTCCAGATCACCAGGTGTTTCTGAGTGCCATTTATTAACGCTAAGATTGGTGAAATTTGACTAGTCGCTCTGATTGGCATTCGGAGAACCTTGGTTACTCTAATCAAGAGGTTGTCAGTCAAGTACGGACACATGTGGGGATTTTCCTATGGTGCTGTATACATAATCGTGGGTAGAACTACAGGGCTTGATCGTGTTTGACCATCGGTGCTTGTGCTGTATAGCTTACGTCTGGTAGGAATACCGGTAAGCAGTGCTAAGGTCCGCCAGTTGGTTTTTGTAAGTGAACTGACTATTGGTTGGTTTGGCGGAGCTTTACGCTATCGAGCGCTTCTCCAGGTTGCGGAATGGGGAAAGGCTTCCTTGCGAAGGTAACTATGAATTTGTCTCGGCAGTCTGCAAACGAGATGAATAAGCAGTCACGGACAATCAGTAGCAGAGACCTAGAGCTTGGGAGTTCTGGGCTGTTAACTTGGTTCCTCCTTAAATATCACAAGAGCTCGTAACACACTGCGTCAATTCCAATGTGGCCGACTATAAGGACACTGAACACTCACTTCTGCTACAAGAATTGAGTTCTCAACGGAGGGCGGATGAACAACCACGAAGTCCACCGGCTTCTGCGAAAGTGTATGAGCTACTTGGCTGTCAACGACGTTCGTGCTCTTCTGCGAGTTTGGTGGTCCAGGAAACTTTGTCTGGCATCCGTGTTGCCTCATCCGGGCTTCGGGCGTCTAGAGTAGTTTGTTCTTACTCGGAAGCCGTGGTATCATCATCGTGTTAGCAGGATTCCAACGGTATGCGATATATGTCAATCGCCCCGCTGTCTTGCGGGTCAGGTCGTTAAGAGCAAAGGCTCCGAACGAATTCCCCTAAGTCAATTCTCTTCCTCGGCCTGGGCAACCGGAAGCTACATACCCACACAACTTATGGACCGATGTTTCCATTACTTACTGCTCTCTCTCTCTCTGCTAGTTGTTGCGGCTAACGTTTTGGCTGAATCCTTGGCGTGGCTGTTCCAGCACTGCCTTGAGGAGAGGCGCGTTCCTGCAGTGTGGAAACACGGGATGATAACTCCCATTTACAAAGGTGGTAGTCGTTCCGACCCAGCTAATTGTTGACCAGTGACTCTTTTGCCAGTTCTTTCAAAAGTCATGAGGCTATCCTGTTTGTCGTACTCATGTCTTATCTGGACGGCCTTAGTCACATTGCTCCGCAGCAACACGGCTTTCACCAGAATCGGTCGTGTGCAACCAACCTATTGTTAGCACGAGACAGCTGGACCGAAACGGTTGACGCTGGTGCATGAAGTTGATGCGGCTTACCTTGATTTCTCTACGGCATTCGCCCGGTTGGACTATCGTATACTTCTTGCCAAACTTCCAAGGAGTCGCATTGGGGACCCTCTCATTGGGTGGATCTGCCATTTTCGCTCGCGCATGCGTCCGGGGGTGCAAGTACGTGGATCCATGTCAGAGCCAATTCACGTCGAAAGCAGTGTGCTACAGGGTTCGGTACTGGGACCCCGACTATTTTTAGTCCTAATACACCATCTAATGGACCAAATTCAGTCAAACTGTTTACTAGACGTTGATGCCGTTAAAGTTTGGCGAGAGATCAGAGCAGTAGAAATCGCACCCACCTACAAAATGACCTTGACAAGATTTATCAATGGTCGGTCCAAAATCATCTTTTCTTCAAGGGGCTAAATGTCGAGTGCGCACATCGTGTGGTTCACAAATATAATCTGGGGGACCAGGCTTTGCAACACTGTTCTCTCGGAAAGGATCATGGTGTGCTGGTCCAGGAAGATCTCGGCTGCTCGGAGCAGTCCAAAAGCGCATCGAAGAAGGGGATCCAAATCGTGGGGCTTTTACAAAGAGCTTTCGGGCACTTAGAACCGTCTATTTTCCGCCAAATGCTTCCCACTTACATACGCTCTCATGTTGAATATAGTATTCAAGCATAGCACACACGGCTAAAGCGAGATCACACGGCATAGGAGATTCCGCAACGTCGGACGACCAAAAATATCAAGGGGTTGCGCCCCTTGTCATGCGAACAGCGCCTCAGAGTGCTTGGCATTTCCAGCGGACGTTATCGCCGTTTGCATGTTGACCTAACCGTGGCTTACCAACTTTCAACACTAATCACCCCTGCCATCACCTGCTGAAGCTGAGTCACAACAACAAACTGAAGGGTCAAATTTAAAATTCAAAGTTGAATTTGAGGAACCCGCTGTGTGGTTGGGTTGCGACACGCAACCTCTATTGAGACCTCGGTCATTCCGACCCCGATGACCGTATCTCATCATCAAATGAGACTGGCAGAACAATACAGTCGATGGGAGTGTCGAAGAAATCTCTTCTCGCTGACTCTTTGCCACATATGTACTAACCTCACATAAGCTGTTATTCCAGCCGCACGTAAGCTGTGTTCAAAGCATGTGTCGAGAGTGTACTGGCCGTACTACATCCCCTCACGAGACTCAAACAACCAGTACAAACAGCAGAAAAGCAGCAACAAATCAACCCACCTTCATTTTTACCCGGAAATCACAAACGATAACCTTGGATAATACCGCCCCACAGTTCGTTTAATTTATACCACGTTTGTTCAGCTCTTCATTCCTTGGTAATCGCTCTCCGTTTCCGAGTGCACAACACCATGCCGCCTTTGGCGAGTCCTCACTGTACGGATCAGGAGTTTCTGTCCGAGAGTGTGCCACCAAGTATTACTGGCAAACCTTCTCTAGCACTCCGTTCCCAATTCAACCTGGCAACATTTAACGTCCGGACGTAGACGCAGATCAGCTCACAAGCAGCCCTTGCGCATACGTTAGCTACTAATGTTTCTGATGTCCGTTGCCTCACTGAAAATCGATTGCAGGATTTTTGCACGACGCTACCATTGGTTTTACTGTCTGTGTGTTCCACTGGCATTTTTACTTTGCGCTTGTCTGGGGACTCAACTGCTGAAGTATATATGTATATATATATATATATATATATATATATATATATATATATATATATATTTGCAAAAGTCTGCTAACAGACATAATGCCATCAGAAGCCATGGGATTCAAACGAAAGTACAGAAACGGTACAATAAAACACAACACAACAATGTCCATGGTTTCCTCAGAGGGCGAGATACTACCCGGTTGCCCAAGCCGAACTAGGGTGTTGACTTAGGGGACACCACCCCGAGCCTTTGGCTGAATAGCCTGCCCGCAAGGCAGCGGAGCGAATTCAGGGAGTCGCGCCCATTGGGAGCCGATGACTGATTGCTCAGTTCATACGTCTTTCGTTTGTTCCTTTGTCAAACAGGGGCCCAATGCTCCCCAGAAGTACAGCATAAGGCTGCTGGAATACAATGCTTCGCCAGGTTGAAGCAAGGGGCAGTGACTTTATTTAGTGGCGAGTCACGTCCGCCACGTCACAGTGTTGTTAAACGGACATATGTGGCTTTTTATAGGGAGAACGCTTGCCAGGCGAAACCCACCACGTCCTGGAACACTGCCGCCGAACCATTTGCTGGAACGGGAAAATCCCGAACCACCCAGTTGGCACCACGAGGAGGTTGTTCGGCAAGCCAGCCTCTGGTCTTACCGGTGTGGGAACCGCGTTAGGCACACGTGCTGAAACCGCGCTACTCGACTTGCTCCCTGTCAGCAGTCGACTCTCTGCCACCCGACTTGAGACATAAGTGCGACTTTCCAGTCGCGGGACTAGCGGACGTTGCTTGTTCGTTGTCGCGGCATACGGTTCCACAGACTGCAGCTCGGAGTCAGTTAAAGACAATTCTACTGTCAACTATCCAACCTTCACTGAAATGGCGCCGTACAAACATCTTGGTGTTTGAAGCGGACTTAAAAGCGCAACTCGATAGGCTTGAAGTGAAAGAACGTGAACTCGATGGTTAACATGACCACGGCATTCGAAGAACAGACAACGGTGATCGCCTACTACTACTCTGCGCCGATCACGGCATCTTTCTGTCGACTACCAGCTTTCAGCGATCCCGGCGCCAATACGCGACTTGGAGATCACCATCTCCTGGTTAGCCATGAACGCAGATTGACCAACACATCCTCATTTATCCCTGGCTGGGCTGCACACAAGATTGCAAATCAATCTGCAGTGCTTATCTCACTTCGGATCACTCGCTCGTGTGCCAAGCTCGCTTCACCTCGCGGTGGCTCCCAACGGCGTCGCTGAAAACGACTTGACGTAGCTATGATTTTTGTCTCAAGCATTCTCAGCCCGTCCCAGCATTCGTTGGTTCCAAATCTCAAAAGTGCCTCATCCCCTGAAGTTGAAACTCACTGGGCACACATCTGCAGCGTCATGTTCAACTTTGAGATGATGGCCTGCGGTTTCATCAGTAGTCTTGTCAACCGTTGGAAATCTGGAATATCCCTCCAACTTCTTGAATCGCAACGGGCAATTCCAGCTGGTGTTGTGTATCATTCACTATGCAGCACCACTAGTGCTGAAATCAAACAGTTCCTCCGGGAGGATCGTGAGATTGGGTGAACGTAAAGGGTCATTGATATGGAGCAAGCGGCTAGCTCTGCAAATCTTCTAAGGCTTTTTCACCTGATCCGATCCACTGGCGGCAGAATGCAGACCGTTAGCGAAGTTTTATGCGAAACCAATGGTGAGCCAATACGCTGTCAAAAACGCCGACTTGTGTTGGGCTGAGCATTTCGAGCAGCAGTTTAACAAGACAGCAGCAACGGTGTTTTCCCATTCAACAATCCGTAGTGTTCCTTGGTCTGTAGACGCTTCACCAACAGCTGAGGTTGAGGTAGCTCATGCGTTTCGCCTCCTAAAGCACTACAAAGCCTCTGGCCCAGACGAACTATCTCCAGCTCTTTGGAAAGATGGGGATCATTTGCTTTTTATAAAGTAACTCCCCTGCTCCAAGAGGTTTGGACCACCGAATCAACCCCGTCTGATCGTAGTCTAGCGGATATAGTGTCCGTCTCCAAAAAGGTCACCTGGTCAGACTGGGTTAACCACAGAGGGATTAGTCTAATCCGCATTGCATCTAAACTGTTTTTAAGGAGGCTCAGCCTGGTACGCGAGCAGAACCTACGCGGTGAGCAAACTGGGTTCCGCAGCAGCCGAAGTTGTATCGATCACATCTTTATTGTCCACCAAATACGCGATCGTTGTTGGGCGTTCGGTCGACCAGCGATCATTGTCTCCTTAGACATACCAGCTGCGTTTGTCGCAGTTGACCGAGCTGTGGTCTAGAATTTTCTTTTGATAACGAAGTACCTGAGAACTACGTCAACATTCCTCGAGCCAACTACTCTCGAACTGCGGACCGAGCAAGAGTGTGGGGAGAACGTTCGGCACACTTTAGTATCACCGGTGGCATAAGACAGGGCTGCCCAGCTTCCCACTTCCTGTTCAATTTCGCTATACATGACATCCTGGAGAGCACTCTAGAGAAGTGCGGACCCAGCGGCATTGAGCTGCTTCCGGGGGATAGACTTTGTGAGTTGGACTAGGCGGAAGATATCGCCGTGAGTTGTGATTCCTCAACGACCGCCCAATATGTGTTGTGTAGGTTGGCGATGTCTGTCTCCCAGTTTGAAATGACCTTCGCCCCTTCTAAGTTTAAGACCTTCGTACAGCCCTGGCTAGGAGCTGCTCCCACCCTCAGCCTTTCAAGTACTTCTCTGTAAGTGATAGGCAATTTCGTTTATCTCGGAAGCTGCACCAGCGCTAACGGTTTAACAAATGACGTTCCTTTGCACGTCTCTAATGCCCGGGTTGTGTTTGCTGATCTCCGTCATCGCTGGCATCGATGCGACCTGAGTCTATCCCTGAACGGCCTAGTCTACAATAACACGGTGAGAGCGATCCTGTCTTACGTTTGTGTGACTTGGCCTGTTCCTGCAAGGAATGTTCAGCGGCTGCCTGTCTTTGATCATCGTCGAATCCGGAGCATTGCTGACGTACGGTGACAACAACGCATTAGTGTCTAGTATCTTCCTCGAAGGATTTTCAGTTCAGACAGATGTTGCCAGTCCATGGTCCGTATGCTTTCAATGCATAGGCTTCGGTGGCTTGAGCATGTGCTTCGCATGCCTACTGAGCGTTTGCCTCACGGGTGCACTCTGCGCGCACAGAACTCGGCTGGACGCGAAGACAAGGTGGCTAGCGAATGTCTTGGGCCAAAAGTATGAAGCCGCGGACGACAACTTTGGCTGCGGTCGGGCGTTCCCGACTGCCAGTTTGAGGGCACAAGTATCACGATTACACATGACTGGACATCCTATCGGACTTGCCAAGAGACCATGAGCAATGGAGAACATGGTGTGAGACTCTACCCGCACAACTTCTTTCTTACCCCATATTTTTTTGTTATCATTGTATTGACTTTGTCTATACGTTGTGCCACTCTGCCAATCATACTGTTGGTCTAGTTTTACTGACAGGTGGTCACCATAGCAAGTGGATATATATATATATATATATATATATATATATATATATATATATACCTGTTAATTCTCGCTCATCTCGGACAAGAGACGACCGGACCGACACCGATAGCCTGCAGTTAACATCGGAGACGGCATTCACAGTACACACCAACGATTAGTCATCACTGTTCCGTTGCGCTTTTACTCCTTCGTTAAGGCGAGCATTGCTAGAAATCCCGTTCTCTCACCGCGAACTTTAACTTCGCTGAGCTTATGAATAGCAGTGGACTTAACCGCATCATTTCCCTCCTATCTTGAAAAGTTGCTTACTCCATTTTCGTCATTTTCTTTGTGTTATCCTTATTCTGTCGCGCATGTAAGGTGAGTTTGGGTATAGTTTCACTGTAGAATGATTAACCACCGACTTGGTGCTACGTAGTATATCTACTGCACCTGCCTAGGACGGATGCGCCATATCTAACCTACCTTTATTGGACTTAACTCGGTTGTATTCAGCAGTTATTTGAGGTGTTACCCACTAAACTGTTGTACTCACCATGATCTATGATACTCTTACTACTTTCTCAATTAGAGTCTAGTACGATGACATGCCGAGACTGTGAGCTACGGCATCTTCATCTTTGTATTATTATTTGATTGCGATTCACATCACTATGTAAGCTCCATGGTATTGCTCACCAAACTATGCTACCTAAAATTTGCTCCTTGAAGTCGATTTGTAGATTACATGAACCTAACTTGACCAGCTGCCCAATGCTAACTAGCAGCAAGATTACAGAGCCGATGCATCGCCGGATGAAGATCCAGTCCATCTATGAGTTCATTCGTATTTGACGTGAGTGCGGAGTTTCCGAGCGAACTGTGTTGTTGTTACCGATCAATGCTAGGGTGCCAAATTATTGAGTGTTTCCGTTTCGGTAGATTTGTATGAATGCAAAAATACCAGCGCTTGGCCGCTTATAATACGCATGAAGTGTAAAGTTTGACATCTGGGGCACACAGTACTCAAGATTGTCCCTCGTGTGACCATGTTGGACTATGCATCCGAAGAGAAATTACCCGGGAAAATCCGTGGCAAGTGAATAATCCCGACAATTAACCGACTAGCGAGTATCATCATGTTTACAGTTCATGTTCCGCTACACAGATTAGTGATGAGCGTGAGTATAGCTATATTTCCAGTTGTTCATCAGCCATACTGAATTTACTGAGGCTTATGAAAACGCAAGTACCAAGCGGATTGAAGGCGGAACCGAAAAGACGCTTATCAGAAGTTGAATTGGACATGGCCAATTTTCCGCATAGGCTACTAAAAAGGTAGTGCGAACGGTAATGGTACGACAGTGTCTTAGTATATTACCTCGAAAATGAGGCGACGCATAGGGACAATCGTTTTACAAGCAGTGAATGGTTGCACACGAGAAGTACGATGCAGATCGTTACCAAATAGCATATGGCCACAGTAGAATACACAGAGGTATGTACAAACGGTTGAGTGCTTGGATGACAGCCACGCTACGTTTTGAACATTTGCAAAACAGTGTGAACACTGTTTGGAAAGCAGCATATTTGACATTCAGCAGCGGGACTTAGTTGATGAACATTGGCGGTAGCTGTCGATCCAACGAGGTGGTAAGTGGCGAATATGTGATAGTGACACGTCAATGCTTATGGTTGCGTAACAATCGTACCTCGGGCAGCAGATGATCGTACTGATCAGCGACACGGAGAGACTGAAATGAACACCCCACCACATCCGCACACTGCGCGATCTCCTCCATCAGCTACGTAAACCAGACTGTCCATATAGGAGGCAACACCTAAGTATACACTATTTTACTGTACCACTTGTTTATTAATCATTCTACCTGGTAACCGTACAGATGGCAGTTACGTCAATATACCTATATCGGTTTCGTTCAAATATTGATGCCCAAGATTTAAGGCTGTCATTTAGGCTCACAACTAAACGTTAGAAACCACCAACAGTTCGTATTGGGTAGTTATTCTCATGCGTGCGATAATGGCTGTTAGCCTAACCAAACGAAACCCATGCAGGTTTGTAGTACTATTGTGCATGAGGTTTACTATGTCTCTATCCACTTTGCGGCAATTCTTACTACAGTTTGGACAAACGCATGTGCATATGTTGTATTCGAACTGCTATGGGCCACGGATGATGTCAGTGTATGTATATATGTATACCGTAGGAATTCGACGAGGATACTCATACGACTTTTGTATGGCCAACTTAGTGCAGGGAAGCGGCACTCTGTCAAACCGAAACTAACCTTATCAGGACATGAACAAGGTGAGTTTATGACAAACTAATGTTGATTTCAGGTGTCGCGAATCAAAAGCAATGTTAATCGCTGCGAATCCCGTAGCCTGATCAACAGGGCGATTGCCCAGATGCAGGAGTAGGCACTACTGCACGCGGAAGATAAGCATGATGTGTAAGCTCCCATTAGACTTACTAATCCAGACCAATAAGGCGGCGTTTGTGGTACTTTGCTTGCGTGATGAATGTTCTTCAATTTCAGAAGTTAGATGTTGTTTGAACTCCCCTTTGTGGCCGCGTCTTATATGAATCTTAACAAGGTGTCTACCTGTCTAATACCCTCCACGCTGATTGATGGCTCCAGGAGACATTTGATCGTTGCTGGAGGGGACGGGATGCACCGTCCTTGTGAAGGTGCTAGGCTCAATGAGCAGTTCCATGCAACCTGTGTGGAACGGGTTATGGCCCAGCCACCGTCTCGTGTGCGTCTGGTGCACATCATTTCCAAATCAGATCGGAACTCTTCTATTCTTATTGTTGAAGGAGTGTGGACCGGTTCCGTAGATGAAACGTGGCTCCCATCCGCATACCTCCCGGTCTTATTCCTTCGGATTTACACCGGATATGGGGTGTGCGGGTGGAACTGTGAGTGGTGCAGTGCAAGCCACCCATGGTCCCTCTGTATATATATATATATATATATATATATATATATATATATATATATCTTTGCAACGTAAATTTTTAGGAGCTCATCTAGCTTGCATTGTGGCACATCAGCTGAGGTGTGTTTCTCACCCTCAGCAAACGTGTATATTATTGTATTGTACAGAGCGACAGCAGTGATTTTGAATTTAAAGCTCTGTTAGTCCAAAACAAAAATAGCTGGGTTTTCGAAGCCGTAGTCTACTACCAGCCGAATGGACTGGAGTACACTTTCAGACAAAAACACAATCGTCTACGCTTATCACAATGCCTTGGTGACCATCATCAATAACCACTCCACAACATGCAATGTCGCCTTCAGAGGATAGTTTTCCGAGCTCACAAGTTTGGTTTGGAGGTCAAATGCATATTCCGGTTAAAATGTCGTAAGCTCGTCTTTCGGATTCAAGTGGAGCGCAAGGAAAGCTAAGCACGATCCATGCGATACAGCAACTCGCCTTCACCGAAGGACGTTTGCAAACACTACAGTGCACAGAGGAGGGTGCATTCCGCGAGTCTAACACGAATAATCACTTAGTGGTGAATAGAGCACAAGAGCAATTTTCCGACAACGTTGGAATTGTTTTGTTGTTTTCTTGATGTACTCGTCGTGGAAGGCGATTTGATATTCAAAGAAAATCTGGTGTTGACCTCAAATACAAGGTAGCAGAGCAAATTGGAAATGCTCTATGTTGCGCACTTATGGGGAACAATTGTGTTGCACGAGCTAGAGAGCTGAAGTTTCAGCCTGGGATGTCCAGTCATAGGTGAGACAATGTATCGAAATTCCCCGTGGCTGAGCTGCACGCTCGTTGTTCATTGTTCATTGTTCCTTCGAGGGTTCGAAAAAAAGTAGGTGCAGTCTCGTTTGTAGTGGCGAAGCAAACATTAATTCGGCGGGTGAGTTCTCTGTCGACTCAGTCGATGTCGCGCTGTAAGGGAACAGGAGACGATCCAACTTAAGTAGTAGTTCTATGAGTCTGTTTGAGGAGAAGTTGATTAACACTATAGACTGCACGTTCTGCCATTCCATTCGACTCGGGATCGCACAGCGCAGACTTAATGTGCTGTATTCCGTTGTTAATCAGGAACTGTTGAAAGTCTTCACCGGTAAATGGGATTTCGTTGTCAGCGCATACCTTCTCTGGAATACCGATAATGACGAACATGGAGCGTATTATTTTAACTGTTGCTGTGGAAGTCGCATGTGGAACTGTATGTACTTCTATCTATTTAGAATTGGCATCAATCAAATGTAGGAACATCGACCCATTGATTTGGCCAAAGTAGTCCGCGTGTACCCGTTGACAGTGCCTCTAAGACCAATGGCATGGACATATCGGTCTGGGGAATTTTTGCCTTTGGTAGTTCTGATATTGTGCGAACTTTTTCATCAGCGTTTCTACATCCTGGACAATGTTCTGCCACCAACAGTAACCACGTGCCAGCGCCTTCATCTTGTTCACGCTGGGGTGTGCGTCATGCAGCTCTCTCAGCAACTGGGAGCGTAGTTCTTCGGGTGGAACTATGCTCGAGCCTCAAAATATACAGCCGTCGTATTAACTCAACTCATTACTCCGACCGGCGAATGGTTTCAGTACGTCTGATTTGCATGTAGGCCATCCGGTTATCAAGAACCGTTACACCATCGACAACAGAGGGTCCCGGTTCGTCGGGCGACGCACCATGTCACTCCGGATGGGTGTGTTTTCAAGATGTTGCATCGAATTGATAAACTCCACGAGTTCACTATTCGCTTTTGTGCCGTGCTGCTGCGGGAGGCGACTAAGTGCATCGGCAATGGTAGTACTTGGTCCGTTTACATACTGAAGTTCGTAGTTATAGGCGCTCAATGGTAGTGCCTACCTTTACATTCGAGGCGAAATCGATTGTTGGATTCCTTTCTCCTCACGCAGAAGCGAAAGAAGGGGTTTATGATCGGCGAGGATATCAAAATGTCTTCCCCAGCCAAACTGATGGAAATGCGTGACTTCGAAAATAATCGCTTACGCTTCGCCGTCCAGTTGGCAGTAATTCCTTTCATCGGGTTGCATGGTAGGAGAGCAAAAGCGATTGGACGAAGAGAAATGTCATCCTTACGGTGGCAAAGAACTGCGGCCGCTCCGCGTGGGTAAGCATCACACTTCAGCACTAAAGGCTGGCTCGGATCGAAATGCCTGCAAAACGGGGGGCGCTGAACACTATTACTGCATCTGTGAAAGCATTTCTTTGATTCGGACTACAAGTCCAGGACTTCTTCCTGTGCACCAGTTCGCATAAGGGTGCAAGTACTGTCGAGGTCTTAGGTAACAAGCGACAATAATGAGAAAACATCCCTAAAATCGATCGGAGTTCGGCTCTATTTTTGATTTCCGATGCGACAAGGATGGGCTTTACTTTGGCTTCTAACACTTGTAATCAGTGTTTATCGAGGTGCTAACCAAAGTAGAGAATAAATCTGAGAAACAGGTACTCTTGGACTTCTTCAGTTTGAGTCCACCCAGTTGTAGACATACGAGCACAGTGGATAACGTTTGCAAATATTTAGCATCTGTACGTCCTGTAATTATAATGTCATTAAGATAGGCGAAGTTAAAGGAATATCTTTGATCAGGTTGTCAGTGATCCCTTGGAATATCGCTGGGGCCGAACTGATTCCGAAGGGCAGAATTTTGTATTGGAATAGACCCATGTGTGTACGTATCGTGGTGAATAAGCGAGAGGTGTCGTCTAACTCAATTTGTAAGTAGCCTTGACTGAGAACGATCTGTGTAAACTTTTGTCCGCCTGCCACCTTAGCATACAGACCCACTTTTCGAGGTAAGTGATACTTATCCAGCATTCAACAACGATTACCAGTTAGTTGATAGTCCCCCAAATACACACAGAATCATCCGGCTTCAGTACTGGAAGTATTGGAGCTCCCCACTCTTTATTGGACTGACTCGATTGTTTCTGCTGATTACAATCTCTTTATCTCGTTTTCCACATTTGATCACAGGGAATAAGGTGGGGTACATGTCCTGAAAATCAGGACTGAGTTCCCTATCGTAATTTGATACGAGCCTGATATCCACGCAAATTCCCTAATTTCTCATCAAAATGTCAAAATAGTTGTTGAGCTTATCCTCCTAGTGATGCTTAATTGACATAATCTTCACTGTCTATAGCGTGGCCAGAAGGAATTTAATCCAGTCTCGCCCGCGTAAGTTCGGATAATCATTCGCCACAACAAATGCTTGTAAGGTACTTTTTTCCTCATGCTAATTAACATGAATAGTGCTTTTGCTCAGGACTGGTATCGACTGCCCAGTGTACGTACGCAAAGTTGATTTGCAGGGGATACCTTGGGTAATCTTTTAACTGTGGCAGCACTGATTATGGTAACGGAGACACCGGTATCAGCTTCCATTTTAACCAAACGGCCTTTTATTTCCAACTGCACAGTGTAGGGTGGGTGAATGCTGCAGATGTTCGAAGTTGCGTTCCAGATCATGCTTAGCTGGTCTTCTTCGTCTGAATACTGTATGACCTTCACGGGCTTCGTGGGAAAACGTGATGTCTCGGATGTGCGAGCTTTAGATGAGTAGACTCTGGCTAAATATCTTAATTATTACAGTGGCGGCAGCTACTCTGTTTATGACAAAATCCCTCAGCTGATGGTTGCAGACTTTCACATTGGTAACAGATAGAAGGCAATTTGGACCGTTTCGGAGTAACACCTTTTTGGTCGACTGCTTGGATTGTGTCTGTATGAGGTTGCGAGGAAAAAGCTGTTGTTTACGGACCTTCTACAGCTGTCAAACAATATTGCAGACTTTCTACCAGCTCGTCGTCGTCTCACCTTCCGACAACAAGCTTTCACGAGCCTGTTCGTTACGGATACCGGATATCATGCACTGTAAAGCTATCGCCTGTTCGAACGTCGCAACCGCAACTTCAATATACCGACACGCTGCTAGGGCTTGATGACTACGCAGAGAAATCAATGACACTTTCTTCAGGGTTTTGAAGCAAGATTGACTCAGAATACCGCGCAGTGTATATGTTCAGTCGTGAACCTCATAACCAGAAAAGGACTTCTAGCGTGCTGTTAACTGTCTCCTTATCACTGATATGGAGGGTGTCGAAATGTCTTTGGCCTTCATCCTCCAGAAATTTTCTCACTAATTTAATTTTGTAGCTCTCTGAGAGTACCGTGTTTGATTGCAAGACAGGTAGTAGCTCCAAATAATCCAAAAAAGTGCGCTTCCAGCGGTTCCAGGTGGCCCATGTTTGTTTCTAAGAAGGAATATTCCAAAGTAGTGTAGGAAGGTGCAACATCGCAGTAGTTTAACCTCGTCAGGAGAATGCTAAGTACGGCCCTTAGCCGATAAACGGCACAGTACGCGCACGTGTTGTATGGAACCGATTTACTAAAAAAATCCTGCGTTACAGTGCTTGGAATAAATTGAAAGGAAAACCAATGAGATAAGGAAAGTAAGGCAAGCTCATTCTCAACCAATCATGTGAGGGCCTAGGTTCACGGATCGATACTCAATTGCATGCCTGACATCCAAAAGTGGTCACACACATGCACGCATGCATAATCAAACATGCATTGCTTCAAGCCGTGGATCCTGTCCGGTTTTCTCCCGTTATTGAGTGTTTACGACTGTGGGCAGCAATCGGTTATGTGGCACAAATTCACTGCACGCAATGTACTAGCTATGATAGATGGATCCAATGTAGTGGCGTACACTGATACGTTTCACGGCGGCCGGCTACCGATCTTTTGCGCAGTTTGCCAACGAGGTCGCGGAGTTGGACGTTCTGGTTGAACTGATCTCCTATCTTCCGTACGCTGCAGGCAGTTTTACTTCCTGTATCCGGTGGCAGCTATTTGTTAGCACAGTAATAGAGAAAGGGTGATCCTTACTATATTCTGTTTTACCGGCTAGCCAGGCTAGACGACACCTGATAGCCATCTGGATGACATGCGGGGAAATGTGTTGCAGTTCGCAACGAAGGCAATGCACGTCTGCTTCTCTTGAGCATAGGATGAAATATGCTTTGCTCGTGCGCTGAGAAAGTTTTGTTTCCTGATAAAATGTCAACGAAGCTTTGTCAGTCAGAGAAATCACGCTGTACACGATCTGTCTCGCTCCCGAGCGGTCGCAAAAGTAGTGTCCTCGTGCGTTATTCGCCTTTAAGTCTTCGGATTTATTCTCACAGATTTGGCTCCGCAAGCTCCTCGTACCACTGTTCATCTTTTGGATCTGTCATTCGCGGATCACCAGCAAACTGTGCTTTTGCAATTTCGAAGTCAGCCGTGTTTGAACCTTATCGAAGCATTTATTTTTCCTCTCGTCGCACAATGAGCTCTAAAGACCTTTTTGAGAGTCACCCGATCAGCTTACTACCATTCCTTCAAGTCGCAGTACAAAGCGAAAGTCGTCAACTTGGTCCACCCTTGGAACAGCCACTGTCGTCATTAGACAGTAGTTTCCAAGCCATCTTGCTTTGCCTCCATCCTACGCCGCATCGCTGCCTATCCACCTACCGGCTGGATCGATAGCACGCACGTCGCCTATCTACACTAACGTACGTGTGACGCATCTGGACGCGGCATGTTTGAACCCGCTGACCTCAAACCAGCACCGATCGACACACAAAAAAGTGAAGCGAAGTCAAACACGGTGCATCAGTATCTCTGTCCTCCGGCTACCCCTTACAACAGCAGGCGTACTGTGAACATGTTTCGTACGAAGAGCAAATGCGAATCATGTGCTAAATTGGTAAAATATGGTATGGTGCGTACCATGTGTTTGAAATCCTAGCACACCACCTGCCTTGGAACAGGGAAGACAAAACGGTACATTAACACGGCAGAGGCGTTTTGGTTCTGCCAAGTATGCAAGTCTATTCCATTTGTTAGCTGTCTAGCTGTGCTACTGAAGAGGTGTGAAAGACTAACCGAAGCGGTCGAGCAACTGGTGAGCGCCCGAGTTACACCCATTGGAGGATACGGACCTGCACTTGTGAGTGACAATAACACCTCAAATTCCCTAGTCAGGCCGAAGAAGAGCCAGGCGTCCCAACCTAACTCCAACGACTCAGCATCCAGCAGTACCAACTCCATTCTCTCTCCTATAATTAAAAACATTGCCTGCTGCGCCCTGCCTCAACTTCTGTACTGTGTGCTGCACCTAGTATTCTGTTTGCTACACAGGACACCGTAAGCTACAGTCAACCAGCCATAGTGAACAACCCGGCAACGTACGCATCGGTTGCCGCCAAGCAAACACCAGAAAGAGCACCAGTAACATTTGTGCCCTGACTAGAGAAAAAAATCGGTCGCACCACGAATGGCACCCATCAGTGCCGTTCACAAATTCACCAAAAACACCGGTTACTAAGACTCCAGATCCAAAACCAGCAGCCACCAGGCGCAACCATGGTGCCTTAAATCTTGTGTGCACCAACTTCCCCAACTTCAAATCCAATACACTTAAGAGTAGGTTGCCGGCCGATCGAAATCAATGGGGTTCCATCTGTACGTCGATCGGTGTCGATTCTAATCCCAAGACATTGACAAGCACCTCGCGTCAGCCAAACGCGTTGCACTACGGTGAACCCCGGTTACTTCGGGTGACACTAAACTCGGCGGACTAGACAGAGGCCGTTTTGCTGTCTGTGAATCATCTCCGCAACGACTCAAGTGGAGTGCGCATACTACGTGAAATCCCGTGGAAAGAACATTTAACCGATCCCGCTAACAGAGAGAGGTACAGAAAAAGTCAAGATAAGAAAACAGTGCTTGCTCACGGTGTCCCTGAGCTTACAGATTCCTCTTCCGACCATGCTCCGAAGCACCACTGTGAGCAATGGCACTACTTCCGGGAGGCTATTTCGCTCGAGAATGTCGTGGCCACCTTATCGACAAGGACCTTCATATAACCGAACAATAAGGGGTGCGGACCCAGGCTGTTAAAACTTGTGTTGCAATCAGAACAAAGAGCACAAAGCCTTCTAGAGTATTGGACTAAGTTCCGTTGCAGATTGCTGACAGAAATTCGTCTGAAAGCAGCGGGAACACCAGCACATTTTAATGACAATTCAGTAGAGGCACAATTTTTAATGAAAACGCCAACTGCGGGACCCGAATCGAGGACGGTTTCAACAGTAGCAATAATATCCCGAGGGACACAGCAGAGCACGAGCAAACACCGGGATTCGGGGCATCTGATACTTGACTACATACCAAATTCATCTCGGGAATCTGAAACCCAACCAAAAAACGATTAGTCGCCGACCCTTTATTGGTCGGCGTAAACTCATTTGCTTCATCCATCCAATCTAACACGCTTTTAATCTCCGAGAAGCTCTCATGCATGTGCAAAAATGCCCAGGGTCTACTCATCAAATTAGCTGAATTAAGACTTCGACACGCGTCAGCAGCTTGGGACCTCATCACTTTCACCGAAACGTGGTTGCGCTGTGAGATAAGGATCCTGGCCTATTGGTTGTTGTTTACCGCCCACCGTCGTCTACTCCTGAGAAGGACTGCAATTTGGTGGCTGCGTTGAGGCAAGTGATAAACAGGAAGTAAAGTCACATTCTAGTCACCAGTGCCTTCAACTTACATGCTCTAGAATCCCAGGCCACACCAAAAGAGCAATTCAAATCAGACCTGCCATATCTGGTTTCAGACTTCCCACTTGATGGCCACGTCACTACGCCCACCGGATTCAGGGGCACCGACAGGCCATCCATATTGGACCGAATATTCACCAATGAAGAACTGATGTTCGAGAGAGTGATAACCGATACTCGTCTGAGCCGCAGCGATCATGCGACGCTAGTGGTTCATTACATGTGCTACGCGGATTATCCTAAAGAGCATGCGGAGGAATATCATGTCGTAAGCAACTATGACGACCTACCCGACCTCATTGATGCAACAAGCACTTCGTTCTTAGCTGAGTTGACCCCTGAGGTGGCCTGCGGAGAATTCGTCAAAGTATTTACCAAGCTCGTGGCAAGGATATCTGAAGCCAAACTCTGCCGGCCAAGAAGGATGAAGTCTTTCGTAAGGAGCAGGACACGTAAGTGCATGGCATTAAGGGACTTGGCATGGCACACCTACACAGCCTCCTCGAACGACTATACCTGGGATGTCTACACAATACAAAGAAACCACTGTGTCCAACTCGTCCGGGATGATAAACTGAAGAACCAACAAGGTCTAGTGGAAAAGCGTTGCTCCAATCCCGAACTGCTATACAGACACGTAAACAATTTGTGCCGTGTTAGGCGCGGTATTCCTGCTCTGCACACAGCATGCGGGTTAGCCCAAACCGCACAAGAGGCGGTCAGCATTCTTGGACACCAAGTTGGCCGTACCTTCGAAAGCGTGCAATCATCATACATCATGATTAAGCAGATAACGCCGCCATTATGGCTTAATCACATATGGTTTACCTCCGCAGCTGTACTGAAGATGCTGCTGTGTCTGCGCGAGTTCAGCTCCCCATGGTGCGGACGGCATTCGACCGAAAGCGGTGAAAGTTGCTGCCATGAGTTCGGCAGGACCATTAGCAATTTTCTTCCAACGATGTCTGAACGAGATGCACGTCCCCACGATGTGGAAGCATGAAATCATCACGCCAATCTACAAAAGTGGTAGCCGTGCTGAACCAGCAAATTATCACCAGTTAACACTACTTCCTGTGATCTCCAAGGTTATGGAGTCCATTGTAGCTGAGACTTTAATGGGATACCTGGAGAACAAAAAATTTCGTTCCGGAG
>OX104063.1:31002420-31044032 GCA_944474145.2 Dicrocoelium dendriticum | reverse complement strand
TTTCCATCTGTTACTGTTGCTGTGGAAGTTGCATGTGGAACTGTATGTACTTCTATCTATTTAGAATTGGCATCAATCAAAAGTAGGAACATCGACCCATTGATTTGGCCAAAGTAGTCCGCGTGTACCCGCTGCCAGTGCCTTCCAGGCCATCGCCATGGACATATCGATCTGGGGGATTTTTGCCTTTGGTAGTTCTGATATTGTGCGAACTTTTTCATCAGCCATTCTACACCTTGGTCAATGTTCGGCCACCAACAGTAACCACGTGCCAGCGCCTTCATCTTGTTCACGCTGGGGTGTGCGTCATGCAGCTCTCGCAGCAACTGGGAGCGTAGTTCTTCGGGTGGAACTATGCTCGAGCCTCAAAATATACAGCCGTCGTATTAACTCAACTCATTACTCCGACCGGCGAATGGTTTCAGTACGTCTGATTTGCATGTAGGCCATCCGGTTATCAAGAACCGTTACACCATCGACAACAGAGGGTCCCGGTTCGTCGGGCGACGCACCATGTCACTCCGGATGGGGGTGTTTTCAAGCTGTTGCGTCGAATTGATAAACTCCACGAGTTCACAATTCGCTTCTGTGCCGTGCTGCTGCGGGAGGCGACTAAGTGCATCGGCAATGGTAGTACTTGGTCCGTTTACATACTGGAGTTCGTAGTTATAGGCGCTCAATGGTAGTGCCTACCTTTACATTCGAGGCGAAATCGATTGTTGGATTCCTTTCTCCTCACGCAGAAGCGAAAGAAGGGGTTTATGATCGGCGAGGATATCAAAATGTCTTCCCCAGCCAAACTGATGGAAATGCGTGACTTCGAAAATAATCGCTTACGCTTCTCCGTCCAGTTGGCAGTAATTCCTTTCATCGGGTTGCATGGTAGGAGAGCAAAAGCGATTGGACGAAGAGAAATGTCATCCTTACGGTGGCAAAGAACTGCGGCCGCTCCGCGTGGGTAAGCATCACACTTCAGCACTAAAGGCTGGCTCGGATCGAAATGCCTGCAAAACGGGGGGCGCTGAACACTATTTCTGCATCTGTGAAAGCATTTCTTTGATTCGGACTACAAGTCCAGGACTTCTTCCTGTGCACCAGTTCGCATAAGGGTGCAAGTACTGTCGAGGTCTTAGGTAACAAGCGACAATAATGAGAAAACATCCCTAAAATCGATCGGAGTTCGGCTCTATTTTTGATTTCCGATGCGACAAGGATGGGCTTTACTTTGGCTTCTAACACTTGTAATCAGTGTTTATCGAGGTGCTAACCAAAGTAGAGAATAAATCTGAGAAACAGGTACTCTTGGACTTCTTCAGTTTGAGTCCACCCAGTTGTAGACATTCGAGCACAGTGGATAACGTTTGTAAATATTTAGCATCTGTACGTCCTGTAATTATAATGTCATTAAGATAGGCGAAGTTAAAGGAATATCTTTGATCAGGTTGTCAGTGATCCCTTGGAATATCGCTGGGGCCGAACTGATTCCGAAGGGCAGAATTTTGTATTGGAATAGACCCATGTGTGTACGTATCGTGGTGAATAAGGGAGAAGTGTCATCTAACACAATTTGTAAGTAGCTTTGACTGAGAACGATCTGTGTAAACTTTTGTCCGCCTGCCAGCTTAGCATACAGACCCACTTTTCGAAGTAAGTGATACTTATCCAGCATTCAACAACGATTACCAGTTAGTTGATAGTCCCCCAAATACACACAGAATCATCCGGCTTCAGTATTGGAAGTATTGAAGCTCCCCACTCTTTATTGGACTGGCTCGATTGTTTCTGCTGATTACAATCTCTTTATCTCGTTTTCCACATTTGATCACAGGGAATAAGGTAGGGTACATGCCCTGAAAATCAGGGCTGAATTCCCTATCGTAATTTGGTGCGAGCCTGATATCCGCGCAAATTCCCTAATTTCTCATCAAAATGTCAAAATAGTTGTTGAGCTTATCCTCCTAGTGATGCTTAATTGACATAATCTTCACTGTCTATAGCGTGGCCAGAAGGAATTTAATCCAGTCTCGCCCGCGTAAGTTCGGATAATCATTCGCCACAACAAATGCTTGTAAGGTACTTTTTTCCTCATGCTAATTAACATGAATAGTGCTTTTGCTCAGGACTGGTATCGACTGCCCAGTGTACGTACGCAAAGTTGATTTGCAGGGGATACCTTGGGTAATCTTTTAACTGTGGCAGCACTGATTATGGTAACGGAGACACCGTTATCAGCTTCCATTTTAACCAAATGGCCTTTTATTTCCAACTACACAGTGTAGGGTGGGTGAATGCTGCAGATGTTCGAAGTTGCGTTCCAGATCGTGTTTAGCTAGTCTTCTTCGTCTGAATACTAAACGATCTTCAATGGCATCATGGGAAAACGTGGTGTCGCGGATGTGCGAGATTTAGATGAGTCGACATTGGCGGCAGATACTCAGTTTATGACGACATCCCTCGGCTGATAATTGCAGACTTTCACATTGGTAACAGGTAAAAGGCAATTCGGACCGTGTAGGAGTAACACCTTTTTGGTCGACTTCTTGGATTGTGTCTGTATGAGGTTGCAAGGAAAAAGCTGTTGTTTTCGGACCTTCTACAGCTGTCAAACAATACTGCAGGCTTTCTACCAGCTCGTCGTCGTCTCACCTTCCGACAACAAGCTTTCACGAGCCTGTTCCTTACGGACACCGGATATCAAGCACCGTAAATCCATGGCCTGTTCGAACTTCGTAACTGGAATTTCAATATACCGACACTCTGGCAGGGCTTGATGGCCACGCAGAGAAATCAATGGCACTTTCTGCATGGTTCTGAAGCAAGATTGACTCAGAATACCGCGCAGTGTATATGTTCAGTCGTGAACCTCATAACCAGAAAAGGACTTCTAGCGTGCTGTTAACTGTCTCCTTATCACTGATATGGAGGGTGTCGAAATGTCTTTGGCCTTCATCCTCCAGAAATTTTCTCACTAATTTAATTTTGTAGCTCTCTGAGAGTACCGTGTTTGATTGCAAGACAGGTAGTAGCTCCAAATAATCCAAAAAGGTGCGCTTCCAGCGGTTCCAGGTGGCCCATGTTTGTTTCTAAGAAGGAATATTCCAAAGTAGTGTAGGAAGGTGCAACATCGCAGCAGTTTAACCTCGTCAGGAGAATGCTAAGTACGGCCCTTAGCCGATAAACGGCACAGCACACGCACGTGTTGTATGGAACCGATTTACTAAGAAAATCCTGCGTTACAGTGCTTGGAATAAATTGAAAGGAAAACCAATGAGATAAGGAAAGTAAGGCAAGCTCATTCTCAACCAATCATGTGAGGGCCTATGTTCACGGATCGATACTCATCTGCATGCCTGACATCCAAAAGTGGTCACACACATGCACGCATGCATAATCAAACATGCATTGCTTCAAGCCGTGGATCTTGTCCGGTTTTCTCCCGTTATTGCGTGTTTACGACTGTGGGCAGCAATCGGTTATGTGGCACAAATTCACTGCACGCAATGTACTAGCTATGATAGATGGATCTAATGTAGTGGCGTACACTGATACGTTTCACGGCGGCCGGCTACCGATCCTTTGCGCAGTTTGCCAACCAGGTCGCGGAGTTGGACGTTCTGGTTGAACTGATCTCCTATCTTCCGTACGCTGCAGGCAGTTTTACTTCCTGTATCCGGTGGCAGCTATTTGTTAGCACAGTAATAGAGAAAGGGTGATCCTTACTATATTCTGTTTTACCGGCTAGCCAGGCTAGACGACACCTGATAGCCATCTGGGAGAGGACATTCGGGGGAATGGAACGAAGGCAATGCACATCTGCTTCTCTTGAGCATAGGATGAAATATGCTTTGCTCGTGCGTTGAGAAAGTTTTGTTTCCTGGTAAACTGCAAACGAAGCTTTGTCAGTCAGAGAAATCACGCTGTACACGATCTGTCACGCTCCCGAGCGGTCGCAAAAACGTGTCCTCGTGCGTTGTTCGCCTTTAAGTCTTCGGATTTATTCTCACAGAAACCTACGGGCTATCATTCGATTTGGCTCCGCAAGCTCCTCGTACCACTGTTCATCTTTTGTATCTGTCATTCGCGGATCACCAGCAAACTGTGCTTTTGCAATTTCGAAGTCAACCGTGTTTGAACCGTATCGAAGCATTTATATTTCCTCTCGTCGCACAATGAGCTCTGAAGTCCTTTTTGTGAGTCACTCGATCAGCTTACTACCATTCCTTCAAGTCGCTGTACAAAGTGATAGTCGTCAATTTGGTCCACCCTTGGAACAGCCACTGTCGTCATTAGACAGTAGTTTCCAAGCCATCTTGCTTTGCCTCCATCCTACGCTGCATCGCTGCCTATCCACTTACCGGCTGGATCGATAGCACGCACGTCGCCTATCTACACTAACGTACGTGTGGCGCATCTGGACGTGGGACGTCTGACCCCTCTGACCTCAAACCAGCGCCGAAAGACACGCAACGAAAAGTAAAGCGAAGGCAAACACGGTGCATCCGTATCTCTGTTCTCCTGCTACCCCTTAAAACAGCACGCGTACTGCGAACATGTCTCGTAGTAAGAGCAAATGCGAATCATGTGCTAAATTGGTAAATTATGGTATGGTGCATACCATGTGTTTGAAATCCTAGCACACCACCTGCCTTGGAACAGGAACGACAAAACGGTACACTAACACGGCAGAGGCGTTTTGGTTCTGCCAAGTATGCAAGTCTATTCCATTTGTTACCTGTCTAGCTGTGCTACTGAAGAGGTGTGAAAGACTAACCGAAGCGGTCGAGCAACTGGTGAGCGCCCGAGTTACACCCATTGGAGGATACGGACCTGCACTTGTGAGTGACAATAACACCTCGAATTCCCTAGTCAGGCCGAAGAAGAGCCAGGCGTCCCAACCTAACTCCAACGACTCAGCATCCAGCAGTACCAACTCCATTCTCTCTCCTATAAGTAAAAACATTGCCTGCTGCGCCCTGCCTCAACTTCTGTACTGTGTGCTGCACCTAGTATTCTGTTCGCTACACAGGACACCGTAAGCTACAGTCAACCAGCCATAGTGAACAACCCGGCAACGTACGCATCGGTTGCCGCCAAGCAAACACCAGAAAGAGCACCAGTAACATTTGTTCCCTGACTAGAGAAAAAAATCGGTCGCACCACGAATGGCACCCATCAGTGCCGTTCACAAATTCACCAAAAACACCGGTTACTAAGACTCCAGATCCAAAACCAGCAGCCACCAGGCGCAACCATGGTGCCTTAAATCTTGTGTGCACCAACGTCCCCAAGCTCAAATCCAATACACTTAAGAGTAGGTTGCCGGCCGATCGAAATCAATGGGGTTCCATCTGTACGACGATCGGTGTCGATTCTAATCCCAAGACATTGACAAGCACCTCGCGTCAGCCAAACGCGTTGCACTACGGTGAACCCCGGTTACTTCGGGTGACACTAAACTCGGCGGACTAGACAGAGGCCGTTTTGCTGTCTGCGAATCATCTCCGCAACGACTCAAGTGGAGTGCGCATACTACGTGAAATCCCGTGGAAAGAACATTTAACCGATCCCGCTAACAGAGAGAGGTACAGAAAAAGTCAAGATAAGAAAACAGTGCTTGCTCACGGTGTCCCTGAGCTTACAGATTCCTCTTCCGACGATGCTCCGAAGCACCACTGTGAGCAATGGCACTACTTCCGGGAGGCTATTTCGCTCGAGAATGTCGTGGCCACCTTATCGACAAGGACCTTCATATAACCGAACAATAAGGGGTGCGGACCCAGGATGTTAAAACTTGTGTTGCAATCAGAACAAAGAGCACAAAGCCTTCTAGAGTATTGGACTAAGTTCCGTTGCAGATTGCTGACAGAAATGCGTCTGAAAGCAGCGGGAACACCAGCACATTTTAATGACAATTCAGTGGAGGCACAATTCTTAATGAAAACGCCAACTGCGGGACCCGAATCGGGGACGGTTTCAACAGTAGCAATAATATCCCGAGGGACACAGCAGAGCACGAGCAAACACCGGGATTCGGGGCATCTGATACTTGACTACATACCAAATTCATATCGGGAATCTGATACCCAACCAAAAAACGATTAGTCGCCGACCCTTTATTGGTCGGCGTAAACTCATTTGCTTCATCCATCCAATCTAACACGCTTTTGATCTCCGAGAAGCTCTCACGCATGTGCAAAAATGCCCAGGGTCTACTCATCAAATTAGCTGAATTAAGACTTCGACACGCGTCAGCAGCTTGGGACCTCATCACTTTCACCGAAACATGGTTGCGCTGTGAGATAAGGATACTGGCCTATTGGTTGTTGTTTACCGCCCACCGTCGTCTACTCCTGAGAAAGACTGCAATTTGGTGGCTGCGTTGAGGCAAGTGATAAACAGGAAGTACAGTCACATTCTAGTCACCGGTACCTTCAACTTACATGCTCTAGAATCCCAGGCCACACCAGGAAAGCAATCAAAGTAGACCTGTAACATCTGGTTTCAGACTTCCCACTTGATGGCCACGTCACTACGCCCACCGGATTCAGGGGCACCGACAGGCCATCCATATTGGACCGAATATTCACCAATGAAGAACTGATGTTCGAGAGAGTGATAACCGATACCCGTCTGAGCCGCAGCGATCATGCGACGCTAGTGGTTCATTACATGTGCTACGCGGATTATCCTAAAGAGCATGCGGAGGAATATCATGTCGTAAGCAACTATGACGACCTACCCGACCTCATTGATGCAACAAGCACTTCGTTCTTAGCTGAGTTGACACCTGAGGTGGCCTGCGGAGAATTCGTCAAAGTATTTACCAAGCTCGTGGCAAGGATATCTGAAGCCAAACTCTGCCGGCCTAGAAGGATGAAGTCTTTCGTAAGGAGCAGGACACGTAAGTGCATGGCATTAAGGGACTTGGCATGGCACACCTACACAGCCTCCTCGAACGACTATACCTGGGATGTCTACACAATACAAAGAAACCACTGTGTCAAACTCGTCCGGGATGATAAACTGAAGAACCAACAAGGTCTAGTGGAAAAGCGTTGCTCCAATCCCAAACTGCTATACAGACACGTAAACAATTTGTGCCGTGTTAAGCGCGGTATTCCTGCTCTGCACACAGCATGCGGGTTAGCCCAAACCGCACAAGAGGCGGTCAGCATTCTTGGACACCAAGTTGGCCGTACCTTCCAAAGGGTGCAATCATCATACATCATGATTAAGCAGATAACGCCGCCATTATGGCTTAATCACATATGGTTTACCTCCGCAGCTGTACTGAAGATGCTGCTGTGTCTGCGCGAGTTCAGCTCCCCAGGTGCGGACGGCATTCGACCGAAAGCGGTGAAAGTTGCTGCCATGAGTTTGGCAGGACCATTAGCAATTTTCTTCCAACGATGTCTGAACGAGATGCACGTCCCCACGATGTGGAAGCACGAAATCATCACGCCAATCTACAAAAGTGGTAGCCGTGCTGAACCAGCAAATTATCACCTGTTAACACTACTTCCTGTGATCTCCAAGGTTATGGAGTCCATTGTAGCTGAGACTTTAATGGGATACCTGGAGAACAAAAAAATTCTCGTTCCGGAGCAACACCGATTTCGCCAAAATCGCTCCTGTACCACTAATCTGTTGATTGCGCCTGCAAGCTGGACGGAATCTGTGGAGGCTGGTGTAGGAGTCGACGTGACCTACTTGGATTTCTCAAAGGCATTCGACCGTCTAGACCATCGCATTCTCCTCCACAAACTCCAGAAATATGGAATCGGTGATCCTGTTCTAGGCTGGATAGCAGACTTTCTCGTGCAACATCACCTGAATGTGAGGGTTCGAAGTAACCTGTCGGAATCTATCCAAGTTCAGTGCGGTGTGCCTCAGGGCTCAGTACTTGGACCCCGCCTGTTCCCGGTTTTCATAAACGATCTCGCTAGCGTGCTATCTTCTAACTATTTACTATTTGCTGATAATCTAAATATATGGCGTACTATAGCTGCAGTGGAGGATCACACAGTGTTACAGGAGGACCTGGACAAGGCGTAAACATGGTCCATCGAGAACATGCTGCATTTCATCGTCACGACGTGCAAAGTTCTCGGCATACGGCACAAGAGTATGCACAAGTACCGCCTACGGCCACACATTCTACAGCTGGCTCCTCACGAGTGCGATCTCTGCATACTAGTTCAAGATGACCTCGGCATCTAAGAAAACAAACCAGTACCTCGGCCTTCTTCGCAGAGCTTTCGGAAAGTTCGACCCTTCAGTCTTTCCAAAAAGGCTTAGCGTGTACGTGAGGCCTCACGCGAATACGCTATTCAAACTTGGCAACCCTGGCTCAAGCACCATCTCACCGCGCTCGATACTGCACAACATAGGGCAACGAAGAGCGTCAGAGGTTTGACCAACCTCCGCTACCCACTCAGGCTGATGACTCTCAATATATACAGTGGACGTTATCGGCGTCTAAGGGACGATCTCATAATGGTGTATCAGATCCTGAGAAATCCCTACCATCCACTCCATTCCCTTCCGATACTCAGTGAGAACACCCCGCTAATAGGTCATCACGTTAAGCTGGTCACACAGTACAGCCGCCTGGAATGTCGGCGAAACTTTTTCTCCCTTCGAGTGTCACTGCCTTGGAACGCCCTCCCGGAACATCTAATTAATGCTCAAACCCTACCCCTTTTCAATAAACGCCTTGACGAAACTGTGTCACATTTACACTACGTGATATAGACCATGACCACCGGATGCTGCACTAATGCATAACAGACAGTGGATGGTGCCATAACCCTACTCGAGAATGAGCCACTCCAAACCCCTTGCACACAAGTTGATAAACGCTACTACTGTAGAAACTGGATTTCTGTACCCTGTCGACCCAAGATGGCTGCACACGATTAAGCGTTGTCCTTGTTATTTTTTATTGTTTTCTCGCCTGTTGCGTGATCAATAACCATTCCCCTTATGGATTTGTGTGCATATATTCTCATTTCAAACTCCCTTTATACGGCAGTGCAATTAAATCGGTAATAGCCAAAACCGACGATTCCATTATCCCTTGATCTATCTTTTCTCACTCTAACCACCCTATGGGACACGTCAAGCACCTGCTTTTTTAGCCGTTTTAAATCATTGTTCATTGTGGTGATCCTCATGACTGGTGTTTATTCACAAGTCAGTGCGCCGTATGCAGAGCCTCCTTCTGGCTTCCATCGCTTAGGCGAAAGTGTACAAATAGCTAAAAACTAGTGCACCGCTAGCTGCACTGACGACTATACTTGGCGCCAGTGTAGACTTGTCCCTGGGAGTTGGACATGCCGTTAAGTTGCACGAAGCCTTCATAAGAGCTGCCGGTGAATCGTCTGATTAACGAGCAACACATACGTCACTCGAATTACGCGTTCCGCGCACTTCCCTCACTGTCCTTTTTTAGATGGAGACTCAAGCGGACCCAGCGGTGATAATACAGCGAAGCACGAAACCTGACTAAAACATTGGGGTCTGTTTACGCGTTCTGTCCCGCAGGATTTGGTCCCCGAATCAACCACAACCACAGCATCACTTCGGCACCATATTCTCTTATTTTCTCCGCTTTGTACCCATATCGTGAATTCTTAAGATATGGGAATACATAGGACCGAATTTTAGTGCTTCTCACACAGCTGACAAATGCATTGAACAGAATTCGAGTACATTCCAAACACAGTCGATGTGAATCAAGTCCGTTACGAATTTAGTTGGCTCTTCTTTTTGGACTGCTCGTGCCCGTTCATCGAATACATTTCATCAATCACTCCATTTCCTTCAAACCCAATGCTGGCCGAACCTCCAAAGCGTCAGTCGCTTCTCACATTTCCGTACTGCTCCAGTTCGCATCCTATGGTGTCCGAGTTAGATTGTGGATAAACAAACACCGCCTGTTTGCGAATGTGCACATGTGCTACTGTGATTTTATCACACCTATCCACTCGATGACAGGTGCTGGATGCTTATATGCCACCCTCTCCCCTCCATACTTTGGTTGATGCCGGACACCTGTGACTGTGGTCGCCCCTTCAGACTGTGCGTGCCAGCTCGTGGAATAGTTTTAGAGCCCTGCCTCCCATGCCCTGGGTGTGGGGTGAGGGTGGCCAGTGTATACGGCGTCTACGAAATCGGATAACTAGCCACGTGTGAGCTAAAATTGGTCCTGTGGGACGATGGACAAATGCGACATATCTGTCCGAAAGAGCACCGAGGATGAAATCTCGAACTAGTGGACCATACGATCTCCCAGTTGATTGCATCCTTAAGGCAATCGGTTTCATCGGTAGTGAGGCGGCTTGCATGCTTAGCACAAAACTATGATTCGATAGTCACGAAAATTGCATCCACGATGTGCTGAGTGGTCAACTGCTATCGGCCAATAGCTCTCGGACCATATGCTAGCTTGGGTGTGTGACCTACACGCAGCCGGGACATAGAACCATTGGTTGAGGCGTTGCTACATGGACCTCAGCCATCCGCTCGTCTAGGCGCGCACAGCTATTGGACAATAAGAGGGGTGGAAGCAGGGGCTCACTCATGAACTGCCGCCAAACCCCAAAAATAAGGAGAAATCGGCTCGGTTCAAGTATTCAACCTGTGACAACATTGTTCCCCCTGACTGTCCGTGCCTCACCTACCCCCTCACTTCAAACGGACATCACGCTATGAATTTATTCACAACAGGCTCGATATAGCCAAGGGCGTGACCCTGTGTTCCGGACATGCTCACTGCCACGTCTGGGTTCGTCCGGAATTTACTGATTTCGCCTAGGTTCAGATCCAAGGCTTTGGGGTTTACATGCAGTTCGTTAGCTAGCTCGTGATTCCACCTCACCCTTATTGTCCAATACTGGTGCGCACCTAGACGAGCGGATAACTGAGGTCCGCGTAGCAAGACATCAACCGATGGTTCTATGCTCCAGCTCCGACTAGGTTGAATAACCATGCTCTCCGAGAGAACATCGATGAGGTCTACAAATGCTGGACTATTGTGGGCCGCAGTTGACTACACATCATAAAACCAATTCTGTGGCTTTCTTCGCAGTAACATCCTCCACTTGCCCAGAAAGAGCTAGACTGCTGTTCCGACCTATTTGCAATCTTTGGTGGTGCGTATCCATCGGCACCATCAGGATCCAACCCATGACCACCAACGGCATGAACCACCAGCCAGCTAGTTAGCCATTAGCCATGACGGAAAGCGGCGGATCGTCATAATTTACAAGCTAACCGCAATACTGTAAGTTACGAACATTACCGAGGACATGGTTGTACCCGAAAGTCGCTATGTACGATACAATACTTAGAATATAGGGCGAATTATTTGCTATACTAATGAGCATATGATTTCTTGCGTACATTTGTTGGTGGTTTCTTCCTAGTTAGTACCTTTCAAATCAGACAGATCCTCTTGAAAAGGTGTATATAAAATCCCATACTCATTAGTATAAAACGAATTAGTCAGTATGGATAGTAGTCGATCTGGATGTTTCAAACAACACCTTACGCATTACTAGGGTGGTTCACTGTCTTCCTCAACTTGAATGCTCCGGGGTGCAACAATGGTTCGTTAGTCGAGTTGGTGGCTTAGTGTTCCTTTGATTCGATTCCGGAAAAACACTATGTCTACGAGCCATCGTATGAGCTTGCGGCGATGGCGTAGCGTTATCTCGTCCAAGGTACTCGAATCAATACGCTGCTTCTGATCAACTTCATTTTACTGGTGGAATAGACATAAATAAATTCACCGATTCATTGTATCGGTGTTGGATGTAACGCGACTCTGATCAAACCACTACAAGTTCGGCTCATCGACCTTATGTTTACCAGACAAAAGGTCTCAAGCTGTCGGACAATTTACCGTTATGACTCCAAACGTTGATGCATGTCTTCATTATTCACATGAAGCAAGCAATCTGGAACACTTGGAGCTGAAGAAAATGCCTAATTGTGCTTTGAATATTGCTTATGTTGTGTGATCTAACTGTTCCACCGATGTGGCGTGTGTATTGGTGTGTTATGGAGGGCGGGTTTGCTTACCAGACTTCTGCCTGTACGTGCTCCCAATTGCCGTGGTTGTCTTCGTAGGTTCAACACGCATATGCGTTTCTCGTTGGGCACTATTCCCTCTGTGACAGCTTCCCGCACCGGCTCCCAGACAGCGAGGATGAATGGACTTACATTTACACTCCGACTAACTCTTGTCCATGGTACCACTCCACACTGCCTCCGACGAGAGTACACCAAAATCCAGGCAGCATACTGGCGGTTTTAGGAGCGCCTGGACCCAGGTAAAACGGTCGACCAGTTAGCGTTTTTCAATAGCTACATCCCCGCTCGTCGGTAACTTAAAGACAGATCACTTTCTCGTGTTAAGGAAGAAACGCACATATTTTCAGATCCTCAGGTATCTGCGGAGCTGACGACATTTCGAATAATCGGTTAAGGGTTGGCTGTGCAACCGAGAAATTTGACCACGTTTACCAAGTATTTGACCCCTATTCAAATTAGAAGGCAAGGCCGGATGATTTGTGGTAAACGACACGGACACGATCAAAAAGTCACGACTGCGGCGGGCGGAAAACAGGCGTTTATTCAATATAGTGTAGCCTATTTAAAGGAAATAAACACTGTTAATCTTCTAGCCTTCTCAGTGGGTCTCCTGTTTTTCGGCTCACCTCATTGGTTGCGTTCCCCTTTTATTTCATTGGGTTATGTTATTCCTCTTCGGTCGCTGTCTTCCTGTCTCGCGCAATGATCACGTCTTTCGTGCTTGGCATCTGATTGGCCGTATTTCTTTGGACCGCTCATATTTGGCTTTGCACTCTGAAACTTGCCGTTAATAGCCATTCTCGAGTTGCCAGTGCGCCCTCTATGTTCTCTTGTCCAACCCGGTTTGTCGGTTTCTGGATACGTGTGCCACTCGTGATTCGCTGTCCAGCCATCGCTGTGTCTCCTGGTGGGTTCACGCGTTCTCTCGATCGAACTGATCTGCTGACTCCGGTAACCTGCGCTTAGGTGGTAAGGTCGAGCATACTGGACTGGTTTCCTAAACCCCGTTACATCCTTTTCCTTTTGTTTTGTTAGGATTGCGCCGCAGTATGTCCCATACTGCTTTCCGCTGCGTGTGAGTTTCCTTCCTTCTGCAGGGGTGACGCGTATCTGTCTTGGCTGCTGTTGTCGGTTTTCCATCTGGGTAAAACGCGTACAACCTGCTTTCCGGACCTGTACTCGGTTCCGCTTAATTGTAGTGCCCCAATCTTCACTTCGTAGCTTCTCTCTCCCTTGCGGCTCTGAATAACTCACTTCCTCCAGTGTCCCTCTGATCCTGGTACTGGTTGCACCCACACTTCTTCTCCCACTGCTAGAGGTTGGAGTTTTCTCGCCCCGCGATCGCAGTATTTCTTTTGCCTAGGCATTCTGTTTCGTAACCGCTCGTGTATCGAGGTCGCTGGTGATACTTCAGGTGTTAGCAGATTTGACGCAGTTGGTATCAACGTTCTTGTCCTCCCGCTGAAGAGTCGCTGCACCGGACTTGCCCCAATTTCTGTTGATGGCGTGTTTCTGCGTTCCAGCAACATAATATAAGGGTCCTCATGAGTCTCCTTAGCTTTGGTAAGCACCCTCTGTCAGGGAGCTGGCTACTTAACCCTCAGTTTCCTGAATTATGTTAGTTGCCTATTTCTTTGTTTGCGCAGTTACCTGCTTCTCTGTTACATTTTGGACACGCCGCTTTTCCTCAACCTCATTCGCAATCGCTCATAGCTAATTTCAGCCGTCTCATTCGGTGGACATTCTGATTGGTTTCTTTTGCTCAGCGTTCCTTAGCTTTTTCACGTGGATGTATTATTCAACCGACACACATTTAGTATACCTGTTTTTATTTTCCTGGTGTGTATCATTCTCACTATCAACTGTTCTGGCATTTGTTTAAACGCATCACTTCTCCACACTGATTGGACGCTACTCGTCGTTTTTAATGGTCACTCACCAGAAGGTTACCCCCAGGGATTAACTCCGCAGACACTATTTTCTTTGCCGCACTTCATTGGCTCGTAATTTTCGCGATTCTCATTTGCTTGTTCCATTTTGTGTTTTCTCCATGCCTGTTGGAGCTCATGCGTTTAGTAGCTTGGATTCGCCCTTCTTTGTAAATCTATATAACTGGTGCCGTGCTGTAATAGAAAATCTGTTCATCCCAGCTCATCTTGGACTTCTTCTTGCGGTCGTGGGGTGAAGGCGTACTGGGCGTCACAACATATTCTTCTGGCGACGAGAAGTGGTGAACAATGTCGGTTTCGTTCGAGCAATTGCAGACTTTACTTCAACAGCAACGATTGCAATTTGACAAATCGCAAAGGCAGCTGATCGAATTGCTCACACAGAAATTGAACCTTCAGACAGAACCCCCGACGACGACGATTGCACGATCATCAGTGGACGCTCTTACTGCATCAATCGCAGAATTTGTGTTCGATGGATTGAGTGGTGTAACCTTCGATTCATTGTTTAAGAAGTATGAGGATATTTTTCGAGTGGAGTTTGCTGACCAAGATGATGCCTGGAAAGTTCGATTGTTGTTGAGACAACTTGGAGCAGTGAAGCATGAACGCTACACAAATTTCGTGTTGCCGAAAATCTCAAGGGACTTCAGCTTTGATGAGACCGTGAGAACTTTGACGCAGATCTTCAGTGAGCAAGCCTCTTTGTTCAGCATTCGGTACAATTGTTTGAAGTTGGTCAAACGCGATGTTCATGACTTTGTCACTCATGCTGAGATTGTGAACCGCGAATGTGAACGATTCAAACTGGGCACGATGACTGCGGATCAATTTAAGAGTCTTATTTTTGTGTGCAGTCTCCAGTCCCACGCTGATGCCGATATTCGCACACGAATTTTACACAAGCTTGAACAGAAACCACAACTGACGTTGCAGGATATCACTACAGAATGCCAGCGGCTGATTAATTTGAAGCACGATACAAAATGGTTGAAACTGCTGATCACAAAACTGAACCCCAAATTTGTCGTACAGCTATCCGACATAAAGGAATGAATCGAACTGGATCAACTCAGAAGCCCCCGACCGCATGCTGGAATTGTTGCGCCTGGCATTCTGTGAGAGATTGCACATATAAAACGCACCAATGTCAGAAGTGCAGACGGATTGGCCATGAGGAAACCCACTGCCGAGTTGTGAACAATTTCAGACGTTCTTTTCCCCCAAAAATGCGCGTAAATCCCAATTTTAGAAGAGCCAATTTTCACGGACCGGCCGCAAAGATAATCCTCGCCGCCTTTCGCACAGAACTTGCACGCAAGAGAAAGTACGTGTCAGTAAAAGTCAATGGTGTTCCTATCACGTTGCAGCTGGATACAGCGTCCGACATTACAATCATCTCGAGATCAGTCTGGAAGGGGCTTGGGAGACCAGCATTCAAACGCACAACCCTGACGGCTAAAAATGCATCTGGGGGACCACTGAGATTAGATGGTGAGATTGAGTGCGAAGTCAGCTTCAATGGCTTGAATCTTCTTTGCATGATTTACTTGGTTACGAGCAGTGACGTAAATCTGCTCGGCATCGATTGGATCGAGAAGCTGCATCTACTCGACGTACCACTGAGTCACATTTGTTCTGAGAATAATGTCGCGGTGCTTCATACAGCCGTATCGAATCAGCCGGGTCAAAGTATTGCAGAACTGCTTCAATCGAAGTATGCATGTGTATTTCAATCAGAGCTTGGACATTGCACGAAAATGCAGGCAAAGCTTACCCTGCTTCCTGAGGCAAAGCCAGTGTTCCGACCCAGACGTCCAGTCCCTCACGCATCCCAAGCACTCGTGGAGCATGAGCTTGATCGATTACAGCAGGCCGGAGTGATCGAGCAGGTCAGTTTCTCACAATGGGCGGCGCCTATCATTGTGATCAGAAAACCGAATGGCTCAGTTCGTTTGTGTGCAGATTTTTCAACCGGCTTGAATGCTGCATTAGAACCCCATCAGTACCCGCTTCCACTCCCAGACGACGTGTTTGCAAAGCTGAATGGAGGCAAGTACTTTGCTACTCTGGATCTGGCAGACGCTTATTTGCAACTGCAGGTCGAACCGGAAAGCAGAAAGCTTCTAACAATCAACACGCATCGCGGCCTTTACCAGTATAATCGTTTGCCATTTGGAGTAAAAACTGCACCTGCAATCTTTCAACAAGTTACGGACGCTATGTTGATTGGTTTGACGTGAGCAGCAGCCTATCTAGATGATATCATCATAATGGGCGGAACCCAGGAGGAATTGTTTCAACGATTGGATGACGTGATGATGAGAATTAAGGAATATGGATTCCGGTTGCGAGCTGACAAATGCAAATTTTTCCTGAAATTCATCTAGTTCCTGGGTTTCGTGATTGACGAGAACGGTCGACGGCCTGATCCTGAAAATATCGAGGTCATAGACAGATTACCGGCACCAACGGATGTCACAACCTTGCGCTCATTCCTTGGGATGGTGAGTCATTATAGTGAGTTCCTACTTTGCATGCATCGATTACGTCATCCTTTAAACCATTTGTTGATGAAAGATGTTGAATGGAACTGGTCCGCACAGTGTCAAGAAGCTTTTGACAAGCTCAAATCTCTGCTGAAATCAGATCTGCTCCTTAAGCATTACAATCCGAAGCAGGAGATGGTCGTGGCTACGGATGATTCGAGTTATGGAATTGGTGCTGTCATCTCACATCGCTTTCCAGACGGGTCCGAAAAGGCTGTGGCACATGTGACACGAGCGCTGACCGCATCTGAAAAGAACTACAGTCAAATTAAGAAGGAGGCGTTGGCCATCATCTTTGCCTTTTAGAGATTTCACAAGATGATATATGGCAGAAGATTCACGCTGGTGACTGATCACAAACCGCTTTTGGCAATCTTTGGATCTAAGAAAGACATTCCGACATATACAGCCAGTCGACTTCAGCGCTGGGCAACTCTGCTCCTGCGGTATGCCTTTGGCATGCGGTATTTGTCCACTGATTCTATTGGACAAGCGGACGTCCTGTCCAGACTGATCAATACCGGTAGACGCGATCAAGAAGACGCAGTCATTGCATCCATTGCAGCCGAATCGGACGTCAGCTACATGATACAAGACGCAGTGTGTAACTTGCCAGTGAATGGTTTAATGGTTGCGCAAGCCACTAAACAAGACGCTGTGCTACAAGAAGTATTAACCTATACAAGAAGTGGATGGCCAAAGAAGTGTCCGAACGAAGCTTTGACCCAGTTTTTCACAAGGCGAGGCGCATTGTCGGAAGTTGATTCCTGTCCGTTTTTTCGCAGATCGCATAGTCATTCCAGAAGTGCTCAGACAGCGCATACTAAGAGAGCTGCACAAGGGCCATCCAGGAATCGTCCGCATGAAGGCACTCGCTCGCAGCTACGTCTTTTGGCCGATGATGGACAGCCAACTTGAGGATATCGGTCGATCCTGTTCCAGATGCATCAGTGCATCCAAACTGCCGGTGTGTGTGCCATTGCAATCTTGGTCGAATCCAGAATCTCCCTGGTCGCGCATACATGTTGATTTCGCAGGACCAGTTGAGGGCGTAAGCTTCAAAATCGCTTAGGATAGTTGGACAACGCGTAGGGCACCGATTCGCGGCCACCGACAGGGGATCAATAAGCGACAAGGATCGGAGTTGGTGTGTAGGCACCGGAGAAACAAAAAAGCCACAGTCGATGCTGAACTATGGTGCTATTATACAAAGAGTAAAAGATCAAAGTGACAACATACTTCAACAATGTCCTCAAACAAAGACAAGTACAATCAGTTGGCCGTTACAAGAACAGGACATCAATACGATCGTCCAGTCAGCAAAATGACCCAGCGCGGTTACATGACATGCGAGACATGCACCAGTGAGCCAATCAAGGAACCAACAGCAACTAGTCCAATAACATCAAGCAGGTTCAATGGGGGACACATTATGAAGACCTGAGGTTAGGGGCACATGTCAGCCGGATGGGTGGTGTGTCTACCCTGACCTCAATAGTAACACGCAAATGGAACAAGTGCGAAGCAGTGATCGATAATGTGGAGCATGCATCAAAGAAAGTAGCGAGACAGGTGGTGTCACCAATGTAAGGTGGGCATGGAAAACAAACGACTAAGGGTCATGCAGGGCGGTATACGTGGAACGTTCAAACGGAGTGAATTCAAGGGGAATTAGGGCAATAATGTGGGTCCAGGCGAAGGGTGATGGCTGTTGACAAAATGGACGTTACAGAGGGTGTGGAATTTCTTGTGATGGTTGACGCGTACAGTAAGTGGCCGGAAGTGATCCGGATGCAAACCACGTCCTCAAACAGCACGATCTCGGAAATGAGACATGTATTCAGACAGCATGGCTTACCAAAAACCGTTATTGCTGACAACGGATCGCAGTTTACGTCCTATCAATTCGCCGGGTTTTGCGCACAAAATGGAATCGAGCACGTGAGGACAGCACCATATTGTCCACAGTCAAATGGCCAAGCGGAAAGATTTGTTGATACCCTGAAAAGAGCACTTTTGAAGTCAAAAGGCGAGGGAACGGTGGACGAAAGACTGGAGCGGTTCCTACTGAATTATCGAGTGACTCCCAATCCCAATGCACCCGATAGGAAGTCACCAGCTGAAGTCCTAATGGGTCGCAGATTGAGGACTACACTGGATTTGCTGACACCCAGGCGTCCTCTCCCACAAACAAGGAACTTAGCAATGGAGCAGCAATACAACAGGCGGATTCGCCCTTGTTTGTAAAGCTATATAACTGGTGCCGTGCTGTAATAGAAAATCTGTTCATCCCGGCTCATCTTGGACTTCTTCTTGCGGTCGTGGGGTGAAGGCGTACTGGGCGTCACAACACCTTCTTTGCTTCTTTTACCGCCGACTCGGCCTTTCCATTTGATTGGCTGTGATATGGGCTAGTAAGCCGGTGATGGAAATCCCACTTTCTGCTGAACTCTCGGAACTCTGTGCTAACGAACTGCGGCCCATTGTCCGAGACTACTACCTCCGGTATTCCGTGACGATCAAATTGACATTGTAGCTTATTCACCACTGCGTCTGTACTGGTCGTAGCAAGAGCATCGATTTCAAAGTAGTCACTGAAATAATCAACCAACACTAAGTAACTTTTTCCATCGTGGATGAGGAAGTCTACTGCGACCATCTGCCAGGGCCTGTCCGGAACGTCACGGAGCATCATCGGTTCTTTTGACTGCCGTACGTCGTGTGTTCGGCATGCCAGACAATTTGAGACGTAATCTCGTATTTGGCTGGTCATTCCCGGCCAAAACATTAGCTCTCACGCTCTGGCCACACAATTGTTGACACGGGTGCTTATTCGCCTTTGCATTTGACGTTTTTCCTTCAGTTGGTTGGCTCAAGTGTACTTTAGTAGCTTCCCTTCATTTTTCCTTCAAACTATATAAGCAACTGTGATTTCATGTATACAAGTCTCCTTCTGGCTCGTCTTGGACTTCTTCTTGCGGTCGTGGAGTGAAGGCGTCAGCGGCGACACAACACAGTTCGATCTCACCCAGGTAAAACGAATGTAGTACTACTCCAGTCAAGGCCGCTGCTTGAATATTTCTTGCAGACTATCCGGATATATTCTGTCAATTGTTTGTGTTCGTTAAAACGCGGTTTAACCGCCCGGTCAACTACGGTTTTGGCCGAGTCAGTCATTACTCAAATTTTCGCATTGCTCCAGCTTGTAGCCTGCGGTATCTGATTTGGAGTGCGTATAGGCAAAAGCCTATTCGTGTGCGCGTTCTCATACGATGACATTAAGAAAGAAAATTCTTATATTTCAACTGCGTCCTTGGACACTGGCTGGAGTTTGACCTCGCTGGTTGTAGCTGCTCCAACTGACTATTGACGACGGTTCGTAGGGGTCACACTTCTATCTGCCTTGACCCCGATTAAAGAAAGGTCATTTTATGCACTTAAGCACTGTTTATGGGTTTTAAAAAATCAATTACTTGATATGCAGTACTGAACAGTACCAGTAAATTTGACAGTAACTCTTGTGTGGTCTAGGTTCATTTAGGTAAGTTGACAGATATTAAAATTCCTTCCTACTTATCTCTCCAGAGACATGGACAGAGTGCCGTGGACCACAGTTGATCACGCAGAAAGAAGCCGCGTGTTCAGCGCAACTAGTAGTTGATCGTTTCAATAAGAGAACAGTGGTGCATTAAGGGGATAAATCAATACGTAACGACACCCGTTTGCTGAAAAGAAATTACAAAGAAACTCAGTGATGAAAAGAGAAACATTTTGGTGGACCCACTCTAGAGTTCGCATTGGAAACACGTGTAAAAGACCCGAGGTCTCTGCATGATTTTAAGTAAAAATCCGCCTGATTAGAATTTTGGAAACAATTTTTCTACGCCCTGTAGCCTCTGGCGAACACAAGTTATAAAATGAACTGCGAATGGGACATTGCTTCTTTAAGTTGTTTTTAAATATTCGTAGAGTGAGGACAGAAACAACACCTTACGAGTGGGTTCGACAGATGGCACACACGAAGAGAGAAGGCATTTCGATAATATTCCTCCAGTTATACAGCATAACCAGCTGCAAATGATAACCCCTCACGTTGGTATTAGGTGGTCTAAAGGGTTGTAGCGGTTATTAATTTCAGCATTTGAATGCACGTATCTTTGCTCACAGGTAACATTTTTAATCAAAAATGTATTAAAATTGGCGCATCTTTACCAACGGGAAACCATTTTTCCGCTGATGAATAAAACTCCTGAGTTCTGGTGGCGATGAACTGGTCGAATGCTGTTTCGACATATTCTTGGGTTCTTAGATATTCCTCTCGAAAAGATTTATTCAGGGGTTCGAAATAATGGTAATAGTTAGGCGGGAGGTCAGGTGAGCATGGTGGGTGTGGCACATTTTCGTAGCCGAAATTGTTCAGCTTTTGAAGGACTGGTTGTGAAACGTCCACCGAGCGTCTTCGTGGCGAAACGTTGGCCTCCTGCTGTTGACCTGTGTCTGACAAGTGTTGATGTGTACGGTGTATTTCGTCAAGTTGTTGACAATACTTATCCGCCGTAATGATTTCACCTGGATTTAGAAATCGTTGAACCATCGGCCTAGCGGCTGACCGCCAAACAGTTACCATTGCCAATTTCGGCTTTGAGAAGTGCCCTGGAGCCTGACGTGGTCCAATTTCTGCGTCGTCCATTGTCCTAAATGATCCGCTTTTCATCGTCTTCATTGCGCAGAACAAAGGCGGATAACACTTCAAAAAGACGTTTTCTCTGGGTCTTATTCAAATCAAGTGGTACCCACTTATCAAGCTTTTTCGACATCTCAATCTCCCGTAAATGTTTGAAACCTGTCACATGCGATATTGCTAAGTTAGAAGCAAGATCACAAACAGTTTTTTGCCTAGCTTCTTTCATTTCAGCAAAGACCCGATGATATACCTCCAGCTGTCATCAATTATGGAGGTAAAAACATTACTCTGCTGTTGTTAAACGTGTTCACATCATCCGGAAACAGTGAATATTGCCCTCCACAGTGGAGAACATTGGTAATAGCACCAAAACACAATGGTGTCTTCTGATCTGCAATGACAAATTAACGCCTTAATAATCATACTGCGGCAGTCGCAAAGGCACGGGAGCGTATGGAAGAAGCAGCAAATTGGGTGTTGCCCGCCTGAAACCACTGCACTCCATGACGCGTTTCGAGGTTATTTCCTCTCATCAGATAGAGATAGCAGGCATCGAACCCGGGACCATTGGGATGTTAGTTGTGACCGCCACCCCTCAGCCACCGGGTCACGACGGGCAAAGCTTGGCACAACGGTTAATGAGAGATTGGATAGTCAATTTGAAGTACACGTTGTGTGGATGGATTGCGACGCGCAATCGCAAAGTGGACCGTGATTCCCATTGAAGTGAACCTTGGCCATTCGATCACTAGGACCGTAGCTGATGAAGCAGCAGCAAATTGGGTGTTGCCCGCCTGAAACCACTGCACTCCATGACGCGTTTCGAGGTTATTTCCTCTCATCAGATAGAGATAGCAGGCATCGAACCCGGGACCATTGGGATGTTAGTTGTGACCACCACCCCTAAGCCACCGGGTCACGACGGGCAAAGCTTGGCACAACGGTTAATGACAGATTGGATAGTCAATTTGAAGTACACGTTGTGTGGATGGATTGCGACGCGCAATCCATCCACACAACGTGTACTTCAAATTGACTATCCAACGGAGCGTATTGTTAAGAATGGTCTTATTCAATTCTTGACAAGTTTAGACCCGATAAACAACGCACAACATCGCTTTCTTACAAAGCGATCCTTCGTAACCTATTAAATACAATTATTCGACCACGTAGCGTTGGTTGTTGACATCGGCATGGCAGTCCTTGTCATTCTACAACAGACTTGCACAAGGCCTTCGATCATGTGTGACAGAAACCTTTGTTTTCCATCCTGCACTCTTAAGGAGTAAGCAACCAAATACTAAGTTTGTGGTGTCTCTAACAACTCTAGGTCGCGCTTAAACCAAAGTTGTCAAGCTTGGATGACGTATTCAACGTGACGGCACGTGTAAGGGCTGTGCATCATCTAAAAGACTGATGGGTCACAATTTTGTAATGTTCTCCGACGGTGACCGATATGCTCGTTGTCCACTTCTGCGGCTGACTAAACCGGTTTTAAACAGTTGTGGTCAATGTTCATGAGCACACAATACTCGCGTTCTCAGGAAATAGTCTACGATACGTGTGACTCAAGTCATGCTTATTGCGTAGTTGAACAACTCGATACTTTTCTACATTGAATGGTAGGGTAATGTGAACTGAGGAGTTCCAAATCGTGTTAAGATCGCGCTGAAGCATTTGGCGGTCGTCCGGTTCTCTTTATCACGCAATTTATCTGCAACACCTGAGGAGGTCCTCCAGCAGTTGAGTGAATCTAAGTGTTTTTCTGAACTCGATTTGAAGAATGCTTATTTACAGATAACGCTTGACAAACAATCGAGTGCTATGATAACTATAAACACGCCATTTCATTACAACTGTTTACCGGTTGGACACACTGTACCACCGTCAATTTCTCAAGACGTCATAAACTATGATCAACTAACATCATCTTGTTCTGTCATCAAACCGTAAAGGATGGAACCCTGGCCAGAGGAAACGATATTCGCCTTTCTACAAGCTCCGTGAGGAATTTGCTGTTACAGTCGATGGAATTCCGTGTCCAAGCTCGTATTGTTGTGCCTCCTACGCTGTGATCCGTCATGTTGCAGCACTTGTATTATGATCATCTAGGTGTGGAAAATATAAAGTCTTTGGCCCCATTGACATGTGGGTGGCTAGGATTAAATGTCCATCAACTCCGCACGACCAAGAATTGCGTCAACTACTTATATATGATTCATTCTAGACCATCTAACTGGACACCATGGCTCATGACATGGGAGGCGTGGCAATCAGCGCATGCAGACCACTGTGGTCCATTTAGGGACAAATATTATCCTCTGATCAAAAATGATTCTTTTTCGCGATGTCCAGAAGTGTACTTCCCTATTACTGTTCTTCGTATGACCTTTAGTGGTGAAGGAGTACCGTGTGTTTTGATCACAGACAATGGAACACACTTCAGTATTGAAAATGTTGACGAATGACTTAAAGGGGTGAGTTGTCGCCTCCTTTATACTACACCAAGGCATCCGTAGTCCAATGATGCTGCTGAGAATTTTGTGCGAATCTCGAAAAGCGCAATTTCTTCACTCAGTCCAACAACGTTTACTGAGCTTGACAAAGGAGTTACCAACTTTCTTATTCAGTACTTTTGACTATTGGAGACAGCCCTGCGAATTTGTGTAAGTGGCACGCGCCCATGACAAACAGGTTATGTTTGGAGTCTGAGGAGGTTGTTTGGCACCGTAGAAATGATCTCAGACCATCTCATGGAATAACCCTCAATCAACTCGGTTCCAGGATTTGTAGAATACGTGATAAATCTAATAAGTCTGTACCCAGTAAGCATCAGGATCAGTTGTTGGCAGTCCTGAATTCTTGAGTATACCTAACACATTTTTGTCTGAGCCCATTCCGGTAAAGCACGGGGTGAGCGAATGAGTACAGAAAAGTGCCCTGGAGCAAGCGCAATGATCTGCGTGGCTAAAGAACAAGGAACACCGCAGCTCCAGTAAATCAGCACTTCTGTTAATCTGTGATGAATAGGGTGCTTATTTTTGCACGATACCTACTGTACTTGTTTTAATGTACCTATTGCGTTAGTGTAAGTTCGATTTGATCAATTCGATTTTCACCTGCACTCAAGGTGCGTTACTCTAAATTCAATTCACCCCAGCTTATCAGTCTCCCACGAGATGGAACAACACGGCTGCCTGGCATTTTTGGATATCCTCATTAAAAGACAGGACGGAGGTACATTGCAGCGCACCGTTTACCGCAAGGCAACCTGGAGTGGGTAGTAACTTCACTACTCCAGTTTCGCCCCGGTTGCATACAAATGAGGCTAAATGAAACCGCTGCTCTATGGGGCCAGAAGAATTGGTAGTCCGGAAACGCTGGAAGCTGAAGAGACGTTTCTGCATAGGACCTTGGTGTCGAATGGTTAGCCTGAAAAGTTCATCCAAGTGCACAGCAGACTACCCGAAAAGAAACTGCCGGTGCTAACGACAGAGAAAAATGCAGTTTAGCTGTTTCTGCCCTTCAAGGGAGACCATGTGGCAAATGACATGGGACACAAGTTCAGCTTCGCTCTAACGCGCACGTACACGACCGCCCAGTTACGCCTCATACACGCTAATCGGAAACTAGTTCTTCATGACCGTCAGAGCTATTCTTCGGCTAGCGCGGCCTCTCATGTGGTTTATCAGTTCATCTGCAGTTGAGGTGAGGTTTGCATAGGCAGGACTAACCGTCGGGTGGCTCAGAGGGTGGCTGAACAGTTGCCAAGGTGGGTGGAACAAATGATGACGCAACAAACCGGAGTGCCCCCAGGATGAACCGGATTCCGTCATCATCTATCACCAAACCCCCCGTGACAACTGGTCACAATGTGGACCCGAAGACTGCGTTCCAAGTGCTATTACGCAACCGGAGGCCGATAATGTTGGCAATCAGGGAAGCGTTGCTAACTACACCATTTTCCGGCCATGTTGTCCTCTTGGGCAACAGAAATAATCTGAGGGGGCATTCAACATGAGTCTACTCAATTAATTTGTTCCGTGCGTAGGAGCTGAGGCGTCCCACCTGCACCCCTATGACTTAGTGCGTCTGAGGTCCAATTGGCTGAAGGCGACGGGCTATACACGCACACCTACACACCTGCACAAGTGACTGGCGTACGCACGGAACAAATTAATTGAGTAGACTCATGTGGAATGCCCCCTCAGATTATTTCTGTTGCCCAAGAGGACAACTTTGGCGGGAAATGGTATGGAACCTATCAATCAGTGCTATGTGCGCAGAGACTCTTGAGGCAATCAACTAACTGACATGTCGATTGGTGTGCCAAATTTTTCCCATGTATATATTTGTGTATGTGTTTTTGCTTGTATTGTGTATGCGACTAGGGAGAACAATAAAAAGTTGACAGATGGCAATCTATGTATTCTTCCTGCTTTGATAAATTGGCTGAAGGGGACCCGATGTTTTGCGGTTGTTTGGGTCACTGAGGTGAATGTGGTGACAGTGACCACATGGCGACAAGTAAGGGATCGATGGGAAGAACATTTGCATAGGTGTGACACATGGCACAAATGTGTTATCGGTCATACAGCGTAACATTAAAATATTCAACCCACAGCTTATCTGGCAGTTCGGCCCTTTATATGTAAATATATTCATGAATTAATAAATCAAACAACGGTATATTTGCTGGCGAGTGGGATACCTTCCCTTTTGTAGAACCATCATTTATCGAACAACCAACGGTACTAAAAATGTCCTCCCCTGTCACATGCGGCCCGGAGCGTACAGCCCCTGTCCCTCCTTGCTACGCATCCAGCCCCTTCTATATGGAGTGATGCAGTGATCCCACTGTTGTGACGCGTCTCTGTGCCTCTCTTGGATGGGTGGAGACGTCCTCACCAAACTTTAGCTCGTGCGGAAATGTTCTCGCTGTGACGGTTTTTCGAGCGGTACCAAATCTTTGTATTTACATTAATCACTGTGCCTTCACGATGATCCGTGAAACTTACTCATTTATGGTCATTCTTCGAAACCATCGTTCTGCCCGGACAGTGCGAAAATGGACCTGCCCGCATCTGCGGTTCTTACCCATTCTACTGTGCTGTCACACTTCCTACGGCTACGCTAGGTGTTGCAGCGGTGAAATTTACCATCGCCTGGGAAACAAACTGACTGTTTTGGGAGTACATGTGTGCCCGTCTAGCAACCATGTGGAATGGTAAGTAGATTCGCGTATCTGGGTGGGTTACTACTCGCATCAGGTAAGTCCCCTGTGTCTTCACAACACCTCGGTTATCTGTGGGGACGATGATATGTTAAATATTTGGCTAACGGTATGTCGCACAACACCGCATTGTGTTAGAGTGTATCATAAAGGGAAAAATTGTCGGTACTTGAAGAGAAAGCTTGGTAGGTAACACCGTGGTTCACGGGTTGCGATTGGCATAGAGATCTAAGTGATTCGCTGCGTCGTCTGTGGTTCAGTAGTGTATGATGGGATAGAAAGCATAACTTTACATGGTTCACAAAATAGCAAATACAAAAGAAAAGTAACACCGTAATGTTCCCGTGTAGAAGGTGAGTTGGTAGTAGTCCAGACATTGCACTTTATCGTGTAGTGTTTATCACTCAGATGAAAGTCTATAATCTTTAGAATGTCACGATGTTTGTTGAGTTCACCACATGTACTGGCAATGCCTTCCGGTGTGAAGCGACTCAAAAACAGCAAAAAATCTCGCTAAAACCCAAACGGGTGTGTTGCGTCACTAGTTTCAGGCCGTTGTCTCGGCATTGTTTGTAAGGCGCTATGGTTAGAAGTGATTTACATGGATGATGGTTTTCTGTTAGCATCCGGTATGTGCAAAAGAGATCCCCGCGAAACCGTCGGTATTCTAAGGTGAACATACTGAGTAAACAAAGGCTTATTTCATAGTGGAGGCCGGATAACCCAAGCATTGCCTTGGTGAAAGTTCATTAAGTCTGTTTCAAGGGAAAAGAGGCTCGTTTTAACCACGGACGCCAGACCTGAAATGTATCCTCCAAGGGGGGACGAAAGTATGAGTTAATCAGCAAGGGTAGTAGAAGTCACTCAAGGACACCAAGAACTCTCCTCAAAAGAATTAAGATCAAGTTCGCCACATTTGCTACCATCGTACAATGGAACGAATTGCCCAGACCTTCTTGAAAGATGATATCTTAGTCTCCCACTGGCCACGTCTTTCAGTGTCAACAAGTGGCACTTTGCAGCGCTCAATGGAAACTGGTTTCTTTTCATTTATTCGTAAATCCGGTCTAGATCGTTATGCAAATATGCAAAGTCGTACGGTGAGCGAATTTCTCTCCATATCTTAGCATCGTCTGCAAATGTTTGCACAATGAATAGAATATTTGCTGGAATGTTACTGATATAGAGTAAAAGCAACAGCGGACCGAGGATGGATCCTTGCGGCACACTACTGGAAATGCACAGCTTTTCCGCGTAGGCGTCGGCGTTTCTTACCTTGTTTGTTCTGTCGTGTAGACGATCTTCCAACTAGGTGAGCAGGGAACAGTTGATACCGTAGGCAGCAAGATTTTGGAAGAGAACGTAGTGATTGACTCTGTCGAATGCCTTAGAGAAGTCTAGGTAAAGCACCAACAGGGGGACTCCTTCATCAGCTTCCTGAGCCCTGAGCAAGATTAGTGTGGCAAAGTCGTCTGCGTCTGCAACCATCTTGGACATTGGAAAGAATTTGCGGAATTTCAAAATAACGCTTCAGTTCATCTGCGATTACCGACTCCGCCACCGTCGATAGAACAGGAAGGCGAGCAGTAGGTTGGTAGTTGGCAGGATCCGACCACTTACCCATTTTGTATATCGCGGTGACGATTCTATGTTTCCACTCAGCTAAGGGTGTATGAGAATCATGTATACTCTGGAAAAGGCTGCATGATATACTGTTATGGTGCGAGTAAGGATTTTAAGAACCTTTGGGCAGATCTTGCCGACTCCCGGGGCAATGTTTTTTGGTCACAATTCATAGTCGCCTGCTTTGGTTTCACCATCGTTAGTTTCTTGACAATAGTTTAAATGCATTATTCCTTAGCTTCTATTAACTGGCCTACGTCGTTCAAAATGAATGTTAGAGGCCTATTTCCAATAATACCAATTCCTCAAACTCGCCTGATTGAGCCTTTCTTTTGCCACTTCTCCTTCCCCCTCATTAAGCTTTGTTTCACGTGATGTCGGTTGGCTCCAACTAGCTTTAGTAGCTTTGCTTCAAAAACTATTGTGCCCCATATAAGGACGTAGTGTTCTTACGCATACAACTCAGTCCTGTCTTGTCTTCGTGTCGTTCCTTCGGTCGTGGGGGTGTAAACGGTACGCATTGACACAGCTGTTTTCTCGAGGAGATTGTACTTTGCTGTCGACAGCTGCCGGTGCAAAAGTGGGACTGGATAAGCCGATGACATTTGCTAAGAAGCGAAAGAGTGAAGGTTTCATGTTGTTTGTAGCCACAGAGCCAAACTGCAAGCGTAGTGAGTTAGCGGTATTTACACAGTATTAGTTAAACCACTGGCCGTATTGAGTGGCGGTATTCTGAGTTTAACTTACCTTTGTCATTCATATACCTGTAAAGCAGTTTGACGTGACTCATAAACTTGAGTACGGGCGTCTCCTGCCACTCACACTCATCAGCTTTAATGAGCGACGTGCAGTAGTTTTACTTGTTTTGTAATTATGCTATGTTGGACCATATGTGTCTAGCATATGTTGCTTCCAAATGGCGTCTCTTCCGTTGATCCATTTACGTGTTTTTATTCGGATCCAGGTGTTGGTCCGGTGCGGTACTCGTAATGGTACAACTTTTGAGGCAGATTACCTGACCGAGTTAGGCCTACCGTTTAATACACTCCACACGTCGTTTGCCTTTACTATGCAGCTGGAGATCCCAGTCAGCGGTTGTCGATAAGTTGTGAATGTTGAAATGCTCAGCACTACAACATCGTGTTTCTCGTTCTTTATCAACAACATTGGTATAACACACCTAGCCAAATGTTTAGACTGAGCGCTCGCTACTATCCAGTGGAGCATCGAGTGAAACTGGTTCAACAATCAACTGCTCATTAGTTGAGAATAAGTCCAGAAGTGGTAGCTTGTTTAAACCGCCGTGTCTGGTTGGTAAAGATAAGTAAATCGTCAGCTGTACACCCTAGCGGCGCTTCGCTGCCGCGCTACCACGACCAGTCGAGCGTGGATTGAGTATACCGCGAGGATCCTCACGGATTCGAACCGGTGAGTTTATGCTTTGATGTACTCATGAGTAGGGGATTTTGATGTAATTAAGTGAGGTTCATCGCAGCCAGTTTCCAAATCAGATAGTCGTCCACATACCCGGAAAAGCACTAGACTGCAGTTTCAGCCTGTTGGGCATCGTCAGTAGTGCGCATCCATCGGATCCATCAGGATTCGAACCCATGACCACCAGCGGCTTGAATCGCCAGTCAGCAGCTTATGCCACTGGACCACGGGGGACAGCTTCGGACCGTCATGATTTACAAGCTAACTGCGATTTAGCGCGTCTTATGATTGCCAGTCAGGCGTGCAGTTCACTCAGTCACCGGCCGACGTCTGGTTGGTCGGGGCACATGGTTTTGCAAATCTACTCAAGGAATTTTGGGTTAACGTGTGGTCAACTAGGGGGCGAGAATAATATTGAAGATACATTGAAGTCAACCATTATAAGGTAGTGCGAGTACTCTTTTGAAACAGTAGTAATTGCCTCATCACACCTAGTGCTATATCACCCAATGGCCAGTATATAACCCGCCTGTATAATGTCCATCCCTACCTATGTCCAGCGTAATTCCGTCTTGATAAGTCTTTCAGTTTTGTCTAGGAGTGTCCGTACAACCTAGTCTTCGCAGCGAACCCGCTCCATCAGGAAAAACTTTTCCATATAAGAATTTACGTCATAGCAAAAAATTCAACAAGTTTTGTACTTTTGCTTAAGTATAAATACCAGCATCATATTGAGCTTTCTTCAATTACGCACGGATGCTCCTTTGCTTGTCTGCTTTTTTCTCTTCATTCCTTTCCTGAGACCTGCAAAGAAAGGCCGATAAAATTCACTAGATTTTCCTTAATCACGGGAACGTCTTAATGGACGTCCGCAGACGAAAGGAACTCCAACTTTCTTAATGGGCACGGAACATTTACTTGATACTTGATAGAAGATGGCAATCCGTTATCTTTACTTATCGGCAACATTATATTTTTGGTTTCATTTTCCAGGTGGTCTGAACAATTGGCTTCGAGCTTATCTATTCTGGAGAGAACATTATTACAATCATAAACTATCTGGCGTTACCATAATCGCAGCTACACGCACCTTGCCCGTGGTCAGTATCTTCAAGCGAAATCTTTCTCATTTACCTTCTCTGGATAACAATTCAGTCCCTTCACCTTAGGCCGGGACTCCTCGTGGATTTTGTCAAATGTTTAGTATTAGCTGGTGTTACCTTGGAGTAAATCAGTACCACCTCGCCAGTGGACTAAGTCTTCAAGATCCTTTACTAAGGAGATACTAAGGAGACATCCTGTCCGGTCATACCTCGTTGCCAAACTTAAGCTGATAGCTTCACAGTTGGCTGTTATGAATGATATGCAGGAGGAGGTGGCAAAAGTGGTTGGAATTCTTCACGATTTGGCAAGACTACATGACGTCCGCATGTCCCGTCTATTTGCCTTCCAGCCTTATTCCTTGGGGTTGACACGGCTTATGGGCGAGGAGTGTGGATGGATCCACCCAACCTACTTCTGTATGCGCAGGCGTTCTGTGGTTGCTCGCAGTCGGAGTCGCAGTGGCAGACAAACCCGGTAACGGATGCCACCAAGCTTGAATACTGCACGAAAACTTCGAATCCCGTTGCTGTATATCCAAAGTGGTTTCTATATTAGCTCGTAGACTGCTGATGAAAGCTTTTAACATGATTGGGTTCCCTTGGCTTCTGAGTTTAGATAGCAGCAAGACCTAGTTTCTGCCGGGTATGTCCCAACAGGATGGTATATTCCAAGTGAGGTTGCACACCGGTGACGTGTAGACAGAGTACAACAGAAGCACAAACAACCATGATCACTAGAACACAGAGGAGGACCGTAAGTAATGTCACCTGCAACATCGAGTGACTTAGCAAATATGAGGTCCAAAATAATGGTGACTTGGTGCGTGGGGATGTCCACAACCGGATGCAACGTAACAAGATCTGCACTGAAAGTGCGTGACGCCGGTTTGCAAAAAGTGCGTAACGCAGCCTGCGGAGCTTCAACGGATTTGTCTACCAAAGTCCAGTTTACAGCTAGCATAAAGAGCGCTGCCTCCACTCTGTCGGACAACTGAGCGATCGCGTCTACATAGAGCCCAGTCAGATTGATGTACTCCAGCATCCTTGATGGTCTGAGACAACTAGTACAAGTGAGTATATTGGGCTGAGACCCATCTATAACTACATCTAACTAGTACCGTATATGTTTCCCACCTAACAGTCTCATTCTTTTTGGTTACTTCTCTCGGCATGCATTCGACCCCGATGAACTATTGGCGTCATGCGCCATTTCACCAATTTAGTCGTGAAATCAATTGTTATGCGGTATACGTATATTGACATGAATTATGCTAAAGGAGGATAAAAAATCAAAAAGATGTAGGTGTTCAAAATGCCCACCGTCGTTTTGCTTACATAGCAGCATTCGCCGACTGCCACTGGCTAACACTTTCTCCAAAGTGTTCACAGAGATCCTGCGACATTGGTTGGTGTTGCCGTTTCAGTTCCTCCAAACAAGTGTGTTTTGTTTTATTAACTCTACGTTTCAATGAACAATGATTTATGCCGGGTAAAAAAGAAGTTGCTTGACAAGTTCCGCAGAATGGTGTGGGTAAAACTACAATCTCTAATGGTATGTGGGTGGTCTGTTGGAGCGTTTATCGAGCAGTTACGATGCTGAGTAATAGTAGTGTAAGTGGGAATTGGATGCCAACGAAGAGGCGACATGGGTACGGTTCTTGTTGATGTACTCCGTGAGAAAAGTAAGGAAGAGAATACGCACTTCTGTACCACTTTCTCAGGTTTATGGGACATGTTAATCCGGTTTGAAGGGATAATTAATATATTCCACAGTAGCGCAGTTTAGGCAACGAAGTGGTGGGGGCCAAGGGCATGATCTAGTCATTTTTTGAAAATATCCCAGGTGGGGAGGAAACAAGGAAGTTTGAGAGAGAGTTCCAGGGTTGGCAAACCCGAAGAGAAATAATTTCGCCGGCATTCCGGGCAGCCATACGATTCACTCAACTTCAGAGGGTTACCTCTGAGATAGGTGTTATGACTGTTTCAGCAAGTGACGGCATACGTGATTAGGGCCACCCAATATTCGGTAGACTAATATGAGATCCCCGCTTAGCCTTCGATAGCAGCCATTGAAAACTCTCAGTGACTTCAGGCTTTGATGGCACGGCAGATTTCGTAGCCCTTGACGTTCTTGGTGGCTCTGGGTTGTGGTTTCTCTGGCAGTTCTAAGTCGCGCTTAAACCAAGGTTGCCAAGCTTGCATGGTGTATTCAAAGTGAGGAGGCACGTATGTATTACGCATGATAGGAAAGGATCGAAACTTCAGAATGCTGTCTGCAGCAAGTCAAGGTGCTGATTGGCTCTCCTCGAAGCTCCCTCTGATTGGTTGCAACAGTTAAGGTCACTTTGAATGAGCCCACTAAGGTCGCGTGCTTGGGAAATTGTTTGTAATAGATGTGACCCAAGCCTATACATGCAGTCATGCCTATGACGAGTTCGGACAGAGTGACATTTTTCCATCCTGAACGGTAGTATATTCAGAACTGACCATTTTGAACACGTGTTGCGTTCATACTGGAGCTTTTCGTGGTCGTTTGGTTCTCTGATCGCTCGCCATAACTTGATATCCTCCGCAAAAGATAGGAAATCGGAACTAATTTTCCTCGTTATAGCTTTTAGGAAAATTAAGAGTAGACGGTGCTCGAGCACCGAGCCTTGTGATACGCCGCATTCCACTTCAGTAGCGTCGGACAGCGATTCACGCACTCCCACCTCCAACCCATGTTCAGTCCGGAAATTGCCTATCCAACTCAGCCCTGGGTCAACAATGCCATAGAGCTTAAATTTATGGAGAGGATTTCGGTGGTCCAAGCGATCAAGTGCTTTTGAGGAGTCCAGGTAAATGACATAGATTCTTGCTCCACCATCAACCGCTTCAGTCCAGATATTTTGTGCAATTAGCAAGTTCGTGGTGCAGGAGCGCTTTTGTCGGAAGCCATGTTGCCCTGGTGCTATCATGTTGTGATTTGTCAGATATTGCATGAGTGCATCAGCCATGATAAACTCCAGCAGCAGCGCCGCTACATTCTCAACAAACGCTTCAATGTTCCTACCACAGGCTCACCTAGGGAAACCTTGTTATGGCTTTTACTTCCTCTAACTGATCAAGTTTGCTCATTTTCTCAGCACCGGTCGAGTCTCCGAAGCAACTATAAGGGCACCAATCCAAGGACCTTGCTAAACCATTCAATCGGTAGTAGCACCGAACGGTGTGTACAAAGGAGGAAATCCAGGCATTCCAAATCCGATGACCGTGCAGGCCACTCCATTTATCCTCTCCGACCGATCCAACGAGAACCGAAAGTGGCATTTAGGTAATCACGTACCGTTTGTGCAGAACGTGCAGGTGCACCATGCTGCTGCTACAAAGTGGTACTCAATAACCGTTCCGTTTGTAGCTTTGGAAGGACGCAGGTCTGCAAAATTTCTTTGTAGGAAATGGCTAAGAACTGTAATGCCTTAATTCTCTCAAACAACAACTTACTCGTCACATGCTTGGAAAAGAAAATTGACCCCATGAATTTTTGGCCTGGCAACCTAGCCCATGCCATGAGCTGTGCGCCCTGTTGCACACGGAAAGCTCTTCATTGTTGTGGGTTATTGATTGCCCGACCATGTCGCTTAATTGCGCCATGTAGACGGAACACTGCCTCATGCGTAAACATGATTCAATGCACATCTATGGTATCCAAGTCACAGCGAGAAAATTCCAGACGCTTCTTCGAAACGCAGGGCCTCATAACTTGTATCTACAGTGAAGGATGCCGTCGCCATTTTCTTTCCTTTAACATCCAGTGCACAAGAGATAGTGTGGTAGCACAAAGTTTGGCGATTCTCCGAATGCTGAGCTCACAATTTCGGGATACCTCAGATACAACAGCGCAAACTGAAGCATCCCCCGTGGCGGTACGAGGCTGCCCGGTTCGTTTGGCGTTGCACGCGCTACCAGTTTTATCAAATGTCTTCACTAGCCGAAGCACCTATCGGTCGTCAATGAGCTTAATTGTGCAGTGGTTAGCGTTATAGTTGTGCGCAGTTGCTGCAGAGTTCGATTGGCCCTCACGATAGTGTCGCAGAAAGATCACGCGCTGATCTACAGGCACGTTACGAGGTTGCGGTTGCAGATCATTCCATGACCCCTGTGTGTGCCCTTTCTCCATTGTTAAGAGAGCGAATTGACAGGGATCGCTATGGCTAGCTCAATAACCTGCCGCAGGGCGAGGTATCCGTCGTTCCTGCCTAGTCCAATCCATGGGCTGCAGCAGTGCTGCGGATGCACTCCTCATTCACGTCGTGCGGCTTGGCCTGCCTGCCCGTCCATCGTCAAAACATCCGTCAGTGGAGGCTGGCTGCAGTTGACATGCCAAAATCGGTGTGGCACCTCATACCGGACTTGGTCTGCCTGCCCACCCATCGTCAGAACACCGGTTCCGAGGATGCGGGCATGCTGGCCTGGCATCCTGCCAACAATGCAGCGCGTCATGCCTCTGTGACTGGGTGAGCGAAACTTCGGCAGAACATTTACCATTGGACATTTGGCAATTTAATGCGCTCCCGTGGCACGGTAACACGTGCTACGGAACCTTCGTTGATGCTTTCAAACACCCTGTATTTTCGGCGCTCTAAATAGCTCTAAAATAGCTTGGTTTCACACCTAGTTCCAACCGCAATTGCAGCTCGCGCAGCCATAGAACTGAAGTGCCCCCATGTTTATGCCACTCACATGTGATGTTAAAGGTATTCAAAAATACGCACTAGCTCCTTATACCTAGACATTTAAAGAAGTCCTCTGTCTGCGGCCCATCTGCATTTCGTTGAGCAGCTAGCACGGTTCACTTTGTTTAGAGATCAAATGTCGCTCACCTTGGTGTAACGGGATATAGAGCGTCAGTGTCGCTATAGCAAGTCAACAGGTAAGATGTCGCCGAGCGTAGCATAGATTGTGTTCGTCGTTTCCTTTTCTCTTTGTCTTCGCATTTCGTCCTCACAATCGTTAGAGAAACAGTCTCTCGTGCGCGGTTTCACTCCACCCATCCAGTTGCTTCGCGCTCGGTCTACCATAGCAGCTGTGACAATGCCGTCTAGCTCACTACGAGTTCTGTTGGGTGGCGCCTAGAATACTAGTCGGTTATCAATGACACGTAAGAGCCATGTCAAATACGGAACAGTATAGATGTTGGAGGCGACTGAACACAACGTGTTTCGTGCAGGCTACAAATATAGGAAGCGAATCAACCAGCGAAAGCACGGTGCAGCAAAATGCTCACCAAAACTATTTGTGTCAACGGAAGTGCCATCAGTAAGACAAGAGGACCTTGCGAAGACTAACACAAAGGTAAAATCTTATGTTGTAGAATAGTGAAAGAAAGTCTGTTTCGGTGCACTGCAAGGGCCTCCTCCTAGCAGGCTGAAGGATGGAAGTCTTCGATTGAGCTGTTAGTAGGGAAAACGCGAAGTGAGGATGGGTGCGGATCGTTTCATGGGCTTGAACAACGGATTCCAATATGGAGTGTGTAGCAGGGTTCGCTGGGTCCAGGAATTTGTTATTAATTATTTATTATGATCGTGTGGACCAGAGTGCATCATCGGTGGGCCGTCCGGTCGGGCTGGTAGGACTGCAAAGAAACTGGCTAGTCAAGAATAATGATAGACAAGTCATCCCCTCTGCTACAGACCCGACGGTGCACTTGGGAGGTGTCACTCTTTCCACCATACTCCAGTCCACGGTCCCCGTCGCTCGAAGAAATCCAGCGTCCTCTTCGGCAACGCCTAGCCAGGCGTTTAGGTAATAACCCGTGGCCATCAGCTTCCGAGGACCACTGACTGTTCCTTGGGTCAGGAAGAGGACCTTAGGTCGGCTGGCGAGTCACTCGGGTGTTGCGTTAAGCCTATTGGCAAGTCATTCGAGGGTTGCCTTTGAACTTCCGGAGGTTTAAGTTCTGGAAGGTAGAACTTAAAGGGGTGGGATAGGGTCGGAGAAGTGCCTTGAGGCCGGAGTGGGAACATGGCAAGCATGATAACAACCAATAGACTTTTTAAGTTTTTAAAATAAGTTTTGGGTTTTTGTCGATTTTGTAAAGCGTTTGTGGATGACGCGCACGATTACCACTAAAGACGAAAAGGATACAGTACTGGAAATAGCAAACGTTTACAAAATACTTAAAACGGATCGGACGTTTGACCTGTTTACCGCGTCGGTCATTTGCCTGGGGTTGCGGCAGGGTAGGTTGAGTTGTTAGTGGCTTCGTAGGTTACTACTCGACTAGTTGGCGGATTGAAAATATCAGAAGGTGCGCACTAACAAAAATGAAGTATAGGTATTGAGGCGTGTTCGTTGTGTATCAGTACAGTAAAGATATAAAAAAGGAGAGGCCGGTCCTGAGAATACTAGGTACGAAACAGAATTTAAAAGTGTCACTCAAAAATAAAGTAATGAGAAAGTGGTGACTTATCTCAGAGCACAAATCCTGTTCGTGGGGAATTGCAGGTCGCGGCCAGTCCGGTCGTGTGACGATTGTCTTGTCGTTGTGGGCGTAGCGCGTTTCGTGACGGTTGTCGAAGCACTAGTCGGGACGGTCGTGTGGCGTTCGTTGTACGGGAGTAACACTGTAGTCGGTCGGGAGTTGTTTTTGTCGATGTACTATACTGTTTATATAATGCTTCGTTCGGGCGTTCAAACATGTGGGCCGTAAGTGGTACGATGTGTGAATGTAGGTCAAGAGGAATTTAATTACACAATGTGAGAATGTGGTTTCCAAGACAATCTCGATAAGACTGAGACAGTTTTGTTATGTTGACCTCATTTGTGATGTAGGTCAAGCGAGACTTAATTACACGTGCACATGAGGATAAAACCTTCCGTTTTGAAAATAGTGCAACGGAATCAAAGTTCATGTGGAATGCGATCTCACAAGCGCGACGAAATAAAACTTCATATGGGATGTGATCTCACAGAGTCAAGGGGACGGAGGGTTGCGGAGTATCCAGTGTTCGTGAAACCACCGCAGGTACGGGGGCTTGCGTGATAGCATCAGGTTGGGTTGCAAGTGGTTAGTCAATGATAGCCAATTTGAGGCGATCGATGGACACCGTTGTTCGGTGACCACTCTGGTCTAAAGTGAAATGATTCGGAGTCCGTTGTAGGAAGCTGAAAGGGCCAGTGTATGGAGACTGGAGAGAACGCCACACTACGTCGGTGCAGCGGAAGACGTGAGTGCAGATAGCGAGTCCGCTGTGCATTTGCACATCTCTAGTCTGCTCAAGGGGTGGAGTCGGGCGTAGTGAACGTATGCGTTGAGCTAGGAAGAACGCAAACTTAGGCGGAAGCATACCCGACGATACGGGGGGCGAAGCGAATTCTCCTGGCAACGTTGGCGTTGTGCCGTAAGCCAGCTCTGCTGGTGCACATTACAAGTCAGCTTTGAGGTTGCTGCGGATGCCTAAGCGTACGAGCGAACCGTTTTCGCTCCAGCTAGGGTCGGAGAAGGCCCAGAGCGAGGCTTTAAGCTGTCTGTCGAAGCGTTCTACTAAACCGTTGGCTGCTGGGAGGTACGCTGTGATATGAATGCAGCGACAGCCCAAAAATTTTGCAGAACGTTTCGAATTGGGAAGCTTTGCAAAACGTTCCTCGGTCAGTTGTAATGGGGGTTGGACATCCGTAGTGCGAGACCCACCGGTCTAAGAAGGCCCGGATAACAGTCTCAGCTGTGCAGTCTGTTACGGGAATGGCTTCTGGCCATCTGGTGAAGCGGTCGACACATGTAAGAATATATACGAATCCGCGTGACGGAAGCGAGGGACCTACCAGGTCTGTGTACATGCGAGAACCGAGAGTCCGGGGCAGGAAATGAACCAAGAGGCATGCGGGTGTGACGATGTATTTTGGAGCGCTGGCATTGAAGGCAGGCGCGAGCCCAGGTACGAACATCTTTGTTTACGCGTGGCCAAACGAAACGTTCGGTGACCAGTTTCAAACATGCACGGATACCGGGATGTGATAGTGCGTGCAATGCGTCAAAGACTGTGCGTCTGAAGGAGACGGGCACGAGGGGACAACTGTGGACAACCTGGGGAAATGCCACAGAGAATGTTTCCTTCCGTGGTTTGGAGAAGAACAGGTTGCACATACAGCAAAGTGGACTGCAGAGTGTGCTGTATGTCTTCATCTTGAGCCTGAGCCGATGCCATGGCGACAAGATCGACGGTAGGCAAAGACTAGAGAGTGAGGTTGACGCGTGAGAGAGCGTCGGCGGCGGGATTGTCGACACCTGAGACATGACGTATGTCAGCAGTGAAATGCGTGACAAAATATAGGTGTCTTGTTTCCCGTGGTGAATATTTGTCGCAAGCACAGTTGAAGGCGAACATGAGGAGTTTGTGGTCAGTGTAGACCGTCAAATAGCGGCCTTTGTGTGGGTGCCAGAAGTGACGAATGGCTAGGTAAATGGCGAGCAGTTCTCTGCCAAATGTGTTGTAGCGGGATTCCGCTGGCTGCAGGCGCTTGGAGAAGAACCCAAGGGGTTGCCAGTACCCACCAACGTGTTGTTGGAGGACGGCTCCTATCGCGACGTCTGAGGCATTAGTCGTAATAGAAAGGGGTGCAGTCGATACGGAATGAGCGATTAGGGCTATGTTGGAAATAGCATCCTTGGGCTTGGCGATGGCCGTCTGTGTTGTGTAAGGGAAAGCGAACTTACGTTCATTCCCTCTGAGTAGGTCAGTCAGAGGCTGCGTGAGCTGAGCGCAGCGCGGAATGAAGCGTCGATAGTAGTTGACCTAACCACAAAATCGACGGAGGTGCTTGAACGAAGTCGGAGCTGGGAAGTCCTTGATTGCCTGGATCTTATCAGGAAGGACTTCGATACCAGACGATGAAACGAGGTGGCCTAGGAATTCTACCGTTGATTTACCGAGTTCGCACTTAGTCGGGTTGACTGTGACACCATGTTGGGTAAAGCGCTGGAATTGAGTACGAGGGTGGTCGAGGTGCTCTTGTTCCGATGAACTGACGACTAAAATATCAGCGAGGTAGGAATAAGCGAAGTCTAGGCGACGTGTGACATCGTGGATGAAGCGTTGGAAGGTTTGTGCGGCGTTGCACAGTCCAAATGGCATTCTTAAAAATTCAAACAAGCCGAAAGGAGTGATAACGGCTGTTTTAGTAATGTCCTTTTTTTATACAGGTATCTTGTGATAGGCGTGAACCAGATCGATCTTGCTGAAGATCGTCTTACCTGTGTGGCATGTGGTAAGGTCCTGCATGTTTGGGATGGGATACCTATTTGGGACGGTTAGTCGATTGAGTGTGCAGTAATCACCGCGAGGGTGCCAGACACCAGATTTCTTGGGGACCATCTGCAGAGGAGAGGCCCAAGGGCTTTCGGAAGTTTGGATTATTCTAAGTTCGAGCATTTGCTGAAACTCCGCCCTAGCTACCTTTAGTTTCTCGGGCGATAGTCGGCGTGCACAGCATGAGACTGGTTGGCCATTCGTCCGTATGTGGTGCGTGACTTGGGATGCCACGGGCAAGGCTGTGTTCATTGGCTGTACGAGCTTGGAATACTGGGAAATGAGGTTGGCGTAGTTTGGCAAGGTCTGAGGAATGGCGTAGACCGGTGTTATAGATGCGATATCAGCGATGATGCCACGTACACTGAGTTTCGTTGCAGTGTCGACTATCATCTGGAGTTTCGCATCTACCAAGAGGTCGAAAGGCCTGAGAAAGTCACTGGCGATGATGGCGAATGGGACTGCAGCCACGGTGAATACCCAGCGGAACGTTTACCGAAGACCTAGGTTCAGGGTAAGTGACCGATGACCGTAGGTGGCTATTGACTTACCACTGGTGGCACTTAGGCTTGTCGACGAAGAAGCAATAGGCTCACCTGGCATAGGATAATGACACTGACTTCCGCCCCGGTATCAACTAAGAACTGAGTTTCGGAATCTTAATCCCTAATGTAGGTGAGAGGACTTTGGGCTTTGCCGACACCGTTAGTCACCATTACGTTTCATTGCTTTACGGCGGAGCAACTGCACGGTTGCTCGCACGTACAGGCATTTTACCAAGACGCGAGTGGTAAAAGCAAAAGCCTGAATTATTACGCTCCGTGAGACGGGATGATGAACTAGAGCGGCTACGCTACTTACGGTCTAGGGTCAGTTTCTCGCCTTGGCGTTGTAGTGAGGCTATTTGCGATGAAAAAGCGTCGATTGCTGACGGATGCTTAGTCGCGGATGTCGCTGGGGCTGCGACGAGGCTAAGTCGTGCAAATGTTCTAGATTCGTTCGTTGACTAATGTCGTTTGATGACACAGTCTGCTAGTTCTGCAACTGCCGTGAGAGGCAGGGCGCTTGCCACGGCGAGGATGGCCTGCGTGTTTTCCGGGAGACTTTTCCTCCACATTTCGCGGAGGATCTCAGCGTCCATACTGAATGTGCCTAGGAGCTATTGCATCTGCCGCAATAAGGCCGACGGTATCCTGTTCCCGTAACTGCAGATCACTTAACAGTTGCTGAAGGCAAACCTTGTCAGACGGCATGATTTGCTGGATGATGGCGTGCTTTAAATCTCATATTTCCCATCAGGAGAAGCAAGTTATGATGTCTCACACCTTGGAGGATACACTTTGTGGAAGCCGGGACATAAGTTGCTGATATTTGGCATTATCAAAAGAACTTCTTCAATTGTAAAAAGTGAATTCTAAATGCGCAAACCATAACAACGGGTCATTCTACCAAAAGCTGGAGAGGCTGGGTCTACGGAACTAACCACGTACGTGGGTGGTTTATCATCTGAACTATTTATCGGGAGAAATGAATAAGTATATGCGGTAAGTGAGAAAACAAAACTGTCGCGAGTAATCAATCAAAAAGACACTGGAACGTGCTCAGCAGAACAAAAATTCAAAATGGCGCACGGCGTGTTCTGGATCGGGGT
>OX104063.1:30955698-31001924 GCA_944474145.2 Dicrocoelium dendriticum | reverse complement strand
ATCTAACTGATCAAGTTTGCTCATTTTCTCAGCACCGGTCGAGTCTCCGAAGCAACTATGAGGGCACCAATCCAAGGACCTTGCTAAACCATTCAATCGGTAGTAGCACCGAACGGTGTGTACAAAGGAGGAAATCCAGGCATTCCAAATCCGATGACCGTGCAGGCCACTCCATTTATCCTTCCCGAGCGATCCAACGAGAACCGAAAGTGGCATTTAGGTAATCACGTACCGTTTGTGCAGAACGTGCAGGTGCACCATGCTGCTGCTACAAAGTGGTACTCAATAACCGTTCCGTTTGTAGCTTTGGAAGGACGCAGGTCTGCAAAATTTTTTGTAGGAAATGGCTAAGGAATGTAATGCTTTAATTCTTTCAAACAACAACTTACTCGTCACATGCTTGGAAAAGAAAATTGACCCCATGGATTTTTGGCCTGGCAACCTAGCCCATGCCATGAGCTGTGCGCCCTGTTGCACACGGAAAGCTCTTCATTGTTGTGGGTTATTGATTGCCCGACCATGTCGTTTAATTGCGCCATGTAGACGGAACACTGCCGCTTGCGTAAACATGATTCAATGCACATCTATGGTATCCAAGTCACAGCGAGAAAATTCTATACGCTTCTTCGAAACGCAGGGCCTCATAACTTGTATATACAGTGAAGGATGCCGCCGCCATTTTCTTTCCTTTAACATCCAGTGCACAAGAGATAGTGTGGTAGCACAAGGTTTGGCGATTCTCCGAATGTTGGGCTCACAATTTCGGGATACCTCAAGATACACGCGCAACTGAAGCATACCCGTGGCGGTACGAGGCTGCCGGTTCGTTTGGCGTTGCACGCGCTAACCAGTTTATCAACTGACTTCACTAGCCGACGCCCCATCGTGTCGTCATTGAGCTTAATTGTGCGTGGTTAGCGTTATAGTTTGTGCGCTTTGCTGCGGGTTCGATCGGCCCTCACGATAGTGTCGCAGAAAGATCACGGCGCTGATCTACAGCAATTACGAGTTGCGGTTGCAGATCTTCCATGACCCCTGTGTGTGCCCTTTCTCTCCATTGTTAAGAGAGCGAATTGACCAGGGATCGCTATGGCTAGCTCAATAACCTGCCGCAGGGCGTGGTATCCGTCGTTCCTGCCTAGTCCAATCCATGGGCTGCAGCAGTGCTGCGGATGCACTCCTCATTCACGTCGTGCGGCTTGGCCTGCCTGCCCGTCCATCGTCAAAACATCCGTCAGTGGAGGCTGGCTGCAGTTGACGTGCCAAAATCGGTGTGGCACCTCATACCGGACTTGGTCTGCCTGCCCACCCATCGTCAGAACACCGGTTCCGAGGATGCGGGCATGCTGGCTTGGCATCCTGCCAACAATGCAGCGCGTCATGCCTCTGTGACTGGGTGAGCGAAACTTCGGCAGAACATTTACCATTGGACATTTGGCAATTTAATGCGATCCCTTGGCACGGTAACACGTGCTGCGGAACCTTCGTTGATGCTTTCAAACACCCTGTATTTTCGGCGCTCTAAATAGCTCTAAACTAGCTAGGTTTCACACCTAGTTCCAACCGCAATTGCAGCTCGCGCAGCCATAGAACTGAAGTGCCCCCATGTTTATGCCATTCACATGTGATGTTAAAGGTATTCAAAAATACGCACTAGCTGATTATACCTAGACATTTAAAGAAGTCATCTGCCTGCGGCCCATCTGCATTTCGTATAGCAGCTAGCACGGTTCACTTTGTTTAGAGATCAAATGTCGCTCATCTTGGTGTAACGGGATACAGAGCGTCAGTGTCGCTATAGCAAGTCAACAGGTAAGATGTCGCCGAGCGTAGCATAGATTGTGTTCGTCGTTTCCTTTTCTTTTTGCCTTCGCATTTCGTCCTCACAATCGTTAGAGAAACAGTCCCTCGTGCGCGGTTTCACTCCACCCATCCATTGGCCTCGCCCTCGGTCTTCCATCAGCAGCAGTGGCAATGGCGTCTAGCTCACTACGAGGTCGGTTGGGTGGCGCCTGGAATACTAGTCGGTAATCAATGACACGCAAGACCCATGTCAAATACGGAACAGTATAAATGTTGGAGGCGACTGAACACAACGTTTTTCGTTCAGGCTACAAATATGGGAAGCGAATCATCCAGCGAAAGCACGGTGCAGCAAAATGCTCACCAAAACTATTTGTGTCAACGGAAGTGCCATCAGTAAGACAAGAGGACCTTGCGAAGACTAACACAAAGGTAAAATCTTATGTTGTAGAATAGTGAAACAAAGTCTGTTTCGGTGCACTGCTAGGGCCTCCTCCTAGCAGGCTGAAGGATGGAAGTCTTCGATTGAGTTGTTAGTGGGGGAAAACGCGAAGTGAGGATGGGTGCGGATCGTTTCATGGGCTTGAACAACGGCTTCCAATATGGAGTGTGTAGCAGGGTTCGCTGGGTCCAGGAATTTGTTATTAATTATTTATTATGATCGTGTGGACCAGAGTGCATCATCGGTGGGCCATCCGGGCGGGCTGGTAGGACTGCAAAGAAACTGGCTAGTCAAGAATAATGATCGACAAGTCATCCCCTCTGGTACAGACCCGACGGTGCACTTGGGAGGTGTCACTCCTCCTACCATACTCCAGTCCACGGTCCCCGTCGCTTGAAGAAATCCAGCGTCCTCTTCGGCAACGCCTAGCCAGGCGTTTAGGTAATAACCCGTGGCCATTAGCTCCCGAGGACCACTGACTGTTCCTTGGGTCAGGAAGAGGACCTTAGGTCGGCTGGCGAGTCACTCGGGTGTTGCGTTAAGCCTATTGGCAAGTCATTCGAGGGTTGCCTTTGAACTTCCGGAGGTTTAAGTTCTGGAAGGTAGAAGTTAAAGGGGTGGGATAGGGTCGGAGAAGTGCCTTGAGGCCGGAGTGGGAACATGGCAAGCATGATAACAACCAATAGACTTTTTAAGTTTTTAAAATAAGTTTTGGGTTTTTGTCGATTTTGTAAAGCGTTTGTGGATGACGCGCACGATTACCACTAAAGACGAAAAGGATACAGTACTGGAAATAGCAAACGTTTACAAAATACTTAAAACGGATCGGACGTTTGACCTGTTTACCGCGTCGGTCATTTGCCTGGGGTTGCGGCAGGGTAGGTTGAGTTGTTAGTGGCTTAGTAGGTTACTACTCGACTAGTTGGCGGATTGAAAATATCAGAAGTTGCGCACTAACAAAAATGAAGTATAGGTATTGAGGCGTGTTCGTTGTGTATCAGTACAGTAAAGATATAAAAAAGGAGAGGCCGGCCTTGAGAATACAAGGTACGAAACAGAATTTAAAAGTGTCACTCAAAAATAAAGTAATGAGAAAGTGGTGACTTATCTCAGAGCACAAATCCTGTTCGTGGGGAATTGCAGGTCGCGGCCAGTCCGGTCGTGTGACGATTGTCTTGTCGTTGTGGGCGTAGCGCGTTTCGTGACGGTTGTCGAAGCAGTAGTCGGGACGGTCGTGTGACGTTCGTTGTACGGGAGTAACACGGCAGTCGGTCGGGAGTTGTTTTTGTCGATGTACTATACTGTCTATATAATGCTTCGTTCGGGCGTTCAAACATGTGGGCCGTAAGTGGTACGATGTGTGAATGTAGGTCAAGAGGAATTTAATTACACAAGTTGAGAATGTGGTTTCCAAGACAATCTCGATAAGACTGAGACGGTTTTGTTATGTTGACCTCGTTTGTGATGTAGGTCAAGCGAGACTTAATTACACGTGCACATGAGCATAAAACCTTCCGTTTTGAAAATAGTGCAACGGAATCAAAGTTCATGTGGAATGCGATCTCACAAGCGCGACGAAATAAAACTTCATATGGGATGTGCTCACACAGAGTCAAGGGGATGGAGGGTTGCGGAGTATCCAGTGTTCGTGAAATCACCGCAGGTACGGGGGTTTGCGTGATAGCATCAGGTTGGGTTGCAAGTGGTTGGTCAATGATAGCCACTTTGGGGCCGTCGATGGACACCGTTGTTCGGTGACCCCTCTGGTCTAAAGTGAAATGATTCGGAGTCCGTTGTAGGAAGCTGAAAGGGCCAGTGTATGGAGACTGGAGAGAACGCCACACTACGTCGGTGCAGCGGAAGACGTGAGTGCAGATAGCGAGTCCGCTGTGCATTTGCACATCTCTAGTCTGCTCAAGGGGTGGAGTCGGGCGTAGTGAACGCATGCGTTGAGCTAGGAAGAACGCAAACTTAGGCGGAAGCATACCCGACGATACGGGGGGCGAAGCGAATTCTCCTGGCAACCTTGGCGTTGTGCCGTAAGCCAGCTGTGCTGGTGCACATTACATGTCAGCTTTGAGGTTGCAGCGGATGCCTAAGCGTACGAGCGAACCGTTTTCGCTCCAGCTAGGGTCGGAGAAGGCCCAGAGCGAGGCTTTCAGCTGTCTATCGAAGCGTTCTACTAAACCGTTGGCTGCTGGGAGGTACGCTGTGATATGAATACAGCGACAGCCCAAAAATTTGCAGAACGTATCTAATTGTGAAGCCTTGAAAAATGTTCCTCGGTCAGTTGAAATGGTGGGTTGGCATCCGTAGTGCGAGACCCACAGACTTAAGAAGGCCCGGATAACAGTCTCAGCTGTGCACTCTGTTACGGGAATGGCTTCTGGCCATCTGGTGAAGCGGTCGACACATGTAAGAATATATACGAATCCGTGTGACGGAAGCGAGGGACCTACCAGGTCTGTGTACATGCGAGAACCGAGAGTCCGGGGCAGAAAATGAACCAAGAGGCATGCGGGTGTGACGATGTGTTTTGGAGCGCTGGCATTGAAGGCAGGCGCGAGCCCAGGTACGAACATCTTCGTTTACGCGTGGCCAAACGAAACGTTTGTTGACCAGTTTCAAACATGGATGGATACCGGAATGTGATAGTGCGTGCAATGCATCAAGGACTGTGGGTCTGAAGGAGACGGGCACGAGGGGACAACCTGTGAACAACCTGGGGAAATGCCACAGAGAATGTTTCCTTCAGTGGTTTGGAGAAGAACAGGTTGCACATACAGCGAAGCGGAATGCAGGGTGTGCTGTATGTCTTCATCTTGAGCCTGAGCCGATGCCATGGCGACAAGATCGACGGTATGCAAAGACTAGAGAGTGATGTTGACGCGTGAGAGAGCGTCGGCGGCGGGATTGTCGACACCTGAGACATAACGTGTCAGCAGTGAAATGCGTGACAAAGTCTAGGTGTCATGTTTCCCGTGGTGAGTATTTGTCGCTAGCAGAGTTGAAGGCAAATATAAGGGGCTTGTGGTCAGTGTAGAGCAGTGAAATAGCGGCCTTTGTGTGGGTGCCAGAAGTGACGAATGGCTAGGTAAATGGCGAGCAGTTCTCTGCCACATGTGTTGTAGCGGATTCCTCTGGCTGCAGGTGCTTGGAGAAGAACCCAAGGGGTTGGCAGTACCCACCAACGTGTTGTTGGAGTACGGCTCCTATCGCGACGTCTGAGGCATCAGCCGTAATAGAAAGGGGTGCAGGCGATACGGAATGAACGATTAGGGCTATGTTGGAAATAGCATCCTTGGGCTTGGCGATGGCTGTCTGTGGTGTGTAAGGGAAAGTGAACTTACGTTCATTCCCTCTGAGTAGGTCAGGCAGAGGTTGCGTGAGCTGAGCGCAGCGCGGAAGGAAGCGTCGATTGTAGTTGACATAACCACAAGCTCGACGGAGGTGCTTGAACGAAGTCGTAGCTGGGAAGTCCTTGATTGCCTGGATCTTATCAGGAAGGACTGCGATACCAGACGATGAAACGAGGTTGCCTAGGAGTTTTACCGTTGATGTACCGAGTTCGCACTTAGTCAGTTTGGTTGTGACACTGTGTTGGGTCAAGCGCTGAAGGAGATTTCGAAAATGCTCGAGGTGCTCTTGTTCCGATGAACTGACGACTAAAATATCAGCGAGGTAGGAATAAGCGAAGGCTAGGCGACGTGTGACATCCTGGATGAAGCTTTGGAAGGTTTGTGCGGCGTTGCACAGTCCAAATGAGATTCTTAAAAATTCAAACTAGCCGAAATGAGTGATAACGGCTGTTTTAGGAATGTCCTATTCTTTTACAGGTATCTGGTGATAGGCTCGAACCAGATCGATCTTGCTGAAGATCGTCTTACCTGTGAGGTACGCAGTAAGGTTCTGCATGTGGGAGATGGGATACCTATCTGGAACTGTTAGGCGATTAAGTGCGTGGTAATCACCGCAAGGGCGCCAGGCACCACATTTCTTGGGGACCATCTGCAGGGGGCGAGGACCAAGGGCTGTCGGAAGGGTGGATAATTCTAAGTTCGAGCATGTGCTTAAACTCCGCTCTAGCTACCTTTAGTTTCTCGGGCGATAGTCAGCGTGGACGACATGAGATGGGTAGACCATTCGTCCGTATGTGTTGCGTGACTTAGGATGTCACGGGTAGGGCTGCGTTCTTTGGTTGAACGAGATTGAAATACTGGGAAAAGAGATTGGCGTAATCTAGCGAGGTCTGGGGAAAGGCGTAGACCGGTGTTATAGATGAGACACCAACTGTGATGCCACGTACACTAAGTTTCGTTGCAGTTCCGACTATCATCTGTTGATTCACGTAGATCAAGAGGTCGAAACGCCTGAGAAACTCAATGCCGATGATGACAAATGGGACTGCAGAGACTGTGAATACCCTGCGGAACGTGGGCCGAAGACCTAGGTCCAGGATAAGCTACCGATGACCGTAGGTGACTATTGGCGTGTTATTGGCGGTACGTAGGCTTGTCGATGAAAAATCGATAGGCTCAACTAGCATAGGGTGAATGACCCTGACTTCCGCCCCGGTATCAACTAAGGACTGGGTCTCGTAATCAAAATCCCTAACGTAGAGGAGACGACTTTGGACTTTGCCGACCCCGTTAATCACCATTACGGGCCGGCATGAAAGTTTATTTGCTTCGCGGCGGAGAAACTGCATGGTTGCTCGCACTTACGGGTTTTGTTGCCAAAACGCGAGTGGTAAAAGCAAAAGCCTGAATTGTTACGCTTCCTGCGACGGGGTGATGAGCTGGAGTGGCTGCGCTGCTTACGGTCTTTGGAGAGCTTCTCGGCATGGCGTTGTAGTGAGGTTATTTGCGATAAAAAAGCGTCCATTGCTGTCGGATGCTTAGTCGCGGATGTCGCTGGGGCTGCGACGAGGCTAAGTCGGGCAAATGTTCTAGATTCGTTCGTTGGCTAAGGTCGTTTGATGACACAGTCTGCTAGTTCTGCAACTGCCGTGAGATGCAGAGCGCTTGCCACGGCGAGGATGGCCTGCGTGTTCTCCAGGAGACGTTGCCTCCACATTTCGCGGAGAATCTCATCGTCCATACTGAATGTGCCTAGGAGCTATTGCATCTGCCGCAATAAGGCTGAAGGCATCCTGTCCCCTAGCTGCAGATCCCTTAACAGTTGCTGCAGTCGAACCTTGTCAGAGAGCATGATTCTCTGGATGAACGCCTGCTTTAAATCTCATATTTCTTATCAGGAGGAGCAAGTTATAATGTCTCACACCTTGGAGGATACACTTTGTGGAAGCCGGGACATAATTTGCTGATATATGGCATTATCAAAAGAACTTCTACAATTGAGAAAGTGAATTCTAAATGCGCAAACCATAACAACGGGTCATTCTCCCAAAAGTTGGAGAGGCTAGGTCTACGGAACTAACCACGTACGTGGGTGGGTTATCATCAGAACTATTTATCGTGAAAAATGAATAAATAAATGCGGCAGGTGAGAAAGCAAAACTGTAGCGAGCAATTAATCAAAAAGACACTGTAACGTGCTCAGCAGAACAAAAATTCAAAATGGCGCACGGCGTGTTCTGAATCGGGGTCATCCATTGTTGTGTGGCGCATGGAATATTAGTCGGTAATAAATGACACGTAAGAGCCATGTGAAATACGGAACAGTATACGGTTAGTCTGATGGAAGAAGGCCGATTAGCGTCCATTTACCTACCGTGACTCCCTTATGGTGAACGCCAGTCATGTACGGTTGTTGTCCCCAACATCCAATAGCCATACAATGTTTACCAAAATTCGCAACATGCTACTTCGCGTCCAGAGACATGAACTTTTCTCTCACCTTAATGGTGCGGACGTATGGAATTCTCGGCAAACGAATGATTTAGTGCAGGGCTCAGCTGAGGAAAAGCCTAACCTCTAAAGACACACGGACATGAGGCTGTTGATAAGCGAGCGAGCCACAAGGTGTTTCCAGCTGTCAGCCGACTTCGCGCTGAGTGCTGAAGGTCATGGCCAACCGTAGACGATGGAGCGATCGATGCTTATCGCTGTGTGTCTCGCTGGCTACGCAACGGTCCGCCTAAGCAAACAAAACTGCCACGTGAATGTGCGCACGTGAGGGCAGCTCAGCTGAGGACGAGGTTAGGCATTGCAACTTGTCAATATTATTGAATCACAGGTAATGGAGCACGAGCAGACAATGCAGTCGGGAGCACGTAACGTTTCTGATACTCAGCGCGCGCTGATTATTCGGCTTTACGGTGAATGCGGTTTAAAAGCCGCATCAGCTTCAAGAAAATACAATGCAATAAACCCAGGAATGCGTCCCGTCACCGCCCGGCATGTGCTTAAACTAGTGAAGAAGTTCGAGCAAACTAGGAGTGTGTGTAGCATGAAGAAAACCGGACCGCCTCGCACCACCACGGACAACTGTTCAGCTTGCGCTGTAGTCAGTGAGGTGTCAAAAAGTCCCGATCTCAGCATCCGTCGGATCGCACAACTCTGTGACACGACCCGATATGCAGTACACCGGCTATTACTGGAACGAAAATTTCGGAGATTCCGTGAACTTCAAGTACAGGTTTTGAACCCATGCGATCCGGAGAAGCAGCATGAATTTTGCCGTTGGTTTCTGGTTCACGGCGATTTTCGTTCGGTTATCTTTACAGATGAGGCATTGTTTCATCTGCGTGGAACAACGAAACATTACTGTTGGTCTACCAGCAACCCACGAAAATTTACCGCATCACGTATGCACCATAGTGTGAAACTGATGGTTTGGGCCGGATTAACAAGCCAGAAACTTTTGGGCCCATATTTCTTTTCCGGGAATGCGACCGGTAGGTTGTTGTTTTGAAGCACTAAAGCCTTATCTTTTCCCAGCATCGTCGTATTTGGAAATGTTGCAGACATATGTGCTTCCCCAGTTGGAGGCCGAAGGGGCATGCAGTACTAGTTGGTGGCAGCAGGATGGTGCACCCGCACATCCTGCTAAAACGGTGTGTGCTTACCTCACCGACAAATTTGGCCACCATTGGATCGGACGCGGTGGACCAATGGAGTGGCCTGCTCGGTCACCAGACTTGAACCCCATGGACTATTTTCTATGGGGCTATCTGAAGCGGCGAGTGTACAAAACAAGGCCAAGTACATTGGACCAGTTGAAAGAAAATATTGTGAACGAATGTCGCGCGATCACGAGCGATACATTGGAGAAAGTGCTCGCCAATTGCCTCAAGCGGTTTCTGCACTGCAAGTAGAATGCCGGCGGACATTGAACATATCCTTCACTAGCATAGATGATCGTTCCAATACATTTCTGTTAACATACTTATCCTCTTTCATAAATGTGTTAACGACTAAACTAGTCCGCTGGCAAATGGTGCTAATGATGCGTCCAGTCGGATGGAATTCTTAACGTCCAGGCTGTCGTTGAGCACATAAACAGCGTAGGCACTGAAACGTTCGATGGTTACTTATGGCGGAATCACTGAGTCGCTATGAGCGAAGGTTCGAGCAACCTTACTGAAAAGCCGACTGTGTTGTGGACTCCGTTTCAGACTATCGCCTGTGAAGTTGTTATTCGGGATGAGTTGCAGTACGTGGCAAAATGTATACATGGGGTCGTTTCGTATCTGGTTGACTAATATGTGGTCTCCACGTAGCCACCTGTAGCGTCTACTGAAACCTCCGAGTGTTTTAGTCGCTGCTCGACTGCTTGGTGGATGGCTCTCGCAAGACCGTCGCACTCCACTCGAATAGGGTTGGGCAGAAATGTTTGGACTATAACTTAGAACTGCTGTTCACGGAGAAAATTACCAACCCATTCTAATAATGCATCGCTTACGTTTTCCAATTAGCCCGACATTATGACAACGATGTTCGCTCTCATGATTTTGGAAAGGGCAGAGAGAAGTGTTACCGGACAGTAATTGGTAGGATCAGACGGACTTCTCTGAAAGAATCCGGCAAGTGGATGGGCTAGGTGAATGGTTGCTGCCTGCAGTGCTTTGGGGTGAAGATTCTGCACACCAGGAAAGCTGTGTGTACACAAGGTTGGTAGCATTTTCAGAACCATTTTGCTAGGAATTTGATGCTGGATAACACTCATGGTGTGGGGGCAGAAGCAAGTATAACGTTTGAGGCTAGTAGCCCTTCGAAAGTAGACCAGTACTTGGCAATGAGGAGTTGTCCACTTTCATGTTGTGTGTGTATACTCACCAATCGTACTGAGTGGTGCGATTGCACGCTGCAACTTTTGAAGTGCATTCACGTGTCTGTAAATAAGGCTGTGATTCGAAGAGAATTGTTTCGTTAGGTCTAATCGGTGTGATAACTTTTTTCACAAAACAATTGTACATACTAATTGCTCAAAACTACGTACGCTGTCTCATCCTCCGCAACAGGATTGCTTACGTGAAAGCGTCATGTGTTCCACCCAGACCATAAATCTTCAAGTTTGACTTCTCATGAATAATGTTGGTTTCATGTTTTGGTGGAAGAATGTTGCTCCGAATTCGGACAGAACCAGATAACGAGAAATACATTGTATTTTTTCCAGTTCTGCATCGGGGTACAATTCGTCTTAGCAAAGGAAATCAAACCGTATAATTCTGTGATTGTAGCTCTTTGCTCGGAGTTTTTAAAATGCTAGTTGGACAAACTTGACTGAGTGCATCCTAGAGATAGTCTGGGAGCAATGGCTGAAAACCACGTCACCGGTCACCGAAGCAACGTAGCAAAATTCTTCCACCAAAACATGAAACCAACATTATTCATGAGAAGTCAAACTTGAAGATTTATGGTCTGGGTGGAACACATGACGCTTTCACGTAAGCAATCCTGTTGCGGAGAATGAGACAGCGTACGTAGTTTTGAGCAATTAGTATGTACAGTTGTTTCGTGAAAAAAGTTATCACACCGATTAGAGCTAGCGAAACAATTCTCTTCGGACCACAGCCTTATTTACAGACACTTGAATGCACTTCAAAAGTTGCAGCGTGCAATCGCACCACTCAGCAAAAGTCGGGTTACGGTTGCCTGCAAGAATAGCCGTCATTTAAAATTGATATCACCCCCAACTGGATCGGAAAATGAAGAGCGTAGCGGAGTTTTCCTAGTGCAAGCACCACCGGTTTCCTGCGGCAAACCTCCGAGTACTTCAATCACTAACCACGACATGTCGAATAGTGTAAAGAAACAATCACCTGTACTGAGCGTACTGTGCTCCAATATCCCAGAATCAAAGTCGACATCGATAAGAGGCAGGCAGTTGGATGACCTCAAATAGTGGGACACTATTAGTTACCTAAACGGAGTTGCACTGAAACCTGTACACGTAGGGCGTATTACACGACACCCCAAGTCTAATCATTTTGGAGGGCCAAGATTAATACGTGTGCTAAACTCCATCACCGAAGTAGAATCGTTCAAACTGTTGATCGAGGTCTCAGAAATGAACACGGATCCATGTGTATATTTCCATAAACCAATTGCGACGAGCGTTAGCGAGTTAACCGCACCTTAGAGGAATACCCGAAAGAAATTTCAACCAGAACCTCAGAGAGGTATGGAAACAATCGGTTGGTATAGTAGTTTGGTAACGTTTCACCCTTGACACAAGAGCTTCGTCAGACCAGGTGAAACATTGCAATTGAGGTCGGATTTTTATAGCGAACAGGGGCGATAACTGCGTTACCCGAGACTTGAATCAAGATGTCACTACAGCAACCGTTCGTGATGTCACCTCAGGTGGTTTAAACACAGTGGGAATAGTCCAGGTATTCCTTTGTGCATCATGACATTGACGGATAAGCCCATATTGTTGACAATGGGATTCGGTTTGCACTTTCCAATCTGATCCACGCACCGATGCTCGTCAAGCTGGCCGGCTTAAAACCGCCCGCCATGCCTTAGGGAATTCTACCCCCTCAAGTCTATTCCCGCAGTCGTCAGATTTGGCAATGTCCACCGCCTCGGCAATCAACCGCTGAGATGTGGATCGTATGCCCCTCCTAATGACCTCTACGTTTTCGAGGTCTATCTGGTGACCCGTGTCTTATGCATGCATAGCTACGGCCGAGTCTCTTATTATTGCCTGGTATTCAAACTCGTTTCTTGGTAGCCTTGAAGCGCGCCTCCTATGCTCCGAAATTCGTGTGCGCAATCCTCTCGCTGTTTGGCCTATATACACATGTGAACAGTCTTTACATTTAATTTTATAAACCCAGTTAGTCGTCCTATCCTTGAGAAGGGGGTCCTTCAGGTGCACCAGCGCCGAACGTAATGTTTGACCTCGCTGAAATCTCACCCTTATATTTTCCTTGTTTAGTACCCTCCGAATTGCCTCGGAAGTGCTTTCCTTGTACGGAATTCCGACCGTCCCTATCCACTCTGCTGTGGGTCTTGACTGCCGGTGTAGCACTTTATGCAATTGACGTTTTACTAGTCGCCGTGTGTAACCGCTTTCTACTAGTTTGCTCATTACCACTTTCCGCGCAGCCTTTGTGTCCTCCTCCATCGTGCACAACATTTGTGCTCTGTAGAACAGTGTTGAGGCTATTTCAGCGCAAACCTGTTGCGGATGACCCAATGTGTAATGAAGTACGCCGTCAGTATCCGTTGGCTTGCGATATAGTGTCGTCTTTAAATTTCCTCCTTTCCTGGGAGTCACTATATCGCAAGCCAACGGATACTGACGGCGTACTTCATTACACATTGGGTCATCCGCAACAGGTTTGCGCTGAAATAGCCTCAACACTGTTCTACAGGGCACAAATGTTGTGCACGATGGAGGAGGACACAAAGGCTGCGCGGAAAGTGGTAATGAGCAAACTAGTAGAAAGCGGTTACACACGGCGACTAGTAAAACGTCAATTGCATAAAGTGCTACACCGGCAGTCAAGACTCACAGCAGAGTGGATAGGGACGGTCGGAATTCCGTACAAGGAAAGCACTTCCGAGGCAATTCGGAGGGTACTAAACAAGGAAAATATAAGGGTGAGATTTCAGCGAGGTCAAACATTACGTTCGGCGCTGGTGCACCTGAAGGACCCCCTTCTCAAGGATAGGACGACTAACTGGGTTTATAAAATTAAATGTAAAGACTGTTCACATGTGTATATAGGCCAAACAGCGAGAGGATTGCGCACACGAATTTCGGAGCATAGGAGGCGCGCTTCAAGGCTACCAAGAAACGAGTTTGAGTACCAGGCAATCATAAGAGACTCGGTCGTAGCCATGCATACATAAGACACGGGTCACCAGATAGACCTCGAAAACGTAGAGGTCATTAGGAGGGGCATACGATCAACATCTCAGCGGTTGATTGCCGAGGCGGTGGACATTGCCAAATCTGACGACTGCGTGAATAGAATTGAGGGGGTAGAATTCCCTAAGGCATGGCGGGCGGTTTTAAGCCGGCCAGCTTGACGAGCATCGGTGCGTGGATCAGATTGGAAAGTGCAAACCGAATCCCATTGTCAACAATGTGGGCTTATCCGTCAATGTCATGATGCACAAAGGAACACCTGGACTATTCCCACTGTGTTTAAACCACCTGAGGTGACATCACGAACGGTTGCTGTAATGACATCTTGATTCAAGTCTCGGGTAACGCAGTTATCGCCCCTGTTCGCTATAAAAATCCGACCTCAATTGCAATGCTTCACCTGGTCTGACGAAGCCCTTGTGTCAAGGGTGAAACGTTACCAAACTACTAAACCAACCGATTGTTTCCAAACCTCTCTGAACTCATGACTACTCACTCGGTTCCAATTACCAATATTCTTCAACCAGAACTATACTTCTTTACGTGGTTCCTGAAACTGAATCTTGTGATGAGGAAGAAGTGACAACCCATGGTAAATTACTGTGGTGTTATATTCTTGAAGCAATCTGCATGGATGATGTGTTCTCGTAATCCGTGTCATGACTTCGTACCTCATTGAACTACAAATAGAGTGGTGCTAAAGTGTTGAAGGTGGTCCTTTGGTCAAAACATTTTGTGGTACGGATGCTAACAAGCTGGTAGATGTTCGCTTTGAGGCCGTCTGAGTTTTGGCTGAAGACAATCAGAGATATGCCTGCTAGAGATGATATGTCAAGCAAAGAACAAAACGCGGTGGGATTTTTGAAAATAAATATACCAGTAGCGTGCCGAATGAGCCCATACAACCTGTAGAAGATGACATTGACCAGACACCTTACACTGTAAGTCGATGATTAGACGCGGGGCTAACTACACGGATGATGAATAAGATGTTAAACCCTTCACCAAGTACACATCGAAAAAACGATTAGTTGCCGGCCACTCACTGGTCGGCGAAATTTATCGTATGAGTTGTGCTACCTCCGAAACATTGCTGAAATCTGAGAACCTTTCATGTATGTACACCAACGCCCAAGGGCTCCTCAGTAAACTTACAGAACTTCGACTACGTCAGGTTGCGAATGCTTGGGGCTTCATTTCTATTACCGAAGCTTGGTTACATCTAGAGGTGACTGATGCTGAGGTTGAGATAGCCGGAATGTCACTCATGCGGAACGACCGCCCCAGCAGAGGAGGTGGGGTCCTACTCTACTACCGCAGCAATCTACAATGTACATTAGTTGATGATTTGGAAACACACGTTACCGACTCACTCTGGTGCCGTCTCCGACTAAGACAACGACATATGTCTCGTAGCTGTCGTTTAGCGCCAACCAATGTCCACTCTAGAAATGGATTCCTGTTTGATCCGTGACCTAAACAGAGTAACACGCACTAGGTACAGCCACACACTCATCTCCGGGGACTTCGATCTACACAATCTAGAGGTTTTGGCATCGCCCAGTGAGCAGTTCAAAGCAGACGTGCATGAACTGATCGCTATATTCCTTTGTACAATCATGTCACCACGCCCACTAGATTCAGGACAGCAAACAAACCGTTCATATTGGACCTAATGCTCACGAATGAAGACCTCATGGTCGACAAGTTATTGATGGATAGTCCATTAGGTCTCAGTGACCATGTAATAATAACTTTTGACTATGTGTATTATGCAGAGTATCCATCTGAACACTCGGAACTAACTCACAATCACACGCTACCACGTATTGAAAGAACTCGCCGACGCAGCTGCTTGGGAATTCTCAAACAATAGTCCGCTTGACAACGTTTGGGCAGAGTTCGTTAATAAACTCAGCGACATCGTCAACAAAGCATCAGAGATCAAACCCCTTCGTCCCGCGAAAATGCTTTCAATTATAAGGAGTAGGACTCGAAAATGTCTGGCGATAAGGGATGCAGCATGGCGTGCCTACAAGATTCACCCCGACTCAGAGAATTGGGGAAATTTCCTGACCCATCGCAACCATTGCATTGCACTTGTCCATGAGGACAAAGTAACTTATCAACAGTGCCTAGCCAAAAAGTTCATGGCAAACAACAAACTACTATATAAGTATGTCAATAAGCTTCGTAAAGTGAAGCATGGGACCCCGCCACTTTTCACGACAGTCGGTAGAGTACGGAGCGCCGAAGAAGCAGCTAATGCCCTGCGGTTACAATACGCCCAAATGTTCGAGCTCGCAACCTCTACCTGTCCCATAATGTTATGCACATTACCGACACCATTGTTTACAAATGTAATGTTCAACCCATCAATCGTGCTAAGGAAGTTGCTCTCATTGTGTGAGCATAGTTCTCCAGGAGCAGACAACATCCGCCCGAATGCACTGAAGGCTGCGGCCAACAAGCTAGTTGAACCACTGTCGCAGTCCTTCCAAAGGTGCGTTGATGAACAACAAGTCCCCACTATGTGGAAGCGTAGCATTATCACCCCTATTTTTAATGGTGGTAGCCTTTAAGATCCTGCAAACTATCGTCCAGTGACTTTCCTCCCTGTGCTCGCGAAGATGTTGGAAGCAGTCGTCGCTGATGCTTTAATGGACTACCTGGAAAAATCCAACATCTTGGTACCGGCACATTATGGCTTCCGTCATGCACCACCAACCTACTGATTGCACGATGTAGTTGGACGGAAGTGGTCGATGATGCGGTCGGAGTTGACGTCATCTATCTGGACTTCTCCAAGGGTTTCGACCGATTTGATCATCACATCCTACTTCAAAGGCTACACAGTTGCGGAATCGGAGATCCTGTACTTGGTTGGATTTGCAGCTTCCTTGACCAACGGAAGCTTCAAGTACGTGTTAGGGGATCACTTTCTAGCCCAATTGAGGTGGAATGTGGGGTCCCGCAAGGCTCAGTGCTAGGACCGCGCTTATTCCTGGTGTTTATCAACGACCTGGCAGCAGTTATCTCCTCAAATGTCCTGCTTTTCGCCGATGACGTCAAGATATGGCAGGCGATTAGTAACAAGCCAGATCACGATCTGATCCAACATGACCTAGATTGCATTTACGAATGGTCAAAGAGGAACATGCTTCAATTGAACATAGCTAAGTGCAGGGTAATCCATCTGCGTCACCAGCCGGTGAGCGCTTGCAAGCTTGGAGACCAGACCTTGAAGAAGGTCTATCAAGAGCGTGACCTGGGTGTATTGGTACAGGAAGATCTCGGGTGTTCAAAACAAGCAAAGAAGACGACGAGAACCGGCAATCAACACTGCGGCCTGTTTCGCAGAGCCTTCGGTCGGTTTGAACCCTCAATCTTTCCCCAAATGCTTAACACCTACGTGCGACCGCAAGTGGAATATGCTATTCAGGCGTGACAGCCGTGGCAAAAACAGGATCTTGTTGTTCTCGAGACTCCTCAACGAAGGGCAATCAATAACGTCAGGGGCCTCTTTCATCTGCCCTATCAGCTTAGACTGAAAGCTCTAAGAATCTACAGCAGTCGATTTTGGCTTTTACGGGGGGATCTCATAATGGTTTATCAAATCCTGAAGAATACAAACCACATCTGCGTCCGCTGCTGGAATTGAACCACAACACTAACCTAAGAGGTCACCCTCTGAAATTGACAATTAATTATAGCCGGCTTGAATGCGGTAGAAAGTTCTTTTCCCTCCGCATGTGCCAGCCGTGGAACGCTCTCCCTATTTATGTCGTCTCTGCTCCCAATCTGGCGACATTAAAAAAAACCTGTTGACGATGCATTGTCTCACTTACACTTCATTTTATGACTTGTTAGCCATGGGCTATAAAACGCAATCAAACGGTGTCTTGCCAAACGACTAACCAATGGATTTATGGATTGTACGTTTAATACGCGAACATCTCCGCTATTCCACATAAGTCTACGGTGAGTCCACCGAAACGCTTTTCACTTTATTATGCAATTGATTTTCACAATAATTTCCATCCCACCGGATTTGTTAAGCAATGCCTTTTTACCCGTAATAAACCATCGTTCCATTATTCCATATTATATGTTATTACTTTCCGCGAACGAACAACTTATTATGCTATCCGATATACAGCATGTAAAATAATGGAAAGTGCTTGCTTCAAACATGTTAAACACAACCAGGCAACGCCCAACTGTGCATGGCTATTCAACTGCTGCATGAGATCCATGGCTGCAGCAATTGCCGGCTAACACCCGCAGCAGATAATTCATCAGCCTCTACCAATCGCATCCGTGAATGAGCTGTAATCTGGTGCTATCGATGCAGGGCGTCGTACTGAAGCAGCAGTTGGTATGAATATTTTTGCACAGAATTACGTGCAAAACACTTATCTCGATGAGAAACAGCTCGCCTAATGATGCTGGGTTTGTTAACGCGTCCATTGGTAGTCCAACTCAATTAATCCGGTGCTTGTCAGAAGTGGGGCTTTCGAAATGCACCACAATGAAACATAAGCAACCTTAGTTGTCTTTCATCCCAGTTGTATCTCGTCTGATAACAAGATTCTTCGGCAGCAATGAGTGCACGGCGCGAGCAGCCAAAGTATGCAGAAATATCTGAAGTTTATCCGCAGCAATTTAGGGCGAGACTCCCAACAATCTGGCACGAGCAACCAGTAGGTACTGATGTGTGATTAAATAACACAATTACGTATTTCAGATGTTCTGACTCGTGGATTTGGACATGCACAACTCGATGGGGTCGAACTCCCCCTTGTCTCCAACCAGGTAGACCTAGGTGTCGTTCATTCCACGTCTTTGCATTCTGGTGACAACTGGAAGAAGGTCGCTAGTAGGGGTTTCAGAATGTTGTGGTTAATACGCCGTTCTTTCGGGGTCTTAACTGCCGACATATTTGTGAAGCTGTTCTCAGCTTTCGTCCGGCCCCATCTGGAATACTGCGTCCAGGCTTGCCCGCCCTGCCTTGTTCGGGACAAAATGGAGCTTGAGAGGGTTTTGAGAGTAGGTACCAAATTGGTCGAAGGATTACGGGGGCAATCGTACCCCGAGCGTCTACTTAGCTTGGGTATGTATTCAATGCACTAAAGACGGCTTCGAGGAGACCTAATCCTTACTTACCGCATTTTAACAGGGAAGGTTGGACCGGACTTGAGCTGGCTATTCAGCCCGGCTAGGTTGCCTCTTCTTCGCGGTCATCCTATGAAGCTACACAAGCCGCGTTCTGACAGAATCAGGGCGGAAACTCGGTTATCGCGTAGAGTTATCGAGCGCTGGAACTCGCTTCCAGAAAGTGTAGTCAGTGAATCTACGTTTAAGGGTTTCGAGCGTCAGTTAGACGCTCTTGGGTGGCAACACGAAACCTTTGCCTTCTCCTGACCATATTGTAGGACTAGTTAATACTAGTCCTTGACGATGCGCAGAATTAAGCGCGGATATCAGAAGGCAATTGGAGTCGGACACACCGGACTGTATTCGATGGGCTACAACAAGAAGCGGACGGATGAAGCGAGGCAAGAGCGTACACGTGAACGCGGGCACTTACAAGGCAGTTGTGTGTCGAGCCGGTTGTAAGATTAAAACAAGAAGGAGTAATGTACAATCGGTCAACAAGTAAATTGTACACGAAAGATAAGAGTTATCTTTTTGGGCGCTACAGAGCTCCCCCCCCTAGAAGGCTGAACATAGAAAGCCTTCGAAATCGAAAAGGAATGTTGAAACGAGGTTCGTAAGGCGAAATCGTGCCGATTAAAAAATGGGCGTGCGTTCGTGTAAATGGGGGTTCGTCGGAAGTCCGAGTCCGCTGTGCCGTTTATGATTCGTTATTTTTGAATGCAGGGCAGGGTGCATTTCGGCGAGCCGTTGGAGCGGGCTTGTCGGACTACAAAAAACTGGCTAGCCCAGAAAAAGGCCGACAGGACCTCAAGCTCCGCTGCTGCCAAACGGTGCGCTTGGGAGTGATCTCTCCCCCCGCCGCACCCCGCCCCGCGCCAAAACGACCCTCGTCCCACGAAGAAAACGACCATGATCCCACGGAGAAGCGACCCTCATCTCGCGGAGAAGCGATCCTCGTCCCGCGAAGAAGCGATCCTCGTCCCGCGGAGAAGCGACCAGTGTTCGCGTCAGGGTCCTCGAAAACATTCCTCGTGTGGGCCAGTCGATCGAAGGGGAGGGTTGGGGCATGTAAAGACAAGAAAATAGAAAAACACGCGCAGAAAACGCCAAAAAAGAACAAACGAGTGGGCTGCGTGTTTAACTATTTTTTGGCTTTTGAATATTTTTTCGAGAAAGGTTTTTCAGGGGTTTTTGATATTTTGGTTTGTTTTCAAAACGTTAATCGACCAAAAATGAGGCAAATATATAAAATATCTACAAAGTTTAAAGGTATTTACACTGTACATAGTCGGAGAAGCGAACGGGCTTACGTACCTCCCGACCACGACGATTGGTCGTGGGAGGCGGCGGAGTAGGTTCGGTTGATGTCGGGACTGCTGAAGCTTGCAGACCGTGATCGTGGTCTGGTTGGACTTCACTAGGATGCGGAAAATTGGTACGGTGAGTTGTGACGTCGCACGAGGCACTACTAGAAGAAGTAGGCGAGGTAGTTTCTTCCATAAAGGCGGGTTTCAGACGGTCGATGGTGACGACTTCGCGTCGACCACCGCGGTCAATAGTGTACGCCTTACTCTCACGATGCAGCACCTTGAAGGGTCCTATGTACGGCGACTGAAGAGGCTGTCGAACACCGTCTGCGCGAAGAAGGACGTGTGAACACGTAGACAGCTTCTCGGGCACGTACACTGGTGTCTTCTGCGATCGAGGAGCGGGTGGACGTAGCTCACGCATCTGGTGAGCCAATCGGTCAGTGTAACTTCCGTAGTCGAAAGTGGAAGTACATGGGGCTGGTGCTACCAGTTGTCCGGGCAACCGCAGCGTGCAACCGTAGACTAGCTGCGCTGGTGTGGCGTCGAAATCGGTTTTAACCGTGTTTCTTAAGCCTAGAAGAACGAGGGGGAAGCGTTTCAGACCATGAAGCATCTGCGTGCGCACGTAGCGCTGCCTTCAACTGGCGGTGAAAATGCTCCACCATGCCGTTAGCGGCCGGATGATACGCCGTCGTCTGGACGTGGCGACAGCCTAAATCCTTAAGCAACATGGCAAATGTCGACGAGAAATGTGACCCTCGATCGGTGGTCACGATGGCAGGACAGCCGTATTGTGCTACCCAGCGCTCCAGAAAAGCTTTCGCTACTGTTTCCGAGGAGCAATTTGGGATGGGGACGGCCTCAGGCCATCTAGTAAATCGATCGATGCAGGTCAGTAGATATACCGAGCCTTTGGAAGGCGGCAGAGGACCTACGAGATCGACGTGCACGTGATGAAAACGTGCTTCTGGCGTCGGAAAAGTGCCTAATGGGCTTCTCGTGTGCTTGTGCACCTTCGCGCGTTGACACGGAAGGCAAGCAGCTGCCCAGGTACGGACGTCCCGATTAACATTGCGCCAAACGAATCGTGCGGTCACGAGTTTAACCGATGCACGAACGCCTGGGTGAGACAAGCCGTGCAACGCGTCGAACACGGCCTGCCGAAATTCGCGTGGGACGACTGGGCGCGGCGTGCCCAGAGATAAATCGCAGAGTATCGTTCCGTCTGATGATGTCAGCGGAACGGGTCGTATATCCAGTGAGGGAGATCTGCGTAGTAGATCAACCTCAGGATCGTTGAGTTGTGCTGTGGCTATGGCTGCCAAGTCGATAGCAGTGCCGGCGTCAGCGGAGATAGCTTGAATGCGGGAAAGTGCATCGGCGACGGCGTTGTGCACACCTGAGACATGCCGTATATCGGTCGTAAACTGAGCGATATAGTCAAGGTGGCGCGACTCTCTAGGAGAGTATCGGTCGGTAGTCGAGCCGAGCACGTAAGTCAGGGGTTTGTGGTCAGTGAAGACGACAAAGGAGCGGCCTTCTAGGACATGTCGAAAGTGACGTATCGCTAGATATACGGCAAGTAGTTCTCTACCGAACGTGCTGTAGCGAGATTCGGTAGGTTGTAGGCGTTTGGAGAAAAACGCTAAGGGCTGCCACGTGTCGGCTACGCGTTGCTGCAAAACAGCGCCGACTGCGACGTCCGAGGCGTCAGTACTAAGGGACAGTGGGGCGGTCGGATCGTGATGCGCTATAGAAGCTATGTTGGCGATAGCCTCTTTCAGCGACTTAAAAGCAGCGCGTGCTGCGGTAGGAAATTCGAACGTCTTTAGTTTCCCTCGGAGAAGGTCCGTGAGGGGTTGCATCAGAGAGGCGCAGTTGGGTATAAATCGACGGTAAAAGTTGACCAGGCCATCAAAACGCCTGAGCTGTTTGAAAGAATGAGGCTCGGGGTAGTCGATAATGGCTTGAATTTTATCCTGCAGTGGCACGACGCCTGCAGAAGAGATACGATGGCCCAGGAAATTAACTGAATCGACACCAAACGAACACTTTTCTGCGTTGATCGTCACCCCGTGTTGAGATAAACGATCAAAAAGTGTTCGTACGTGGCGTATGTGCTCTTCTCGTGAAGAGCTTGCGATTAAAATGTCGTCAAGATAAGCGTAAGCGAAGTCTAAACCGCGACAAACTTGGTCGATGAAACGCTGAAAAGTTTGCGCGGCGTTCTTTAGGCCAAATGGCATGCGCAGAAACTCGAACAAACCAAATGGAGTCGTCACGGCAGTTTTAGCGATGTCCGCTTCGGCTACCGGAATTTGGTTGTATGCGCGTACCAAGTCGATTTTGCTGAAGATACTTTTACCCGCCAGACTGGCGGTGAGATCCACTATGTGTGGGATCGGATAGCGATCGGGCGTGGTCACCGTATTCAAGGATCGGTAGTCGCCGCAAGGACGCCAGTCCCCCACAACCTTCTTCGGGACCATGTGCAGAGGCGACGCCCATGGGCTGTTGGACGGTCTGACGATACCAAGTTGAAGCATGTGGTCAAATTCGGCTCGTGCTGCCCGTAGTTTGTCTGGAGCAAGCCGTCTTGGTCGTGCGCTAACTGGTTGACCGCGCGTAACTATGTGGTGAGCGACCTCTGTCGTGACTGGTGGAAGCTCTGCAGCCGGTCGAACCAGTCGCGGGTATTCGGAGAGGAGGCTCAAGTAGTCGGACGGTGCGTCTGCGATCCGAAATACAGGGCTGATTATCGGGGCATCTGAAAGGACACCATCAACACCTAGTTTCGTACGGTCGTCTAAAAGTCTGTGGCGACCAGCATCAACAAGCAACCCAAAATGTCGGAGGAAGTCGATACCGATAATTGCGAAGGGTACAGACGCAACCATGAAGACCCACTGAAAATCTCGGCGAAGATTGAGGTCTAGGTTCATCATGCGCTGACCGAATGAAGCTATCGGAGAACCGTTGGCCGCACGCAAATTGTACGTAGGCTCGAGTGCTTGTCGCTAGCGGTCGCTGGGATGACGCTGACTTCCGCTCCCGTGTCGATGAGGAACGTGATGGAAGAACGTCGATCCTTAACGTAAAACAGTCGGTTTGCTTGGTTATTGAATGATACGTTTGTAGTGCTAGTATGCGGGCTATTCGTTTTCCCTGGGTCGTGCCTAATGCAGGGAGCCCGACAACGTCTAGCTCTTCCACCGTATTGGCGGTGATACCAACATACTTCTTCGACGGGCTTGACATTATCTGACTGAGAACTTGTAAGGAAAATGTGGCGCTTTCGTGCCGAACGTGACGTACTCGGTGCAGGCACAGACGAGCCGCAATGAACGGTAGCCAAAACGTGGTCAGCATTTGACCGTGGCACACGCTGCTTCGAAGCCTTCATTGCTGCTATCCTGCTGCGAAGTAGCGCAATTTCCTCGTCTTTAGAGTCAGATCGGTCTAGCGACTGGGAACAAAGATGAGATTCGGTTTTCATCGGTGAGAATACGTCACCGGAGTTACTGGTCGTCTGCTGCGGAAAACGTTCGAACGCAGCGTCTGCCTTGGTAGCTAAGTCTTTCAAGGGTGCATCTATAAACATGGACAGCATTACCGGCAATGGCTCTGGGAGACGTGCAAACCACAGCTCCTTTATCCCTTCTTCGCTCAAGAATAAGGGACCAGCGATGCGCTGAAGTTCGCGGAGCAATGCCGACGGCTTGCGATCTCCAAGCTTGAGACCATTGAGCTGCTCAAATCGTGTTCGTGCGCTGGGTCGTAACTCTTTCAAAATCGCTTGCTTCATCGTTTCATACTTTGCCTCATTCGATGGGCAGAGTAGAATGTCCTCAATCAGCGTCACTACCGACGGAGGAAGGCGTGGGACGAGCTGATTGTACCTTGGACGGTCCGCCGTTATGCCCTTATTTTCTAGTTCGATCTCGAATATCTTAAACCAAACTTCTGGACTGTGTTCCATGAAACTTGGAACAGCCAAAGTAAGCATGGTTACGCTGTGAAACGACTCAGATGCCACCCTCGAAATGTGAGTCGAAAGATAAAGAACGAACAAAATACGATAAAAGTACTAAAATTACGCAAGAAACAAATGAATATAGGTATATAATCGAGAAAAAGGAACGAACTCACCAAAAAATACAAACGAGAAAAGATGTTGAATTCGCGCGTGCGAATCGGGGTCACCAATTTGTAGGACTAGTTAATACTAGTCCTAGACGATGCGCGGAATTAAGCGCGGATATCAGAAGGCAATTGGAGTCGGACACAGCGGACTGTATTCGATGGGCTACAACAAGAAGCGGACGGATGAAGCGAGGCAAGAGCGTACACGTGAGCGCGGGCACTTACAAGGCAGTTGTGTGTCGAGCCGGTTGTAAGATTAAAACAAGAAGGAGTAATGTACAATCGGTCAACAAGTAAATTGTACACGAAAGATAAGAGTTATCTTTTTGGGCGCTACAATATCCATCTTTTAAACTTTTGGTTCCTATGCTGTCATTCTCTTCACTCTTTGATGTTATCCTTCATTTTAATGATTTGCATTCCCCTTTATCTTGCATTTACTTTCTACTTCTTTCTTACTTCACGTAACCTACACAGCGCGGACTGCTAGTGCAGGGAACGTGGGCAGTAATTGGTTGATCAGGGTGTGTTTCGGGTGTTTCGTTTTAGATCCATCAGGAACTAGCACCTTATCATTTACTGGCTCAACGATTTGCTCAAGAAGGAACACTCAAGGGATTTTCCTATAGTTCCAGTCCATCTGAATCTGAATCTATTACACGATGTGGACTATCGTGAAAATATAAGTTATTACTAAGTGTCGTTCTGTATGTTTTGTTTTGCGCAACCACGAAAATTATTGGGGCATCGGACTTCACCGTGTGCGCAATGTTGCACACCCTGTACCCTGCAGCCACAAAAGCAGCTTGTTTCCTCTTTTTTCTTTTTGTGACGCCGCGTGCAAAACAAAGTTTTGAGCGCAGTGAATGGCATGCGTAAGCAGCAGAACCTGCGTTAGGAGTAATTGTTATTAGCATGGGGAAATAGGGATTTCGGAGCATTCTCCTAGGGTTCGCAGGCGTAGGTAGGTATCGGCTAGGTGCGTGCGTAGCGACCCGGCATATGCATAGCCATTGGTCCATGTCGCCCAAGACAACAGTCCGTGACTACGCATACTCCGATCGTTCAACCTTGCTTTCTGATTAGACACCTTGAAAACTCATTTTGTAGTTCACTAAGACTGACAAACTTCGCTTCCAAAGTGGTCATCAAAGACCTTCACTATGGATTCAGGTCTATGGTAGTCCGAGAAGGACTTTACTATTCAGATTCATTTTCTATTTTTGTGCTAGCAGGAACGGGAGCCTTCGGTATCCGCGAACTGACGCATTTGAAATTGGATCTGGTGGTTTGAATGAAGAGTAGGAAGAATGTACTCCCATCCGGCATCGTTGCGAGCCTGAGCATGCACCGTTAGCTAGGTTGGTAAATCGGTGTCACAACGGTCGTATCACACGACCTGAGGAATGACATACTCGTTCATTCTGGGGCCAAGATGCCGTCCAGGGAGTTGGTTGACTATTCCAGCAGGCAGGCAGGAGGGAAAAGTTCGCGCCCTCGGGTGGGCTCGAACCACCAACCTTTCGGTTAACAGCCGAACGCGCTAGCCTATTGCGCCACGAAGGCCGGTTGGCGGTGCATAAAGTATTTATGTAAAATAACTACACCACGAAATATGTACCTGTCATAGGTTTTCTTTGGCTATTCCGTATGCTAGCACGCGTATGCCTCCTCACAACAACTAGTGTACGTAACAAATTGAGGTGAACCTTTTGGTAAAGGCATGTAGTGTTTAAAAATTCTTCACATTTTTCATTGTAAGTTCCTATCCGATTTTCCGTCATTTTTTGTACATTTGTTTTAACTCACACTCTCTCTTAGTTAAAATTCGCTATGTCACACATCGGGCGTGAACGATCTGCTAACCGTAGATTCAACTCGAGGAGTAGGCGCCGTTGTCAATTCCGCACCAGTCGCTGGCGATCATACTGCTACTTCCACCGCCGTTTCGGCGATGCTTCTCGCAATTGTCCTCCAGGTTGTAAATACCGGAAGACGTTTTTGGTTTCTCGGCAGGGAGACGACAACGCCGGCCAGTGATGGCGACAGCTGCTGCTGGCCAAACCATTAGTCGCTTCTTGTACGTTTTCGATTCCACCATCAAACTTCACTTTTTGGTTGATACTGGTGCAGATGTAAGCGTTATACCAAGATCTTTGGAAAAGCCTGCCCTAAGACCAGCCGGAATTAGTTTACCGGCAGATAACCAAACCAAGATCGCGACATATGGCCAGAGACTGCTGACACTTAATCTTGGTTTACGACGTGATTTCATCTTCATCTCCCTAATTGCCAATGTACAGAAGCCCATCATTGGTATTGACTTCCTCAGCAAATTCGGCCTGGTAGTAGACCTGCAAAGTGGCAAGCTACGAGATGGTACCACGTTGTTAACTGTTCCCGGTCAGCTCGCTACAGTCAATTCCATTAAGCTTCAAGTACTTCTGCCTACAGTCACGCTACTCGTCATTACTGCAACATTTTGCCTCCCTGGTTAGAGCGGATGACGGCACTCTGGAGCCCAAGCACGATGCCTGTCACCATATCGTCACAACCGGTCCTTCTATGTCTGCCAAGCCAAGACTCCTTCCACCGGAGAAACTACAAGTGGCCAAGAGTGTGTTCGAACACACGCTTAACCTCGGAATCATCCGCCCTTCCAAAAGCTGCTGGGTATCTCCGTTTCATTTGGTGCCCAAGAAGACCAGCGATTGGAGACCATGTGGTGAGTACCGTACGCTCAAGTGTCACTGTTCCCGATAGATATCCAATTCCCCATCTCCATGCTTTTTCTAGCAACTTGCACGGAGTCTGTTTCCTGTACAATCAACCTAGTTCGTGCATACCATCACATCCTGTCACTCCTGACGACATCCCAAAGACCGTCATTACTACCCCCTTCGGTCTCTATGAATTTGTCCGCATGCCCATCGGATTGCGAAACGCTGCCCAAACTTTTCAGCGGTTCATTGATCAAGTCCTTAGAGGGCTAGACTTCGTCTTCGCCTACATCCATGACATTCGCGTCACAAGTTCGAACGATGAGGAACACCTGTCACATCTCCGTCTGATCTTCGAGCGTTTTGCACAGGATGGCTTGACGACTAACGTTGACAAATGTATTTTCGGCCAATACTGCGTCGATTTTCTCGGTCACCGAATCAATCACAATGGTATTAGCCCACTTCCCGAAAAGATGCAGGCAATCGCGGATTACCCAATGTCTCAGTCCTTCAAAAGTTTGCGTCTGTTCCTTGGGATGGTCAATTATTACAATCGTTTCATTCTAGATTGTTCCCGGCTACTTTAGCCTCTGACAGATTTACTAAAAGCCAAGTCCCGAGTTTGAGCCAACAACGGAAGCCACTGTGGCACTCGATAAGACCAAGCAGGCGTTATCCAACGCCACCGCGATTAGCCACATGAAAACCGATGTCGATGCACCTCTCGTTCTCAGGACTCATGCGTCACAGACTGCCGTTGGCGCCGTTTTACAGCAGCTGAGCAACAACTAAGCCGAACCTTTGTCTTTTTCCTCCAAAAAGCTTCAGCCTGCTCAAAATCGATATAGCATATTCGGTCACGAACTTCTGGCTATTTACCTTGCCGTTAAGCACTTGCGACATCTAGTTGAAACACGTACCTTCACTATCCTTACACCTCACAAACCGCTAGTTCTTGCCTTCCGCGGTTCCTCCGATCGATTTTCACTCCGCGAGACTCGTCATTTAGACTGCAAATCACAATTCAAGACACACATTCGTAACGTTGGGGCCACTAACAACACCATTGCTGACGAAATGTCAGGTGGTGTATGGACCGAGATGGGAGCAGCTGAGGACGCTGATCAATGGCAGTTCAGATTCTACCTGCACACAGACTGCAGATATAATGCAGACCTGGCGAAATCATTTTGACTGTCTCTTGAACAACCGTTCAGAGATTGACTGGCCTACATTGAACGGCCTCAAGCAGGACGATGTGAAGACAAGTCTGGCGGACACACCGACACTGGATGAGACGCAGAAAGCACTTGCTCAGCTGCGTAACGGCAGGTGTACTGGGGTCGACGGGATCGCGCCTGAAGTGTTGAAACATGGCGGACCCGCGTGGTTGACTGCGGTGCACCCCTTGGTGCAGCGTGTATGGATTGAGGAGGAGGTGCCTGCTGAGCTGAAGTATGCCCTTGTGCTACCACTGTACAAGGGCAAAGGGAGCAAGCAAGGTTGCACGAATTATCGTGGCATCAACTTGTTGTGTTGGGTGGGCAAGGTGATTGCCCGAATCCTGCTCAACCACCTCGTCAGTCAGGTTGTGGAACCTAAAATGGCGGAATAGCAGCGTGGATTCCGTACGGGTCGCAGCACTATAAATATGGTGTTTGCAGCTCGTCAGTTGGAGGAGAAGTGCAGAGAACGACACCATCTGTTGTACTCGCTTTCTGTTGAGTTCACCAAGGCTTTTGGTACAGTGAATCGCGAGGCATTGTGGCTGGTGTTGGGTAAGTTTGGTTGCCCGAGTAAGTTTGTGAGTTTAATTAAATTAAATTAAAGTAAATTAAATGCAAACTTAAAGCGACGAGACGATGGATCAATTCAGATAGGAGTCTATCGAAAGCCGTATTGGACAGGCCAGTACACACACTTCCGAAGTTTTGTACCAATAAGCCGAAAAAGAACACTGGTACATACCCTAGCCAATCGTGCACGGAAAATCTGCAGTGAGGACACACTTGAAGAAGAAATGAAACAAATCAAGCAAACACTTCGCGAAAGCGGTTATCCAGAACAATTCATTGACGTTCATATGAAGTCGAGTAGGCCAAAACCAACAGTACAAACAGCGGAAAAGAAACAGCTATTGCTCCAACTCCCCTTTAAAGGTGACATACCGGCGGAAATATGCACACGACGACTGATAAAGACTTGCCGGAAGACCTTTAATGCAGCTCAACTGAGGATCGTTTTTACAAGCAGTTCGCTCTTTGTTCCTAGGTTCAAAGACAAGATGCCTGATCAAAGCCAATCAATGGTAGTCTACCGGTTTACCTGCTCCTGTGGGGCTAGGTACATTGGGCGCACGACCAGACATTTGGAAAAGCGAATCAAGGAACATTTACCAACGTCACTCGCCACCCAAGGAGAGAAAACTCAGTTGAGTGCCATAACCAGCCATCTGATCTGCACCAATCATCTGATTGATAAGCGCAAGTCTTTTGAGATCATCTATCGAGTTCCATCACAGCTACACCATCGGTCAGGAGCTCGGCTACTCGCTACCGCTGAAGCAGTATGCATCAGGTTGACAAAACCAAACCTATGCATTCAGAAGCAACATGTACAAGCCTTACAACTACCCTGGCCAGCCAGTAATAGAGATGAATCGGACTGCACTCATTGGTATCACATGCCTTCAGTCACCTGACCACCTGACACGTTACGTTAAGCACTTAAAATGTTTTGTTCAATCAATAGTTACTCTTTGTTTCCCATATGAACTCCGCTTCTCAACGTATATTTCTGTACAAAGCCTGATGATGAATAAATCGAAAACAATTGTTCGCTTTAAGCGTACCGCTTGCGTTTCTTCTTGCAATATATAATTAAATGTCTGCATAGTGGTATGCGAGCGAGGGTGCAGCTGAGTGGAGAGACCTCCGACGACTTTGCTGTTGTCTCTGGTGTGAAGCAAGGCTGTGTCTTAGCTCCTGCCCTGTTTAATATATATCTACATGTAATGATGTCTTGTGCTTTTGATGCGGCTTGTGCTTACGGTGTTCGTGTGGAGCACCGTATTGATGGTGGGTTGCTGAACATCCGTCGTTTCGGTGCGAGAACTCTAGTCTGTGATACAACTATCAGTATGTTGCTGTTTGCTGACGACTGTACGTTGTTTGCTTGCAGCGCGCATGAGCTGCAGCACATGACTAATGCTCTGGTTTCGACAGCGGCCAAATTCGGGCTCACCATCAACACAAGCACAACTGTCTGGCTCTTTCAGCCTTCACCGGAGGTGCAAGCTTCAATATTGCCGCGAATCAGCATTGGTGCTGAAGTATTGGAAATCACCTCCCGCTTCTGCTACCTTGGCATGTAATGTCGACTGATCAGCAGCTTCACGGTGAGCTGCGTATCCGCGTGTCGAAGGCAGCGGCGGCATTCGGGAAGCTAGAGTGCCGAGTGTGTAACAACCATCAGCTTACCATTAGCACGAAGCTGATGTTGTACAAATCCATGGTGCTGTCCGTTCTTCTATACGGCAGTGGAACGTGGACGATGTACCGTCGGGATGTGCGATATCTCGAGCGGTTCCATCAGCAGTGTCTGCGACGAATTTTGCGCATCAGTTGGTGCGCCAGAGTTGCAGACACGGGAGTGTTGTGACAAATTGGGATGTATGCAGTGGACTGCATACTTTTACTGAGACACCTGAGATGGCTCGGTCATGTGTGGCGCATGGATTCGACTCGGATACCGAAACAACTCTTATACGGTCAGCGGAGTATTGGGAAGCGGCACGTGGGGAAACCAAAGTTACGTTACCAGGACATGATTAAAGTGAGGCTCTCACGTTCTAATCTTGATTGCAGATCATGGGAATCGAAGGCGGTTGATCGGCGTGTATGGCGCGATCAAATCATGAACGCAGTTGCCGAAGTGCGGGAGAAAGACCTCATACATGTAGAAAAGAAGCGGCAAGTGCGGAAGCGGCAAGCACCGATGAGTTGTACTCCATCGACATTGAGCTCATGGTGCTGTAGCACATGCGGTCGCGAGTGCCTGAGCCAGACAGGCCTGGTGAGCCATGAGCGAGGCCACTCGGGACCACCACCGAAGCGACGACGGGTCCTGCAGAGAACGTAGGCAGAACCGGCGCAGCGTTTGTAGGTACGCTGCATTCGATTTACTAACAGCGTGCTTACATGCTAAGTCTATTTATTTCAGGTGGTGGGTTTTCAATTTTGTCCTAATGCTTTTCTTTCCCATATAAATGCTTACTTATACTCTCTTCTATACACTTGCACACGTCGCTTAAGCTATTTGTAGTTATTTGGATAACATTTTCGTGTTTGTAGCACTTCCGTAAAATAAACTTCCTGACCTCGTGAACTTACCTCGTATTCGTTTGTAGACAACTTATTTCATATGCTCACTAATTTAAGAGTTATGTCACCGGTTCTTAATGCATTACTCGATTTATTTTCTTGGTTATTTTTCTCCCAAGTGATTGGCTGTTGCTTGATATCCCTGGTGTGGCTGCACTTGATGTGCGTGTTGACATGGTGCCTACCTGTCTATTATCCACTACCTCGTTCATACTGGCTACAGGAGACAGTTGGTCGTTGCTGGACGGGACGGGGGTGCACGGTACTTGTGGCCGTGTTGGGATCAAAGAGTGCTTCCATGCACTCAGTGTGGAGCGGACTACGGCCCAACCACCGCCTTGTGTACGATTGATTCCCCAACTACAGCGTGCTTGTGTTTGCCTGTGAAGGAGTGTGGGCCGGCTCCGTTGATGAAACGTGGCTCCCATCCACATGCCTCCCGGTCTTATTCCTTCGGTTTTACACTGGATATGAGGTGTGTGGTTGGAGCTGTGGGTGGTGCAACGCAAACCACCCATGGTCCTTCTGTAATCGCAGGCGTCCTGTGGCTGGTCACAGTGATATGCAAATCCGAAACCGGATGTCGCCAACCAATCTCAACAGTCTAGCAACTATACATAGGGCCAACAAAGCCATGGAGATCAGTGGACAGGAGACAGTCATTGCGTCATAATCATCGTGGCATGGTAGTTGAAAGTTGGCAACACACTTCAGCTAATATGCCGCAAAAAGAACGGAACATTTTGACAAAAAATGGAACAAAACATTTTTAGTTTGTTTGTCACACGCCGCTCTTGCTCTTTTTTGTCATTTTTAATGTTTGCAGTATTAAACATGTGAATCAATACAATACCGCACACAATTCTTCCACTGATTCCGGTTGCGGGCCATGTCTTCAAGAGTCCTAAGCCATTGGCACTGCTCATCTTTGGGTCCCCATCCTGGAAGACGTACGGATCTAACAGCGGCTAGACACTACGTCAGCGATTTCATGTGCTGCCGCCAAGTGGAAAGCTGACCACCACGCGGTCGCCTCCAGCCAGGTCCTTGACGAGCGAATAGAGCGCGACGCGGTAGACGCTCAGGTGCCATGCGTAGAACGTGACCGAGCCATCTCAACTGGCGCAACAAAAACAGTTTGTTTAAAGGAATACTCGCATTCCCCAAGATGCGACGTCGAACATCATTACTATGAACTCGATGTTGCCACCAAACACGAGCAATCCTCCTTAAGTAACCGTTATTGAAGGCAGAAAGAGGACACATGTCTTCCACGCGAATCAGCCAGTACTCGCACCCATACAACAATACTGAGCGAACTGATGTGCTGTAAACGCGGCCCTTTAGTGAGAATTAGACGTCGGGACGACGCCACAAGTGCCTCAGATTGGCAACTGCTGATCGGGCTTTAGCGATACTAAGAGGAAGTTTTTTGCTGATAATGCCCCCAACAAAAGCACAGCACCCAAGGTAGAGGAAACTATCTACCTGTTCAACTTATGCCCCTTTGAGAGCGAGCACGGGAGCACGTGAAAGCCAATCCTTGAGCCATACTTTACACTTCGATGGGGCGAAGCTCATGCCATACTTAAATGCTTCAACCGCCAAACGATACCCTGAGGATTGTCACCAAGTAAGGCGATATCATCCGCATCATCCAAGTCGGTCGCGCGCTCAGCCGGTAGAAGCTTGGGTCAAAATGTTGGAAACATTCTAGGGCATTCGACAGAACGTGTTTGATTGCGAAGTTGAAGAGCAATGGGGACATGGGGCAGCCCTGTCTCACACCGCTATTGACAGCGAATTGCGAGGAAAACTTGCCATAGACCCTCAATCTGCCGGATGTATGAAGGTAAAGTGCTCGTACGATGGCGGTTTATTTCTATGGCACCCCGTTCTTTAGTAAGCAACGCCATAAACCAGGTCGATCAACGGAGTCAAAAGCGGCACGTATGTCTAGGAATGCAACGATAGTGGGCCTGTGATAAATGTGGCGATTTTCGAGGAGCTGGCGGAGCGTGATGATTTGATCCACGGATCCGCGGCCAGGACGGAAACCAGCTTGTTCTTCACGGTAGTAGGATTCACATACTGGGGATAGTCTGCGAAGCAGAATGGATGCCAATAGCTTAGTGGCAACCGAAATAAGACTAACCCGGCGATGATTTGCACATGACGTAAGGGCGCCTTTCTTGAAAATTGGGACAATAACTGATTCGCCCCAAGAGGAAGACACTTTCTCTTCATGCCAAATTGTTGCGAACAGCGCCGTTAGCTGGTTAATGATCGCCACACCGCCGTACTTGAATAACTCCGGATGAAGTCCGTCTAAGCCGGCAGCCTTGAAGCGCTTCAATCGTCGAATCTCGAGGCAGACTTCTGCTTCGCTGGGTGGATCCAATGGGACGAGCCAGGGTGGAGAATAAGGTATACTGCATGTATTGATGGATGATGGAGGCCAGTTGAACTACGAGTGAAAGTGCTCGGCCCAGCGGTCCATACGCCTCTGTTGGTTGGTGGTCGAAGAACAATCTACCTCGCAAATAACCTCACCAACACCAGGCTTCCTGAGACCAGTGAACCGAATGAGTTGGAAAAGCCTGCGAGTGTTTCCAGAGAGGGCCGCGGTCTCCATCTCTAAACCACGCTCAAACCACGATGTCTCGCGATCCTTGCGTAGGCTTCGCTTCAGCAGCCGGTTGGCAGAACGGCGCTGCTCGTTGCAATCTGGTTCTGCGGGGATATCTTTGCAGTGTTCGAACGGTCCCAGAGAACGAGCAGAGATCCAAGACTTCAAGGGGCGTCGAGTTAGGCCGCAGCATGACTGTCCGCAAATGGTCATCGCTTTCCGTATACAAGTCCAGTGTTGTTCCACTTCTTGCGGTGGATTGCAACTGAGTGCATATGCCAGTGAAGACTGATAGCTCGCCTGGATAGAGAAATCAGTTAATCTGTTTGCATCAATCTTGCGGTGCTTCGTGTTTCGGGACCGGCCAAAACACGTACAGATTTTCGCGCAGACCATTGTATGATCTGAGTCAACGAAGGTGGACCAAAAGGACCTGCAGTCCAGTACGCTGCCGCGCCATCTGAAGCTAATTGCAATGTGATCCATTTGAGGCCACGGTTGTGTTGGCGAATGGGGACGCCACGTTGCGGAACGCTTCTTCGTACGCCTGAAGCTAGTGCTCGAAAGAAACAGACGGTTGTCCTCGCACAATGAGAGAAGTCTCTCTCCGTTATGTGAGCGGTTCTCATCGAGCGCGTGATGACCACCAAGGTGGCGTTCGTATGGTAACAGGCGGCCAAATCGTGCATTAAAATCTCCAGCAAGGACAACGACCTCCGACGTTTTAGCATTAGTCAAGAGCTGATGTAGATCCCGGTAGAATTCGTCCTTGACCGAGTCGCCACTGCAGTCAGTTGGAGCGTACAGGGAGATCACAAATAAGTTGTGTCTCTCTTTGCGTTGCTTGTTGATTCTACATGAACACCGAAGCCGAACTGCACATAGTCGGCTGTTAATCGGGAACCAGTCCAGTAGAGCCACCTCGGCCTTGCCACTTAATGCTATACCTACACCAGCCAAACCAGCTGAGGCTGCTTCTGGATCTCCGGAAAGACGCAGGTGATATCTGGCTTCGTGGTCAGTGGGGGATGTCAATGTAAGCACAGTGTTGGGATCTTGCAATCGGGTTTCTCAAAGGTAGCAGACATCAACGTCTAGGGAATCTAGGATGCGCACTAGACCGGCTTGCTGTCCATTCTGCATGGGTGTCCGAACATTGAAGCACGCCAGACGGAACGAGGATCGGGGACGAAGGAGGGCCATAGGTTGAGCCCCTTGATCTGCGGAGCAACCGGAATGGCAACCAGATTGTTGAACAGATGAATCAGGTAACCGAAAGTGAGGATTGTTAACAAACAAACAATTGGTGTGTGATGAAGTAGCGTGAAAGTGAGTAGCAGGAACGGTAGCTGATGAGGGGGTTGTAACACAGTCCATGGTTTTGTGAGAGGGCATGATACTACCCGGTTTCCCAAGCCGAAGTAGGGAGTTGACTTAGGGGAATCCACCCCGAGCCTTTGGATAAATAACCTAGCCGCAAGACAGCGGGGCGAATTTAGGGAATGGCGCCCATTGAGAGGCGTTGACTGAATGATCAGTTCATGCGTTTTTGTTTGGTAGATTACCAAACAGCGATCCAATCCTCCCCATAAAGTCAGTACAATTGCTGGAATACAATGCCCCACGGAGGTGGAACATTGTCGCCGATCACTTTGCTGGAACGGGGTACACCCGAACCACCCAGCTGGCACCACGAGGAGGTAGTTCGGCAAGCCAGTTGCTTTCCTCTCAGCATTCAGCTGCAGGTGGAGATTTATGACTTTACTTAGTCATGCATCCAAAGAGTTGATGTTGAGGTAGGAGGAGTAGCTACACTAGTAAATAAATGAACAAACAAGTTGTTCGCCTTATAATTCCAAACAGGAAAATCGGAAGATGTAAATTGTGAAATGACGTCGCCAATTCGTGCATTCTTCTCGATCACAAAAACATGCAGCAATGATATGTAAATGAACAACCACAAATGTCAGAGATCAAATATAATTCCGCATTTGCAATAGCAGGGTAGGCTTAAAGCCACAGTCAGCTGCGCAGATGATCTGCACACCTGACACCATAGAAGCAGTAAGGGATTTACTTTCCAATACGTTACACTCCAACGGTTACCCATTGCAATTCATTAAATGTGTCATCGAAGCAATCAAGCAAGAGCGTGTGCTAACAGTTCCGAAGTAGCCGATCTTCATCGAGCTACCTTTCAAAGGTGACCACATTATGCAAGTCACGGAGAAACGGGTCAGGGCTTCATTTCACTGAGCCTATAGTGCGTCGGGACTGCGGCTGCTCACCTCGACAAGACCTATGCTTATGTGTTCTATTAAGACACCAACAACGAGGCAATGTATGTCCCACTGTTTATATAAATTCACCTGTAGCTGCCGAGCTAGCTACGTTGGATATACTAACTGAAGTTTAGGTGTCAGAGTCAATGAACACATCGCCAAGTGGTTACGCAGCCGAATGGCGTCTGTAACGACGGAATCGGTGGAATCGCGAAGCCGAGTTGCCTCGGCAGTCACAAAGCACTTGCTTACTACCGTCCACTGAGTCAATCCTGATGAGTACTTCAATGTCCTATTTCACGATCGGCTGCCTCACATGCTTGGGCTTTTGGAGGCCATCGTTATCGATCGCGAGCGACCGCAACTGTGCATGCAAAAACAGATGACTGACTTTAAGCCTACCCTGGTGTCGCAAATCCGGAGCTATATTTGATCTCTTTCACATCGTTGGTTGTTCATTTACATATCACTGTTGCATGTTTGTTTGTGACTGAAATAGTGCACGAAATGGCGACGTTATCTCACACTCTACGTCCCCTGGTTCTCCTGTTTGAAATGAATGAAAATTTGTTCTTTGCAGTGCCAAACACGCCCATCAAGGCATGATCAATTAATTACAATCATGTACAAAGAATCGAAAATAGGCTAAGTTGGAAAGTATAAAGATAGTTAACCGGCTTTTGGCATAGATTTAGTCAGAAAATGAAATGCACTGCAAGTAAACTAAGAACGTGATCTAGGGAATAAATTAATGCTTGAAATGGATGAGATAATAGGAGTGTAAACTTGACGTAACAAGAAACAAGAGTCAGTCAGATTCAAGGTAGAGAGGGCGGTATGATGAGATAGATTGAAAGAAATAATCCGATCATCCCTGGGCTCGTAGTTTGGGGACCTGCTTCCATGCAGGTGTTCATGCAGCTTGGTTTTCCACTGGTGCACTGAAATGACTGCAAATGGATACTTCAATCCTAACGGTTAGGTATTCAAGAGAGCTCCTAAACGTCACAATGAAACCTACGTAAATTTAGTAAACAGCAACCGCTAGCCAGATAGCGCGAACTCCTTAGAGCACATGCAGCCACTGTGCTATTGTATGATCATTGTGTTGAAGATGTTAAGAGTGCGCACACTTGAACGCCGATGAGTACGGTACACCAGGTATTCCCGCTGTGTTCAATATCAGTTGAAGTTTAGTAGCAGACTTTTGGTAAAACTTAACCTAGCCACACGGTTGAACCATGTTATTGGTTCAGTGATAAAACCGCTCCCGTGACGCGTGCTTGCTGACGTGACTGCGACTACTTTGATGAGGCCGTAAGATGACACATCGAGCGCAGGACCAACGGCGAGGAAAGCCTCACTGTGAAGTGCTGTCTTCCGAGATAAAGGCTAAATTGCTCAGCTGCAACCGTGACGACCGACAGCTTCAGGAGCTTTGCTCGATGACCGTATTTTTAAGACGCCATTTCCTCCTACCTTGTTTTCCCACGGGTAACACAACCATGCCACTAAATATCATAGTTATCGTGCTTAGTATGCACATAGTCGAAGATCCCGGGCGTTCTCATGTCCAATGCGTAGGTGGTTCATAGTAGATCGGGCGGAGGGGGCTGAAATGCAAAGCAGATACACCGTAGGCCGTTGAATAGTTTCATCACAACTACACAGTAAGAGACGGTGCTAGACTGAAGGTGCGCCTGCTTAACGTTTGGTGGCGAGCTGGATACCGTCATCACAACTGCCCATGGGACACTGAGTTTGTGGTCAACATACAGCGTCAGTACGTGCAGCGGGTGGTTACTCTAAGGTTTCTAAACATGAAGTGCGAAATAAGGAGAAAGGAAACAACAACCGACTTTTGGATTAGTTCCCACGACCTCTTAACTGTTGGTGTTCTACAGAGTGAATTCCGGACCTACTACATATGTGGTCCAGTTCACGCGTGCTTGACATGTATTGGGACACCCGATTTTACCTGCTTGGAGGCGCACATTTCATCCGGGCATATGGACCATGACATTCGCGCTTGGTGTGACTAATGATCACGTTGCCGATTTCCTTCACTGCAACATGGGCTAATCACAAGCAACCAAGTCAGGAGGGGCCGCATGCACATGAACATGAGGTAGAAGTTTCGTCGCATTAAGTGAAAATAATTAATCACAGGTGGCGTGTGGTGGGATGTAGATTCGAAGGGACGTTGTGATGGAAATTCATGATGGCTTAACCTCGGAGTGATGTGGATTAAAACCAAGATTGTTGGGCAGTGATTTCCAAGATAAAAATGCCAAACCACAGAATATCCATAATCTCCAGATCACCAGGTGTTTCTGAGTGCCATTTATTAACGCTAAGATTGGTGAAATTTGACTAGTCGCTCTGATTGGCATTCGGAAAACGTTGGTTGCTCTAATCAAGAGGTTGTCAGTCAAGTACGGAAACATGTGGGGATGTTTCTAGGGTGCTGTATAAATAATTGTGATGAGTACTACACGGCTTGACCGTGTTTGACCATCGGTGCTTGTGCTGTATAGTTTACGTCTGGTAGGAATACCGGTAAGCAATGCTAAGGTCCGCCAGTTGGTTTTTGTAAGTGAACTGACTATTGGTTGGTTTGGCGGAGCTTTACGCTGTCGAGCGCTTCTCCAGGTTGCGAGATGGGAAAGGCTTCCTTGCGAAGGTAACTATGAATTTGTCTCGGCAGTCTGCAAACGAGATGAATAAGCAGTCACGGACAATCAGTAGCAGCGACCTAGAGCTTGGGAGTTCTGGGCTGTTCACTTGGTTCCTCCTTAAATATCACAAGAGCTCGTAACACGCTGCGTCAATTCCAATGTGGCCGACTATAAGGACACTGAACACTCACTTCTGCTACAAGAATTGAGTTCTCAACGAAGGGCGGATGAACAACCACGAAGTCCACCGGCTTCTGCGAAAGTGTATGAGCTACTTGGCTGTCAACGACGTTCGTGCTCTTCTGCGAGTTTGGTGGTCCAGGAAACTTTGTCTGGCATCCGTGTTGCCTCATCCGGGCTTCGGGCGTCTAGAGTAGTTTGTTCTTACTCGGAAGCCGTAGTATCATCATCGTGTTAGCAGGATTCCAACGGTATGCGATATATGTCAATCGCCCCGCTGCCTTGCGGGTCAGGTCGTTAAGAGCAAAGGCTCCGAACGAATTCCCCTAAGTCAATTCTCTTCCTCGGCCTGGGCAACCGGAAGCTACATACCCACACAACTTATGGACCGATGTTTCCATTACTTACTGCTCTCTCTCTCCCTGCTAGTTGTTGCGGCCAACGTTTTGGGTGAATCCTTGGCGCGTCTGTTCCAGCACTGCCTTGAGAATAGGCGCGTTCCTGCAGTGTGGAAACACTGGGTGATAACTCCCGTTTAAAAAGGTGGCAGTCATTCCGACCCAGCTAATTGTCGACCAGTAACTCGTCTGCCAGTTCTTTCAAAAGTCATGAGGCTATCTTGTTTGTCGTACTCATGTCTTATCTGGACGGCCTTAGTCACATTGCTCCGCAGCAACACGGCTTTCACCAGAATCGGTCGTGCACAAGCAATCGATTGTTAGCACGAGACAGCTGGACCGAAACTGTTGACGCTGGTGCATGAAGTTGATGTGGCTTACCTGGATTTCTCTACGGCATTCGCCCGGTTGGACTATCGTATACTTCTTGCCAAACTTCCAAGGAGTCGCATTGGGAACCCTCTCATTGGGTGGATCTGCCATTTTCGCTCGCGCATGCGTCCGGGGGTGCAAGTACGTGGATCCATGTCAGAGCCAATTCACGTCGAATGCCGTGTGCCACAGGGTTCGGTACTTGGATCCCCTCTATTCGAAGTGCTAATACACTATCTAATGGACCAAATTCAGTCAAACTGTTTACTCTGCGTTGATGCCGTTAAAGTTTGGCGAAAGATAAGAGCAGTAGAAATCGCACCCACCTACAAAATGACCTTGACAAGATTTATCAATGGTCGGTCCAAAATCATCTTTTCTTCAAGGGGCTAAATGTCGAGTGCTCACATCGAGTGGTTCACACATATACTCTGAGGGACCAAGCTTTGCAACACTGTTCTCTCGGAAAGGATCATGGGGTGCTGGTCCAGGAAGATCTCCGCTGCTCGGAGCAATCCAAAAGCGCATCGAAGAAGGGGATCCAAATCGTGGGGCTTTTACAAAGAGCTTTCGGGCAGTTAGAACCGTCTATTTTCCGCCAAATGCTTCCCACTTACATATGCTCTCATGTTGAATATAGTATTCAAGCATAGCATACACGGCTAAAGCGAGATCACACGGCAAAGGAGATTCCGCAACATCGGACGACCCAAAATATCAAGGGGTTGCGCCCCTTGTCATGCGAACAGCGCCTCAGAGTGCTTGGCATTTTCAGCGGACGTTATCGCCGTTTGCATGTTGACCTAACCATGGCTTACCAACTTTCAACACTAATCACCCCTGCCATCACCTGCTGAAGCTGAGTCACAAAAACAAACTGAAGGGTCAAATTTAAAATTCAAAGTTGAATTTGAGGAACCCGCTGTGTGGTTGGGTTGCGACACGCAACCTCTATTGTGACCTCGGTCATTCCGACCCCGATGACCGTATCTCATCATCAAATGAGACTGGCAGAACAATACAGTCGATGGGAGTGTCGAAGAAATTTCTTCTCGCTGACTCTTTGCCACACATGTACTAACCTCACATAAGCTGTTATTCCAGCCGCACGTAAGCTGTGTTCAAAGCATGTGTCGAGAGTGTACTGACCGTACTACATCCCCTCACGAGACTCAAACAACCAGTACAAACAGCAGAAAAGCAGCAACAAATCAACCCACCTTCATTTTTACCCGGAAATCACAAACGATAACCTTGGATAATACCGCCCCACAGTTCGTTTAATTTATACCACGTTTGTTCAGCTCTTCATTCCTTGGTAATCGCTCTCCGTTTCCGAGTGCACAACACCATGCCGCCTTTGGCGAGTCCTCACTGTACGGATCAGGAGTTTCTGTCCGAGCGTGTGCCACCAAGTATTACTGGCAAACCTTCTCTAGCACCCCGTTCCAAATTCAACCTGGCAACATTTAACATCCTTACGCAGACGCAGATCAGCTCACAAGCAGCACTTGCTCACTCGTTAGCTACTAATGTTTCTGATGTCCGTTGCCTCACGGAAAATCGATTACGGGATTTTAGCCCGACGCTACAACTGGCTTTACTGTCTGTGTGTTCCACTGGCATTTTTATTTTGCGCTTGTCTGGGGACTCAGCTGCTGAAGCCGCTGGTCTTGCCGGCGTGGGAATCGCGTTAGGCACACGTGCTGAAGCCGCACCATTAGACTTGATCCTTGTCAGCAGTCGACGCTGTGCAATACGACTTGAGACATAAGTACGACTTTCCAGTCACGGGACTAGCGGATGTTGCTTGTTCGTTGTCGCGGCATACGGTCCCACAGACTGCAGCTCGGAGTCAGTTAAAGACAATTCTACTGTCAACTATCCAACCTTCACTGAAATGGCGCCGTACAAACATCTTGGTGTTTGAAGGGGACTTAAAAGCGCAACTCGATAGGCTTGAGGTGGAAGAACGTGAACTCGATGGTTAACATGACCATGGCATTCCAAGTACAGACAACGGTGATCGCCTACTACTGCTCTGCGCCGATCACGGCATCTTTCTGTCGACTACCAGCTTTCGGCAATCCCGGCGCCAATACGCGACTTGGAGATCTCCATCTCCTGGTTAGCCATGAAGGCAGATTGACCAACACATCCTCATTTATCCCTGGCTGGGCTGCACACAAGATTGCAAAGCAATCTGCAGTGCTTCTCTCACTTCGGATCACTCGCTCGTGTGCCAAGCTCGCTTCACCTCGCGGTGGCTCCCAATGGCGTCGCTGAAAACGACTTGACGTAGCTATGATTTTTGTCTCAAGCATTCTCAGCCCGTCCCAGCATTCGTTGGTTCCAAATCTCAAAAGTGCCTCATCCCCTGAATTTGAAACTCACTGGGCACACATCTGTAGCGTCATGTTCAACTTTGAGATGATGGCCTGCGGTTTCATCAGTAGTCTTGTCAACCGTTGGAAATCTGAAATATCCCTCCAACTTCTTGAATCGCAACGGGCAATTCCAGCTGGTGTTGTGTATCATTCACTATGCAGCACCACTAGTGCTGAAATCAAACAGTTCCTCCGGGAGGATCGTGAGATTGGGTGAACATAACGGGTCATTGATATGGAGCAAGCGGCTAGTTTGAAAATCTTCTAAGGCTTTTTCACCTGATCCGATCCACTGGCGGCAGAATGCAGACCGTTAGCGAAGTTTTATGCGAAACCAATGGTGAGCCAATACGCTGTCAAAAACGTCGACTTGTGTTGGGCTGAGCATTTCGAGCAGCAGTTTAACAAGACAGCAGCAACGGTGTTTTCCCATTCAACAATCCGTAGTGTTCCTTGGTCTGTAGACGCTTCACCAAAAGCTGAGGTTGATGTAGCTCATGCGTTTCGCCTCCTAAAGCACTACAGAGCCTCTGGCCCAGACGAACTATCTCCAGCTCTTTGGAAAGATGGGGATCATTTGCTTTTTATAAAGTAACTCCCCTGCTCCAAGAGGTTTGGACCACCGAATCAACCCCGTCTGATCGTAGTCTAGGGGATATAGTGTCCTTCTCCAAAAAGGTCACCTGGTCAGACTGGGTTAACCACAGAGGGATTAGTCTAATCCGCATTGCATCTAAACTGTTTTTAAGGAGGCTCAGCCTGGTACGCGAGCAGAACCTACGCGGTGAGCAAACTGGGTTCCGCACCAGCCGAAGTTGTATCGATCACATTTTTATTGTCCACCAAATACGCGAGCGTCGTTAGACGTTCGGCCGGCCAGCGATCATTGTCTCCTTAGACATACCAGCTGCGTTTGTCGCAGTTGACCGAGCTGTGGTCTAGAATTGTCTTTTGAGAAGGGGACTACCTGAGAACTACGTCAACATTCATCGAACCAAGTACTCTCGAATTGCGGGCCGAGCAAGAGTGTGGGGCGAACGTTCGGCACACTTTAGTATCACCGGTGGCATAAGACAGGGCTGCCCAGTTTCCCACTTCCTGTTCAATTTCGCTATACATGACATCCTGGAGAGCACTCTAGAGAAGTGCGAACCCAGCGGCGTTGAGCTGCTTCCGGGGGATAGACTTTGTGAGTTGGACTAGGCGGAAGATATCGCCGTGAGTTGTGATTCCTCAACGACCGCCCAATATGTGTTGTGTAGGTTGGCGATGTCTGTCTCCCAGTCTGAAATGACCTTCGCCTCTTCTAAGTTTAAGACCTTCGTACAGCCCTGGCTAGGAGCTGCTCCCACCCTCAGCCTTTCAAGTACTTCTCTGTAAGTGATAGGCAATTTCGTTTATCTCGGAAGCTGCACCAGCGCTAACGGTTTAACAAATGACGTTCCTTTGCACGTCTCTAATGCCCGGGTTGTGTTTGCTGATCTCCGTCATCGCTGGCAGCGATGCGACCTGAGTCTATCCCTGAACGGCCTAGTCTACAATAACACGGTGAGAGCGATCCTGTCTTACGTTTGTGTGACTTGGCCTGTTCCTGCAAGGAATGTTCAGCGGCTGCCTGTCTTTGATTATCGTCCCATTCGGAGCATTGCTGACGTACGGTGACAACAACGCATTAGTGTCTAGTATCTTCCTCGAAGGATTTTCAGTTCAGACAGATGTTGCCAGTCCATGGTCCGTATGCTTTCATTGCATAGGCTTCGGTGGTTTGAGCATGTGCTTCGCATGAATACTGAGCGTTTGCCTCACGGGTGCACTCTGCGCGCACAGAATTCGGCTGGACGCGAAGACAAGGTGGCTAGCGAATGTCTTGGGCCAAAAGTATGAAGCCGCGGACGACAACTTTGGCCGCGGTCGGGCGTTCCCGACTGCCAGTTTGAGGGCAAAAGTATCACGATTACACATGACTGGACATCCTATCGGACTTGCCAAGAGACCATGAGCAATAGAGAACATGGTGTGAGACTCTGCCTGCACAACTTCTTTCTTACCCCATATTATTTTGTTATCATTGTATTGACTTTGTCTATACGTTGTGCCACTCTGCCAATCATACTGTTGGTCTAGTTTTACTGACAGGTGGTCACCATAGCAAGGGGATATATATATATATATATATATATATATATATACCTGTTAATTCTCGCTCATCTCGGACAAGAGACGACCGGACCGACACCGATAGCCTGCAGTTAACATCGGAGACGGCATTCACAGTACACACCAACGATTAGTCATCACTGTTCCGTTGCGCTTTTACTCCTTCGTTAAGGCGAGCATTGCTAGAAATCCCGTTCTCTCACCGCGAACTTTAACTTCGCTGAGCTTATGAATAGCAGTGGACTTAACCGCATCATTTCCCTCCTATCTTGAAAAGTTGCTTACTCCATTTTCGTCATTTTCTTTGTGTTATCCTTATTCTGTCGCGCATGTAAGGTGAGTTTGGGTATAGTTTCACTGTAGAATGATTAACCACCGACTTGGTGCTACGTAGATATCTACTGCACCTGCCTAGGACGGATGCACCATATCTAACCTACCTTTATTGGACTTAACTCGGTTGTATTCAGCAGTTATTTGAGGTGTTACCCACTAAACTGTTGTACTCACCATGATCTATGATACTCTTACTACTTTCTCAATTAGAGTCTAGTACGGTGACATACCGAGACTGTGAGCTACGGCATCTTCATCTTTGTGTTATTATTTGATTGCGATTCACATCACTATGTAAGCTCCATGGTATTGCTCACAAAACTATGCTACCTAAAATTTGCTCCTTGAAGTCGATTTGTAGATTACATGAACCTAACTTGACCAGCTGCCCAATGCTAACTAGCAGCAAGCTTACAGAGCCGATGCATCGCCGGATGAAGATCCAGTCCATCCATGAGGTCATTCGTATTTGACGTGAGTGCGGAGTTTCCGAGCGAACTGTGTTGTTGTTACCGATCAATGCTAGGGTGCCAAATTATTGAGTGTTTCCGTTTCGGTAGATTTGTATGAATCCAAAAATACCAGCGCTTGGCCGCTTATAATACGCATGAAGTGTAAAGTTTGACATCTGGGGCACACAGTACTCAAGATTGTCCCTCGTGTGACCATGTTGGACTATGCATCCGAAGAGAAATTACCCGGGAAAATCCGTGGCAAGTGAATAATCCCGACAATTAACCGACTAGCGAGTATCATCATGTTTACAGTTCATGTTCCGCTACACAGATTAGTGATGAGCGTGAGTATAGCTATATTTCCAGTTGTTCATCAGCCATACTGAATTTACTGAGGCTTATGAAAACGCAAGTACCAAGCGGATTGAAGGCGGAACCGAAAAGACGCTTATCAGAAGTTGAATTGGACATGGCCAATTTTCCGCATAGGCTACTAAAAAGGTAGTGCGAACGGTAATGGTACGACAGTGTCTTAGTATATTACCTCGAAAATGAGGCGACGCATAGGGACAATCGTTTTACAAGCAGTGAATGGTTGCACACCAGAAGTACGATGCAGATCGTTACCAAATAGCATATGGCCACAGTAGAATACACAGAGGTATGTACAAACGGTTGAGTGCTTGGATGACAGCCCCGCTACGTTTTGAACATTTGCAAAACAGTGTGAACACTGTTTGGAAAGCAGAATATTTGACATTCAGCAGCGGGACTTAGTTGATGACCATTGGCGGTAGCTGTCAATCCAACGAGGTGGTAAGTGGCGAATATGTGATAGTGACACGTCAATGCTTATGGTTGCGTAACAATCGTACCTCGGGCAGCAGAGGATCGTACTGATCAGCGACACGGAGAGACTGAAATGAACACCCCACCACCTCCGCACACTGCGCGATCTCCTCCATCAGCTACGTAAACCAGGCTGTCCATATAGGAGGCAACACCTAAGTATACACTATTTTACTGTACCACTTTTTATTTAACATTCTACCTGGTAACCGTACAGATGGCAGTTACGTTAATATACCTATATCGGTTTC
>OX104063.1:30917128-30955369 GCA_944474145.2 Dicrocoelium dendriticum | reverse complement strand
ATATTGAGGAACAGCAGCTAACTTTCAGATCCAACTGAAACAATCATCTGCTATCCACAGTCCCAAACGCCTACCTTGTAATCCGGGGGCTGTAACCGTCTGAAGTTTCCCAGTTTGCAATGTAAAATTCTAACTAAAATTATATCATTGTACACCTAGGCGATACATGTGGTTTGTTGAAATGATTGGTGAATTCGGACGTTTGACTTGATCGTCGTCATAACTAGTACACGTGGTGCCGAAGAGATCCAGTGACTGGCGTCCATGTGGTGATTACATGGTACTTAACAAAGTTACCGTCCCGAATAAATACCCCATTCCTCACATGCACACCTAAACCTCAGCTCCAGCTGGTAAGTCAATCTTTAACATAATCAACTTAGTTCCCGCCTACCACCAAATACCTGTGCCGCCAGACGATATTGCTGTAACAACAGTCTCCATGCCGTCTGGCTTATTCGAGCGTCTCAGAATGCCTTTCGGCCTTAGCAACGCTGCTCAAACTCTTCAGCGTTTCATTCATTAGTTAACGCAAGGACTGGAAGGCGTTTATCTTTATCTAGATGACATTCTCATTGCCAGCTTCGCTGACGATGAACACCTTCATCATTTCGAGGCTCTCTTTCAACGCTTGACGCAACATGGGTTACTGTAAACCCCAACAAATGCGGACTTGGCCGAAACTCCATTGACTTTCTTGGTCAAAAAATATCCTCCTTTGGCATTGAAGCTCTGCCAGACAAAATCCAGGCACTGAAGGATTATCCTGCTCCTAGTTCCTTCAAACAGTTACGTCGATTCTTTGGTCTGGTCAACTACTACCGACGTTTTATTTCCAGTTGCGCGAACATACTACAACAAGACTTGCAACAACAACAAGACTACAACAAAACTACAACAAGACTTGCTCCGCGGTAACCAACGGTCTTTTCATTTTCCAATCTACGCTAGACTGTCTTTCGAGAAGCTCAAAGACACTATCTCCAACATAGCGCTTCTCGCCCACCCAGACCCATCAGCATCACTCTCCATGACAACTGATGCATCAGACACAGCCGTCTGTGCAGTTCTTCAACAACTCATCGACCATGGATGGGTACCTCTAGGTTTCTTTTCAAAACGTTCAGAGCCTGCCGAATCGCGTTACAGCACCTTCGGTGGGGAGCTACTCGCTATCTACTTCGGTATCAGACATTTCCGTCCCTAGCTCGAAGGTCGACAATGTACAGTCTTTACTGACCACAAGCCGTTGATCTACACCATCAGTGGCACAAAAGACAGGAACTCTCCGTGGGAAACTAGAAACTTAGACTACATTTCTCAGTTTACGACGGACATAGGACATGTCACTGGTGCTCTTACTCCCGTCGCGGAAGCCTTTTCGCGCATCCATCAGATCAGCTTAACTCCTAGATCTAACATCGACCTAGCCGCCATGGCTACTGGCCAACAAGCTGATCCCGACATAGATAAGCTTCGACGCAACACCTCTTTGAAACTACCCGAAGTTCCACTAGCCTCATTTGAGGGGACTATTCTTTGTGACGCCTCACAAAGTTCTCCCCGCCCTGTAGTTCCTACGACAATGCACCGACTAGTTTGCAACGTTGTAAAGAACCTGTCTCATCCCGGCATAAGTGCTTCGAATAGGCTATTAATCGAACGCTTCCTATGGCCCAAAACGAATCGCGATGTCCACCTTTGGGAATGCGCATGCTTAGAGTGTCAGTGCACCAAGGTATACAGACACACCAAAAGCCCACTAGGCTTCTTTCCAGCTCCTGACTCTCATTTTGCACACGTCCATGTCGACCTGGTCGGACCTTTGCCACCATGAATAAGCTCCGTGTACCTCCTTACCTGTGTCGACCGACTCACTCGTTGGCCAAAAGCGATTCCGATAGTCAGCTGCTCAGTTGAGACAGTTACACAAGCTTTCCTAGAACGCTGGGTAGTTCAATTTGGTTTCCCAAGCGTAGTCATCACCGATAAAGGAGCGCACTTTGACCGATCCTTCAAAAAACTTCTCAATGCACATGGCTGTCAACACAACTGATCCACGGCCTACCACCTCGCAGCTAATGGGATGATAGAAAGGTTCCACGACAACTCAAATCATCACTCTGTGCCTAATCTAGCACATCCTGGCAAGAAGCACTTGCGCTCGTCCTCTTAGGCATAAGAAACACGATTAAAGCGGATTTGCACATAACGCTTGCATGGTGAATTTGTGTCACCAAAAGCACCAACAACCTTCGAATATGGCGACTACGCTGCTCGACTATCTCATCACATGCGACAGCTTCAGCCTGTGCAACCCAGAGCACAGAGCTTGCGTACCATCGTGGGCGAACGCCCTGCTATTTGCACGCACGTGTTTGTTAGCACTGACAGCGTACGCCGACTACTTCAGCCTCCTTATTCTGGCCCGTACCGTGTTGTACACAGAAGCGACAAGACGTTCACCGTTGACTACAATGGTAATACTGAGACGACCAACCTCGATCGACTCAAATCAGCATTTCTCTACGACTCTGATCCTTCGGTGCAACAGCTACCATCACAACCATCGCTGCAATCACAGACCAGTCAGTGCGCTCCAGCGGAACCTACAACCTTAACCGACAGCACTCCTCCTCGCCCAACTAGCAATCGACGTGATAGGAAGCTCGAACATCCAGTTCGATTTTCGGACTTCGTTAGTGCTTGCTATTGTGCATAGAACGTGCCTCTCCAACTTTCTTGCTCTTAGCAAACGTTCTCCAAAACCTAAAAAAAGACCAAAACGTTGTGAAACTACCAAAAAAGAGCAAAACCTTTTGAAAACCCAAAAAGCGTTCCGCTCCTTTTCATCTCGCACTTAGTTGTGTATTTTTATACATTTACGCGGCTCTTTTTCCTTTTGCTTTACATATATACACCGTCGGCTGATCGCACCTCGGTCGCACTTTTCGCTGGATCCCCGCATGTCAACTGGAGTGGAACGAACTTCCTGCTCAACCAACTATGTGAACTTTACAGACTGTCCCCCCACAAACATTTTTTACCGTCTCGAGACAGTAAGGAGGAAGCGCGTGCAAGCCAGCTAAGGTCCGATTGCATGGTTCGCCCCAGCAGCTGCATCATGTTTCACAACCTGTTCTCACAGAAGGCTGGCCCGTGACGGAAAGTCCTCAGGTAGATCGAAGTACTGCTTACACAGTCCATCCTGGGCGAGGGCTATGTAGAAGTCTGAAGATTCCCCGGTTTTCCAACATAAAATTCTAAAAGTATATCATTGTACATCTAGGCGATATATGGGGTTTGTTGAAATGATTGCTGAATTCGGACGTTTGACTTGATCGTCGTCAATTTTGCTGAGTGCTCGTTTCGGTTGCAACGCGCAACTGCCCTGTGTGCTGTGCATTCACCGCTCCCCTAGCTAGAGCGTCAACCGTGTTGTTTTGTATAGCTAGGCAACAGGGAATCTTTTACTGTACCAATAAAAGATTCCCTGCAACCCGACCTGTCTTCTGCATCGCTCTCCGGGCTCCCGCTAACTGATGCTCTCGGAAGGGGTGGTTCGGACCAGTGTAGTGGATTGTGTGACCGTCGCGCAACTGTTGGTGGCTGCTTGGCTGGGAAGCATCGGTACTAGATACCGGCGTATCCCTGGCACCGCCGTTTTAGCTTTCCGCTTTCAATTTTTTCTTTATATTTAAGTCCCAGTGATTAGCTCTGGTCTGGTTACAGCGTCATGTCATTTTGAACTGGCAGTTTTCCGGTATATATCAATTTTATGTGTTAGTAGCAAGTGGCATCACTGTACGCACACAATTATTACCATTGGCAGTAACCACTCACAGAATTCACAACAACGCCGTGGAAGATGTTATGATTTGAAGTTGAGTTTAGAGTACCCTACGTATGGCTATATTACGACACGCAATCACTATTGATACCTCTGTTTACTTTGAAGTATACGTCGGTCAATCCTATCACTGAGAGGAGAGACAGCGAAACTCCTCCAATTCAGATCCGGTCCTGGTGGTCGGAATGACCGAGGTCTACTTCAAAGTAAGCCGACCTCTAAATAGAGATTGCATGTCACAATCCAACCACATGGTGGGTACTCCGAATCCAACTTTGAATTCCTAACCACCGTGCCAGACGCTGCGCACGGATCTCAGTAGCTTGGTGATCAAGGCGTCAGTAGTTAACCACTAGGCAATCACCTGAAAGTAATGACGCAACACCCCCGGATGAATAGTAGAAAGTATTTTTACTCACTTAGAATCTGTTCTGACTGGGATGCATTACCAAGATGTGGTGAACGCAGCAAACATTCGAAAGGCTCTTAGACTTTCATCTTAGTGATAAGCGCTACACAGTATTTTGATAAAGCGCAATGGTTTAAGCGCTGATACTTCACGTTCCACATTGGAACATTTTGTTTGTAATTTTCTTTTGAGTATCCATTTTGTGCGTCTTGTAAAGTTATGCTTTTTATCCTATCATACACTATTGAATTAGAGAACTATTGGTGTTCCACCCTCAGCCCAAGCTAACGTCACCTGATGAGTTCAAAGGAGGAGGAAACCAATTGGAGTTTCATTGTCCACAGGAGCAACACCGAAACTCTTCCACTTCTTAATACGATTCGGTCAACTTTCTACCTTAATCCTCGGGTCTACACGCTGTAGGCGTGTCATCCGGAAGCACCAGGAGTTGCATAAGAGCGGGGACTCACTATGCAGTGCAAGCATTTTTCTGTAGGCTAACGACTTTGTAGTATTTCCGTAGATTTGTGACGTCGGAGGATACGTGTATGAAACCAGTTTACAAGGCAAACCAATTTAATGGGCCTTATCAACTGGTTACTTGCAACCCATTTCCGTTGGATGAACTTGGAGCTGATGAAAAGTTTCATCATTCTGAAGCACATATTATCTTCTAAGGTCATACCATCCTGGTGATCCAAGTCAATGGTGTACAAGCGATTTTCCAAGTAGGATAACGCTCCCACAAGCCCTTGACACATTCCTGCTGTCACCATCTTCACCAATAGTTTGTCAACGGCTGTATTGATGATTTGCTGTATAAAAACCTAGGGCAGTGGATGTAGTCCTATCGACAAAGTATCTGAAAAGAATTGGACAAAATTCAATACATACTGATAAGAGCAAGTAGAGAATAAGGCTGATCACTCCTGTGCCCTGCGAACGCTACAGGGGTGAAAACCGCCGGCACTCAATGGAATAAAAGGTATCAAGACGAAACAACTTTCGTGTGGCTAGCATCGCACGTCCCACAATATATCTTATCTAACAGATAACACCATATGTAGTGTAACTAGGGAATGACAGATGAAGCACAACCGTGCTGTCTCAAGTACTGAGCCGTGTGGGTCTGGAAGACTACAGTCCGCAAGTGAAAAGCACAGCCGATAACCAGTTTAGCCATCACCGGACTTGTATGTTGTTGCTAGATCAGTAGTCGCAACACCCAAATCAAACCAGGGGCATCGAATACGGAGTACATGCGTTCCGATAACACAAAAATAACTACTTGGAGCCCCATCTCAAGCCGGAGTGCACAGAATTCACGCCAGTTACTTCGGAGGCAGAATAATATAATTGCAGTGCCTCCCGCAACTTGATATCCATTTTTCGAGCTTCACCGAATCACCTATACAGCAAGCTTAGCAGCCCGAAGGCTATGTGGCAATTTGTACCTTGTAGGGCTCCATTCAGATACTGGCCGCAAGCGATAACACTTAAGTGCCGTGTCAAATAATCAAGGGCAGCTGAACACAAGGAGCAACGTAGTTCGCAGCCCACCGAGTAGAAGTGTGATGTGGACTTTCAAGTAGTTAAACAAATGGAGATTTGAACGGTACAAAGCCAATGATATTCCGTGTTGAGAAATACCGACAGTGTATTTTTAAGTCCAACACAGCCCCTTGCAATTTTGCCGCCACCGGAGATAACCGTTTGTATACAAACGGCTATAGGTTCAGCTCTTTTTCTGAGTGAGCCAAAATACCAGCATTTTCGGAGTTAAAGATGATAGCTACTAGGCGTCATGTTTGTTTCCTTCTAGCAACTGCAAAATGGGTTCAATCGGTTTCAAAAGGCTGATTCCTATGTCAGTGTCCATTTGTGGATGCCTATAGTGTCTGACAGAGAGTTATAACCGCTGAAGGTTTACAGTGAATAAGACCTTAACACGATTACGCACGGTTAGATAACAATAGGTAAAATGCAGCAAACCTGTCCTATGGAGAAATCGAACGCTGATTGTAAATTGAGATCCGACGACCGATGCGAAGCACACACACAACATTCGAAGGCTGCACAACGTCACCGAAAGCAAAAGACGAACGAACTTCGAAGATGTGAAGCTATCTTGTTGTGTGAGTTAAAACAAATGCACACAAAATGACGGAAAATAGAACAGGAGTTACAATGAAAATGTGAATTTATAAACACTACACGACTTTCCTCCAAGAACGTCAGTCGGGAGAATCAACGTTGGAAACATATGTGTTGCTGGTAGTCTTTAGTTTGGAAGTCAAAACAACAGCGCTTCCAGAGCGTGTGCTTTGGTGCGTATGGTTCACTCACTGGTTCAGTGGAGGATGTAGAGGTTGGCAAACAGAGTTCAGACATTGGCTGGGTAGGAGGGATACTGGGGGACGTCTGTTGGGTAGCTTGTTGTGATATTTTAGTTTCGACGTACGCTGGTTTTAAGCGATTAAGGCTGAGAGAATCCTTCAAACGGTTTCTATCCAATACGAAGTTTTTCTGTTTGCGAGTTTGAAGGGGCCCTCATACGGCGGTGTCAAGGGTTTACGCACCGCATCGACGCGCACAAAAACGAAAGGGAAGGTATGAAAAGCAGAGTGGACTTACAGATTTCGAGGGCTGAATCGAGGCGGTGTTGGCCGAACTGAAGTAAAATGTTGTCGCAATCGTACCACATAGGAAGTCGGATCCAGTTCACCAATGGTTCTGGAATGTAACACCATCTCACCGGGAAGCCTGAGAGTTGTGCCGAAAACCAGTTCAGCGTGGCAACAACCGAGAAGGATAACTGGTAGCTGTTCGGACCAGTGAGTGTTCGATTGTGATGCGGTAATTGCGGCTTTCATCTGACGATGAAAACACTCAACAAGACCTTTGGCGGCTGGATGGTAGTCGGTTGCTCGCGGTTGACAACAGCCGAGTAAACGATTGAGGTCTCGAAATAAAACAAAATTGAACTGAGGACCTCTGTCTGTTGTGATGGTGTCTGGGGTGACAAACACAGATATCCAGGTTTCAACAAATGTCCGCGAAACAATTTCGGTGGAAAGTCTCGTAAAGGTACTGTATGAGGCCATCGTGTGAAACGGTCGACACAGGTCAGCAAATACTGGAAACCGTTGGATAGAGGAAGTGGTCCAACGAGGTCAAGGTGCACATGTTTAAATCTAGCGTCGGGTAACGCAAATGTGTCAGTTACGGTGATCGTGGGCCGATGTATCCTGCTAGTTTGCAAAGTGACACAGTGCTTCGTCCACTTTTGGATGTCGGAACGCATATTGTGCCATACAGAGCGGTCGGCGATTAACTTGACCGTGGCTCGAATGCCATGGTGATAAATGCCATACAGGTGATCGAAAAACATTCTGCGGAACTGCTGCGGAACAAAAGGTCTTGGCTTTCCAGTCAATAGATCACAAGGGACTTTAGAATCGGAATTAACAATGTGCAGTTGAGAGAGTTTCAATGAAGTGTTTGCTCTCAGGTCTGGCACTCAGGATCGTCTTCTTGGTGAGCTGCAATATCCTCGAGGTTAATAACCTGGCGTGAGATATGCTGGAGATCGATACATGATAGTTCCTCAGCAACAGGGTTGTTAGTGGCATCAACGTTACGAATGTGTGTCTTGAATTGTGAGTTGCAGTCAAAATGACGAGTCTCACGAGGTGAAAATCGATCGGAGGAACCGCGGAAGACAAGAGCTAGCGGTTTGTGATGCGTAAGAATAGTGAAGATAGTGAATAGTGAAGTAGATTTTAGAAGTGCTTAACTGCAAGGTAAATAGCCAGAAGTTCGTGACCGAATGTGCTATATCGAGTTTGAGCAGGATGAAGCTTTTTGGAGGAAAAAGACAAAGGTTCAGCTTAGTTGTTGATCAGCTGCTGCAAAACGGCGCCAACGGCAGTTTGTGATGCATGAGTCCTGAGAACGAGAGGTGCATCAACATCGGTTTTCATGTGGCTAATCGCGGTGGCGTTGGATAACGCCTGCTTGGTCTTATCGAGTGCCACAGTGGCTTCTGTTGTTGGCTCAAACTCGGGACTTGCCTTTTAATAAATCTGTCAGAGGCTAAAGTAGCCGGGAACAATCTAGAATGAAACGATTGTAACAGTTGACCATCCCAAGGAACAGACGCAAACTTTTGAAGGACTGAGACGTTGGGTAATCCGAGATTGCCTGCGTCTTTTCGGGAGGTGGGCTAATACCATTGTGATTGATTCGGTGACCGAGAAAATCGACGCAGTATTGGCGGAAAATACATTTGTCAACGTTAGTCGTCACGCCATCCTGTGCAAAACGCTCGAAGATCAGACGGAGATGTGACAGGTGTTCCTCATCGTTCGAACTGGGGACGAGAATGTCGTAGATGTAGGCGAAGACGAAGTCAAGCCCTCTAAGGACTTGATCAATGAACCGTTGAAAAGTTCGGGCAGCGTTTCTCAATCCGATGGGCATACGGACAAATTCACAGAAACCAAAAGGGGTAGTAATGACGGTCTTTGGGATGTCGTCAGGAATGACAGGAATGTGATGGTATGCACGAACTAGGTCGATTGTACAGGAAACAGACTTTCCGTGCAAGTTGCTAGAAAAATCACGGATATGGGGAATTGGGTATCTATCGGCAACAGTGACACCGTTGAGCGCACGGTAATCACAACATGGTCTTCAATCGCTGGTCTTCTTAGGCACCAAATGAAACGGAGATACCCAGCAGGTTTTGGAAGGGCGGATGATTCCGAGGTTAAGCGTGTGTTCGAACACACTCTTGGCCACTTGTAGTTTCTCCAGTGGAAGGAGTCTTGGCTTGGCAGACACAGGAGGACCGATTATGACGATATGGTGACAGGCATCATGCTTGGGCTCCATAGTGCCGTCATCTGCTCTAACCAGGGAGGCAAAATGTTGCAGTAATGACGAGTAGCGTGACTCTAGACAGAAGTACTTGAAGCTTAATGGAATTGACTGTAGCGAGCTGGCCGGGAACAGTTAACAACGTGGTACCATCTCGTAGCTTGCCACTTTGCAGGTCTACTACCAGGCCGAATTTGCTGAGGAAGTAAATACCAATGATGGGCTTCTGTACATCGGTAATTAGGAAGATGAAGGTGAAATCACGTCGTAAACCAAGATTAAGTGTCAGCAGTCTCTGGCCATATGTCGCGATGTTGGTTTGGTTAGCTGCCTGTAAACTAATTCCGGCTGGTCGCAGGGCAGGCTTTTCCAAAGATCTTGGTATAACGCTTACCTCTGCACCAGTATCAACCAAAAAGTGAAGTTTGGTGGTGGAATCGAAAACGTACAAGAAGCGACTAATGGTTTGGCCAGCAGCAGCTGTCGCCATCACTGGCCGGCGTTGTCGTCTCCCTGCCGAGAATCCGAAAACGCCTTCCGGTATTTACAACCTGGAGGACAATTGCGAGAAGCATCGCGGAAACGGCGGTGGAAGTAGCAGTATGATCGCCATCGACTGGTGCGGAATTGACAACGGCGCCTACTCCTCGAGTTGAATCTACAGTTAGCAGGTCGTTCACGCCCGATGTGAGACACAGCGAATTTTAACTGAGTGAGTTTAAACAAATGTACAAAAAATGACGGAAAATCGGATAGGAACTTACAAAGAAAAATGTGAAGAATTTTTAATCACTACATGCCTTAACCAAAAGGTTCACATCAATTTGTTACGTACACTAATTGTTGTGAGGAGGCATACGCGTGCTAGCATACGGAATAGCCAAAGAAAACCTATGGCAGGTACATATTTCATGGTGTAGTTATTTTACATAAATACTTTATGCGCCGCCACCCGGCCCTCGTGGCGCAATAGGCTAGCGCGTTCGGCTGTTAACCGAAAGGTTGGTGGTTCGAGCCCACCCGAGGGCGCGAACTTTTCCCTCCTGCCTGCAATCTGAAATAGTCAACCAACTCCCTGTCACCCTCAACCCGTGTCTGCGTCTCCTCTGGACGGCATCTTGGCCCCAGAATGAACGAGTATGTCATTCCTCAGGTCGTGTTATACGACCGTTGTGACACCGATTTACCAACCTAGCTAACGGTGCATGGTCAAACCCACAACGATGCTGGATGGGAGTACATTCTTCCTATTCTTCATTCAAACCACCAGATCCAATTTAAAATGCGTCAGTTCGCGGATACCGAAGGCTCCCGTTCCTGCTAGCACAAAAATAGTAGGCGAATCTGAATGGTAAAGTCCTTCTCGGACTACCATAGACCTGAATCCATAGTGAAGGTCTTTGATGACCACTTTGGAAGCGAAGTTTGTCAGTCTTAGTGAACTACAAAATGAGTTTTCAAGGTGTCCAATCTGAAAGCAAGGTTGAACGATCGGAGTATGCGTAGTCACGGACTGTTGTCTTGGGCGACATGGACCAATGGCTATGCATATGCCGGGTCGCTACGTACGCACCTAGCCGATACCTACCTACGCCTGCGAACCCTAGGAGGATGCTCCGAAATCCCTATTTCCCCATGCTAATAACAATTACTCCTAACGCAGGTTCTGCTGCTTACGCATGCCATTCACTGCGCTCAAACCGTTGTTTGGCACGCGGCGTCACAAAAATAAAAAAAGAGGAAACAAGCTGCTTTTGTAGATGCAGGGTACAGGGTGTGCAACACTGCGCACATGGTGAAGTCCGATGCCCCAATAATTTTCGTTGTTGCGCAAAACAAACATACAGAAAGACACTTAGTGATAACTTATATTTTCACAAAAGTGCACATTGTGTGCTACAGTTGTGCATGTCCAAATCCACGAGTTAGAACATCTGAAATACGCAACTGTGTTATTTAATCACATCAATACCTACTGGTTGCTCGTGTCAGATTGTTGGGAGTCCCGCCGTAAATTGCTGCGGATAAACTTCAGATTTTTCTGCATACTTTGGCTGTTCGCGCCGTGCACTCATTGCTGCCCGAGAATGTTGTTATCAGACGAGATACAACAGGGATGAAAGACAATTAAGGTTGCGTATGTTTCATTGTGCTGCATTTCGAAAGCCCCACTTCTGACAAGCACCGGATTAATTGATTTGGGCTACCAATGGACGCGACAACAAACACAGCATCATTAGGCCAGCTGATTCAGTTCAGTTCAGTTCAGTTCAGTTCAGATGGGGACTGGAACGATAGGAGAATCCCGTGAGTGCTCCATCTTGAGTGGATCGTTGAGCCAGGAATTGATGAAGTGCTCAGTTACTGATGGATCTAAAACGGAAACACCCGTATCGCACCCTGGCCAACCAGTTAATGCCCACGTTTCCTGCCCTAGCAGTCCCTGCTTTGGCAGTCACGTGAAGTAAGCAAAGGATAGGAAGAGAAATCGTAGGTACAGAATAGGGAAGTGCACTTAAATAAGAAAATAATACCAATACGTGAAGAAAAGTAGAGAAAAGAAAATCGAAGTACGAAGATGCGAGTTACTCAGGAAAATGGAAAGGTTTCGTGTTGCCACCCAAGAGCGTCAAGTTGCCGCTCAAACCCCTTAACCGTAGATTCCCTGATAATACTTTCCGGAAGCATGTTCCAGCGGTCGATGACTCTGCGTGACAGCCGGATTTCCGCCCTAATCCGATCGGACCGCGGTTTGTCCAGCTTAAACGAATGACCGCGTAGAACAGACAATCTAGCGGGACTGAATAGCCAAGATAAATCTGGACCAACCTTCCCAGTCAAGATACGGTAGGTTAGGATTAGGTCTCCTCTAAGCCTTCGGTAGTGCATAGAATGCATTCCCAAACTAAGTAGACGCTCGGGGTACGTCCGTCCCCGTAATCCCTCGACTAACCTAGTACCCACTCGTAAAACCCTCTCCAGCTCCATTTTGTCCCGGACGAGTCAGGGCGGACAAGCCTGGACGCAGTATTCCAGATGAGGGCGAACGAAAGCCGAGAACAGCCTCGTAAAGATGCCGCCCGTCAAGACTCCGAAAGAACGTCGGATTAACCACAACATGCGGAAACCTCTGCTTGCGGCCTTCTTCCAGTTGTCGCCGGAGTGTAAAGCCGAAGAGTGTACGACGCCTAGGTCAACCTGGCTAGATACACGGGGGAGTTCGACCCCACCGACCAAGTACTTCGCAGGAGGACAACCTCCTCCAATTCGAAGAACGGAGCACTTTGCCTGATTTATGGGCAGTAACCATAAAGTAGACCAGTCCCAAAGCTTATCCAATGCTCGCTGAATAGCTTCGGAACCCCCAGGAACATCAACAATGTTCCACAGCTTCAGGTCATCAGCAAATAGCAGCGATGGTACCTCAAGCTCCGTGGGTAGGTCATTCACATAGATAGAGAACAACAGCGGTCCAAGGACCGAGCCCTGCGGCGTGCCGCAGGGGAGATAAGTGTTCTGCACGTAAATATGTGCAAAAATATCTATATTAACTGCTGCCCTGCATCGATAGCACCAGTTCATTCACGGATGCGAATGGTAGAGGCTGATGAATTATCTGCTGCGGGTGTTAGCCGGCAATTGCTGCAGTCATAGATCTCAAGCAGCAGTTGAATAGCCATGCTCTGTTGGGCGTCGCCTGGTTATGATTAGCATGTTTGAACCAAGCACTTGCCATTATTTTACATGCTGTATATCGGATAGCATAATAAGTTGTCCGTTCGCGGAAAGTAATAACATAATATGGAATGATGGAACGATGGTTTATTACGGGTAAAAAAGCATTGCTTAACAAGTCCCGTGGGATGGAAATTATTGCGAAAATCAATTGCATAATAAATTGAAAAGTGTTTTGGTGGCTTAACCATACAATTATGTCGAATAGCGGAGATGTTCACGTATTAAAAGTATAAAACCATAAATCCATTGGTTAGTCGTTTGGCACGACACCGTTTGATTGAGTTTTATAGCCCATGGCTGACAAGTCATAAAATGAAGTGTAAGTGAGACAATGTATCGTCAACACGTTTTTTGAATATCGCCAGATTGGGTGCAGAGACGACATAATTAGGGAGGGCGTTCCAAGGCTAGCACATGCGGAGGGAAAAGAAATTTCTACGGCATTCAAGCCGGCTCTACTGAATTGTCAGTTTCAGTGGGTGACCTCTTAGGTTAGTGTTGTGGTTCAATTCCAGCAGCGGACGGCAGATGTGGTTTGGATTCTTCAGAATTTGGTAAACCGTTATGAGATTCCCCCGCAAAATTCGATATCGACTACTGTACATTCTTAGAGAGTTCAGCCTAAGCTGATAGGGCAGATGAAAGAGGCCCCTGACGTTCTTCGTTGAGGAGTCTCGAGAGCAACAAGATCCTGTTTCTGCCACGACTGCCAAGCTTGAATAGCATATTCCACTTGCGGTCGCACTTAGGTGTTAAGCATTTGGGGAAAGATTGAGGGTTCAAACCGACCGAAGGCTCTGCGAAGAAGGCCGAAGTGTTGATTGCCGGTTCTCGTCGCCTTCTCTGCTTGTTTTGAACACCCGAGATCTTCTTGTAACAGTACACCCAGGCCACGCTCCTGAGAAACCTTCTCCAGGCTGTGATCTCCAAGCTTGTAAGCGCTCACCGGCTGGTGACGCAGATGTATCACTTTGCACTTAGCTATGTTCAATTGAAGCATGTTCCTCTTTGAGCATTCGTAAATGCAATCTAGGTCATGTTGGAGCAGATCGTGATCTGGCTTGTTACTAATCGCTCGCCATATCTTGACGTCCTCGACGAAAAGCAGCAAATTCGAGGAGATAACTGATGCCAGGTAGTTGATAAACACCAGGAATAAGCGCGGTCCCAGCACTGGGCCTGTAGAACACCACATTCCACAATTAGGTTAGAGAGTGATCACCTAACATGCACTTGAAGCTTCCGTTGGTCAGGGAAGCTGCCAATCCAACCAAGTACAGCATCTCCGATTTCGTAACTCTGTAGCTGTTATAGTAGGATGCGGTGATCAAGGCGGTCGAAAGCTTTGGAGAAGTCCAGATAGATGACGCCAACTCCGACCCCATCATCAGTCACTTCCGTCCAACTACCCCGTGCAATCAGTAGGTTGGTGGTGCATGACCGGTGTTGACGGAAGCCATGCTGTTCCGGTACAATATGTTGCATTTTTCCAGGTAGTACATTAAAGCCTCAGTGTCGACTGCTTCCGTCACCTTCGCGAGCACAGGGAGGAGAGTCACTGGACGGTAGTTTGCAGGATCCGAACGGCTACCGCCTTTAAAAATAGGGGTGATAATGCCACACTTCCACATAGTGGGGACTTGTTGTTCATCAGAGCACCTTTGGAAGAACTGTGACAGTGGTTCAGCTAGCTTGGTGGCCACAGCCTTCAGTGCCTTCGGGCGGATGTTGTCTGCTCCCGGAGAACTATGTTCACGCAGTGAGAGTAACTTCCTTAGTACAATTGTTGGGTTGACAATTACATTTGTAAACAATGGTGTCAGTAATGTGCATGACATTATGGGACAGGTAGAGGTTGCGATTTCGAAAATTGGGGCGTATTGTAACCGCAGGGCATTAGCTGCTTCTTCGGCGCTTTGTACTCTACCGCTTGTCGTGAAAAGTGGAGGGATTGCATGCTTCACTTTACGAAGCTTATTGACATGCCTATATAGCAGTTTGTTGTTTGCCATGAATTTTTGGCTAGGCACTGTTAATAAGTTACTTTGTCCTCACGGACAAGTGCAGTGCAATGGTTGTGATGGATCAGGAAATTTCCCCAAGTCTCTGAGTCGGGATTAATCTTGTAACCAGGCCATGCTGCATCCTTTATCGCCAGGCATTTTCGAGTCTTACTTCTTAGAATTAAAGGCATTTTCGCTGGACCAAGGGGCTTTGTCTCTGATGCTTTGTTGACGATGTCTCTGAGTTTATTAACGAACTCTGCCCAAACGTTGTCAAGTGGAATGTTGTTTGAGAATTCCCAAGCAGCTGCGTCGGAGAGCTCTTTCATTACGTGGTAGCGTGTGATTGTATGCGTTAGTTAAGAGTGTTTAGATGGATGCACTGCATAACACCCATAGTTGAACGTTATTACTACATGGTCACTGAGACTTAATGGACTGTCCATCAATAACTTGTCAACCTTGAGCTCTTCATTCGTGAACACAAGGTCCAGTATGGACGGTTTGTTTGCTGTTCTGAATCTAGTGGGCGTAGTGACATGATTGTACAAGGGAATATTAGCGATCAGTTCATGCAATTCTGCTTTGAACTGCTCACTGGGCGATGCCAAAACCTCTAGATTGTGTAGATTGAAGTTCCCGGAGAAGAGAATGTGGCTGTACCTAGTGCGTGTTACTCTGTTCAGGCCACGGATCAAGAGGGAATCCATTTCGGGAGTGGACGTTGGGAGGCGATGATTGACAGCTACGAGACATGCGTCGTTGTGTCTTAGTCGGAAACGGCACCAGAGAGAGTCGGTAACGTGTGTTTCCAGATCAGCAACTATTGTACATTGTAGATCGCTGCGGTAGTAGAGTACGGTCCCACCTCCTCTGCTGGAGCGGTCATTCCGGATGAGTGACATTCCGGCTATCTCAACCTCAGCATCGGTCACCACTTGGTGTTACCAAATCTCGGTAATAGAAATTAGGTCCCAAGCATTCGCAACCTGACGTAGTCGAAGTTCGTCAATTTTACTGAGGAGCCATTGGGCGTTAGTGTACATACATGAAAGTTTCTCAGATTTAAGCAATGTTTCGGAGGTTGCACAACTTATACGTGAAGTTTCGCCGACCAGTGAGTGGCCGGCGACTAATCGTTTTTTCGATGTGTACTCGGTGAAGGGTTTAACATCTTATTCATCGTCCATATAGCTAGTCCCGTGTCTAATCTTCTACGTACAGTGTAAGGTGTCTGGTCAATATCATCTTCTACAGGTTGTATGGGCTCATTCGGCACACTACTAGTGCATTGTATTTTCATAGATCCCATCGCGTTTGGTTCTTTGAGTGACATATCATCTCTAGGAGGCATATCGCCGATTGTCTTCAGCCGAGCCTCAGATGGTAGCTTGCAACGGAACATATACCAGCTTGTTAGCATCCATGCTATCACATGTTTTGACTGAAGGACCACCTTCAACACTCTCGGGCCACTTCCTTTGTAGTTCGGTGAGGTACGCAGTCGTGACACGGATTTCGCTAACACATCATCCAAGCAGAGTGTTTCACGAATATAACACCACTGTTCTTTATCATGGGTTGTTACTTCATGCTTATCACATGCTTCAGTTTCAGGAACCCGGTGAAGATGTATGGTTCTGGTTGAAGTTTCCTTCCGGTAGTCCTCTAAGGTGCGGTTAAATCGATAACGCTGGCCCCATGGGATCTCTGGAAAGATACGGATGGAGCAGCGTTCATTTCTGAGACTACCTGTCGACAGTAGTGCTGATTGTACTTCAGTGATGGAGTTCAGCACAGCGCGCAGAAGTCTTGGCTCTCCGAAATGTTTAGAGTTTGGGTGTCGTGTAATACGCACTACGTGTACAGGTTTCAGTACAACTCCGATTAGGTTACTAATAATGTCCCACTGGTTGAGGTCATCCAACTGCCTGTCTCTTATCGATGTCGACTTTGATTCTAAAATATTGGAGCATAGTACGCTCAGTACAGGTAGTTGTTTCTTTACACCTTTCGACATGTCACGGTTAGTCATTGAAGTACTCAGTGATGTACCGCAGGGTACCGGTGGTGCTTGCACTAGGAAAACTCCGCTACGCTCCTCAGTTTCCGATCCAGTTAGTGGTGATGTTACTTTTAAATGGCGACTCTTCTTGGAGGCAACCGTAACCCAAGTTTTGCTCGTACCGGCTTGCTCTTTTTCTACGCACTCCGTCGGGAGTTTGGAAGTAGCCTTACGTGTAGTTACTCCGATCGAACTGGGAACCGCTTTAGTCAAATGTGAGCTACGTGTGGTATTGGGACAGCTGTTGATGTTCTGGACTCTAGATGTCGTATTGCTTACGGTGTTAGTAACAGTTCTTCGCAGGTTAGGAGCAGCAACCAAGGGGAGGATTGGGTTGCACAGTCAGCAATGCTTACCCCAACCGTAGTGATTTTGGTGGTCACCATTTCCTCAAACTTGGCTAGTAGCTGCTCATACTTCTGAGATAATAAGAGCATGCTTTTTATCAGTGGGATCGATGTGCATTCCACACAGAACCATGGCGAGTCTGGTTTGTTAAATAAGTTGGCCTGACTAGGTTTAACTCGGAGGCATCTCGCATGGAAGAATTTGCAGCACAAAATGCCCCGTTAACCAGTTTGGAACATGATCCACGTAAGTCTTTAGTCTGTGGCACACTGGGCACACTTACAGTAGGTAAATGGGATCCAACTCTGCGTTTACATTTAAGGCGCAGAGGACGTAGACGTTGCGACGTCAGCTTCCACGTCTTACCTATGGGAATCAGTTTGCCGTCCGTGTCTCAGTTCCTGAAAATATTCGTCTCGCAATGTGCGTTCTGTGAGCGAGAGGGAAGACCAATGAAATGTGCTAGCAGTGGTGCGCAATGCGTACGTATGTCATAACAAACCTGGATAACTGCAATGAAAACAGACAACTCTTAGGCGGCTACATGACGTTATTCCATCCACCTAGTAAGAGACCATACTGGATGTAACGTGCGTCTGGCTAACACCTCCTGACGACCTGGATACCGCTGTGACAGCTGCTGAAGGGATCGACCCTAAGAGGATTGGATGGTAAAAACAAGCAAAATGAACTAACTATGGTCGTTTAATCAAACTTTAACGGTCTGCTTACTTTATGGATCACTACAAGGTAACACTTGGACCATGTAGTAAGCATCCGGTTGTGGGTTCCGGGGGCGTACGCGTTCCGAAGCGTAGGTGTATAATAATTGACCGAGGGGACCGAAAGGAAAAAGAGGTATAGTCTTGGCCAACATATTATTAGATGATCCGGATTTCTACCTACACCATTCAACCACCTACTATCCTTTTATTATAAATTTAATGAATTAAGCAAACTATTTCATATTTCCGCACATTTCTCGTAGGCAAAAATTGATTTTGCTGCAAACTGAATGAATTTCACAATAAAAACAAATATGATTAGAAATTTATCACGATTAGTATTTCGCAAAAGTTTGACAATGTTCACCGAGTTAACACGTGAAGGCATAGTGTGAATGGGTTTTGCAAATGAAGAAAAATTGTTTGTTGCATGTACAGTAGATAGGTACACCGACAGTTACATTTTTAGCTTAATTGGTTATTTCATACTGCAACCTACATTAAATAAATAAATAAACTCATTTTAAATCCTCGGTGTTGTATGAGGCAGGCCAACAAGGCATGATCAAATATGTACAAGTGAATCTGCGACGATCAAAATGTGATCAACTTTGGTCTTGTCATTGGGAGTGAACAGCTGTGTGAGTTCCAAAAAATAATGTAAGGCGGTGATAAAAGTTCGACCTCACAATTGATTCAATGTTGAAACAGATTGTCAATCCAAACGCAAAAAATGTTTAATGGTTCAATGGTTCAATAGTGTATGATGGGATAAAAAGTATAACTTTACGAGACCCACAGGATGGATATGCAAAAGAAAATTAAAAGCAAAATGTCCCAACGTGGAACGTAAAGTATCAGTGGTTAAATCATTGCACTTTAACAGTGTTGTGTATCGTTTATCACTTAGATGCAAATCTAAGAGTCTTTCGAATGTCGTCATTTCTGGTGCGTTCACCACAGTTTGGTAATGCATTCCAGTGAGAACAGATTCTACGTGAGAAAAAATACTTTCTACAATTCAAACGAGAGTGTTGCGTCACTAGTTTCAGGTGGTTGGCTCGGTTTTGTTTGTATGGGACTAGAGTCAACAGTGATGTACATGGATGCTCGCTTTCAGTTAGTGTCCGGTAGGTGTGAGTAAAATCTCCGCGAAACGGTCGGTATTCTGAGGAGAACACACCGGGTACACGAAGACGCATTTCGTAACTTATACCGGACAGTCCACGTGTTGCCTTTGTGGCTCTTCTTTGGGGCTGTTCCAAGAGGCGGATGTCTCCTTTTAACCATGGACACCAGGCCTGAATTGCATATTCAAAATGAGGACGAATGTAGGAGTTAATCAACAATGGTACTAGCTGTCGCTCAAAAGTGCCGAGAGCTCGCCTCAAAAGTCTCAAGTTCAAGTTCGCTACACTTGCTGCGTTCGAGCATTGGAGCGAATTTCCAAGACTCTCTTGCACGATTATACCTAAGTCGCGTTCACTAGTCACATGTTGCATGACGTGTTGCCCCAAAAAGTATGTATTGATGAAGCTGTTGTGCACGGTCAGCAGGTGGCCCTTTACAGGGTTCAGTGGGAGCTGGTTCTTTTCTGCCCATTCGTTAATCCGGGTCAGATCTTCCTGGAGGTAGACACGGCCGGATGTTGAGCGAATTTCTCTCCATATTTTAGCATCGTCTGCAAATATTTGCATTGGAGATGGAATGTCTGCTGGAAGGTCATTAATTTAGACTAAAAACAGTAGCGGGTCGAGGACGGATTCTTGTGGTACACCACTGGAGACGCACAGGCTTGCAGAGTGAGTGTTGGCTATTCTTACCTTGATTGCTCTGTCGTGTAAGTAGTCTTCTAACCAGATGAGCAAGGAACCCTTGATAGCGTAGGCAGCAAGCTTTTGGAGGAGCAAAAAGTGATTGTCTCTGTGGAATGTCTTAGAAAAATCCAAGTAAATCACATCTATGGGGACTCCTTCATCAGCCGCCCTGGTCCATAAGTCCCGAGTAATCAGCAAATTGGTGAGACAAGATCGTCTGCGTCGGAAACCATGTTGGGCATCAGAAATTATCTATTGACTTTCAAAGTATCTCGTCAGTTCATCTGCGATTACCGATTCCATAACTTTCGATAAAAGAGGAAGGAGAGTAATAGGTCGGTAGTTAGCAGGATCCGAGCGCTTACCTCCTTTATAGATAGGAGTGATAATTCCATTTTTCCACTCAGATGGGAGTGTATGGGAGTTAAGCAGACACAGGAAAACTGTTGCAAGTGGTGTTGCTATGGTGGGAGCAAGGGTTTTTAGTACTTTTGGGCAGATCATGTCGATTCCAGGGGCATTGTACTCCTGGAGAGACTGTAGTTTGCTTGCAATAGCTGCTGGAGTAAAGGTGACGCTGGATAAGTCAACGACATTGGTTGGGAGTTGATAGAGCGAAGGTTCCATGACATTTGTAGCTACCGAGTCACATAATGTGATACAGGAATTTGTTCCAAGTAAATGTTGTTCTGGCCTGAAGCTGATCTACTGCGCTGATAATCCCAGTCGTCTGCTATCCATTTTCCTTCCTCTGGCGTATGATGCCTTCTCCCATGACCGCACTGGGTTTCAATCCTCTTCAGTTGAGCGATGGGTTCAGTACGAGAGTCACTAAATTTTGGACCATCCAGTTGTTGAAAAATTGAACAATTCCAGAAGACATATCTTTAGGGAACTTGGAAGCATACGCAACGGACAAGAGCAAGCCAAAGAGAAATGTTATGAAAATGCACACCATGGCCATCATCATCATCAACAGCAGTACATCAGCCATTTGAACTGATGCTTCGCTGCCATACAACCATGAAGACCTATGAAATAAAGAATAAAAAGAAGGAGAGGAGGGGGACTTACCTGAAAACCTTAATGTCCTAAGCAAACATTCAGGGTCAAGGCGCCTACATCTTGTGTAGACAACATTCCGTCACAAACAGCTGGCTATCGTGCAAAGATAAAGCGGCATCGGCGAGACAGCTTCCTTGCGGCTTTCACTGCCACGCGTCATAATCAGCCATTACCCCGCAGATAACTCAGCACCAAACATACTATAAACAGGCAATCCAATTAGGAGACGGCAGCAGACGCGCCACTGGTGTCGGTTGCGAGCCATGTCCTGCAAAGTCTCGAGCCAATCACAAGGTGAGTCACGTGGACTCCAGCCCAGAAGACGAGACGGACCAACGGCACCCAGTTTGGTTGTCAGTGACTTCATTTGCCGCTGCCAAGTCAACTTCTGTCCACCTCGAGCCTTGCGCCACCCTACACCTGGCAGACTAAACAACGCCCTACTAGGTAAGCGGGGACCAGGCATGTGTAGCACGTGCCTTAGCCAATGCAACTTATTCAATGCTATCTGTTGTTCTAGAGAGCTAGCATGATTATCACTATCTTGTACTCGCGTACGCACATCATCGTTGCGGACACGCTGGTGCCATCCGACAGCAGCAATGCTTCGCAAACAACGATGATCAAAAGCTTGCAGGCGCCTCAGATCTTCAGACCGAAGGGGCCAAGTCTCACTGCCATAGATCAGAACGGCTCTCACTGTGGCCTTGTATACACGGCTCTCAGACGGAGGGAAACTCCTTTCCGTCGCCAAAGAGGCCGCAGGTTCAAGAAGGTAGCTCTGGATTTTACAATGCGTGAGCTGACGTCAGTTTCTATGCACCCATCATTGCTGATGCAGCTGCCAAGATAAGTGAACTGATCGACCACCTCGAGTTCCCCGTTAGCAAGCGTCAAGGGGTCATTGAGTGGCTGGTGGTCCTGCAGCAACACTTTGCACTTTGAAGGTGCGAAGTGCATACCAAATAATGGGACCACTCTGGACAGGCTATTCAGGGTTGATTGTGTCGCCCCAACATCGTCGAAAAGCTACACGATATCGTCTGCATAATCTAGATCAACTAACCATTCACCAGGCAGCACTTCAACGCCTACATCGTGAGATTCCGCAAGGGAACACTCCATGATAGAATCCACAACGAAATTGAACAGAAATGAGGAAATCGGACAACCCTGACGAACGCCACTTGTGGTCGGAAAGCTATCCGATAGGACACCGTAGACCCTGACGCGGCCTGTAGTGTTCGAGTATAGAGCACGAAGGATGTTCACATATTTCGTGGGAACACCTTTCCGCGCAAGTATTTCGAACAGAATCGATCGATCGACTGAATCGAAGGCACTCTTGAAATCGAGGAACACAGCTATTGTCGGTCTGCAGTATGCGTGGCGCTGCTCTAGCACCTGCCGCAAAGTGAATATATGGTCTATACAGCCACGTCCTGGGCGGAAACCGGTCTGCTTTTCCCTAATCCGAGATTCCCGTTCCGCAGTGAGGCGACGAACGATAATCGAAGCTGGTAATTTTGTCACAACTGGCGTTAGGCTAATACCCCTGTGGTTAGCACAGTCTGTGCGACTGCCCTTCTTGTATATTGCCACTATAATCGATTCGCTCCAGTTAGCCGCGACACTCTCTTCCTTCCAGATACAGTCGACTAAGGAGGTCAGTGCTTTGCAGAGGACCTCACCTCCATCCTTAAATAGTGCAGGTGGGAGGGAATCCGGGCCAGCGGCACGAAAACGATTAAGGGCTGTGATCGCGTTTCGGACCTCGGCCTCCGACGGAGGCTCTAAACTAACCGTCCATGGCTCGTCCTGCATCACCTGAGTAGGAAGAGGTCCGGGAGCAGGGGGCCAGCTGAACTGATGTTCAAAGTACTCAGCCCAACGAGCCATACGGCGCTCCTTATTGTGCATCTGCGCACCCGCGCTGTCTCTAATTGTCTCACTGACGCCTGGTTTCCTGGGACCAGTGGTGCGGATTAGCTGGAAGAGCTTGCGGTAATTGCCTACTGCGCCTGCCTCCTCCATTTCTTGAGCCCGACTTGTCCACCATGCTTCCTTGTCAGCACGTAGGCTCCGCTTTAGTTCGCGCCTAATAGCCCGTCTGGTTACATTGTGTTCAGAGCCAGCCGCGAGGTGTCTTCTAGATTTTAACAGGTTCACGGACATCTCGGATATCCAGTGACTGGTGCGGTGACGACTGATAGTGCCACAAGCAGATGCTCCTGCATCGTGCATGACGGCCGAGATCCTATTCCACTGAAGCTCAGTGTCATTAGGACAAGACAGCGGAATTCCGGTATACAGTGCTTCTTGATAGGCTTGCCTGACCGAGAACTGAGACAATTTCTCAGCTGCCAATCGTAGAGGACACTCGGTGCGCCTCCCGGTAAAGTTCATGGAGAAACGACAGCGCACCAAGGCATGATCAGAGTCGACACAGGTACTCTAGTACGAGCTGCAATCTAGGATGTAACCACGCTACCTGTAACTTATGGCTATGTGGTCAATTTGGGTCCATCGCTGGCCAGCTACAGGTGGACGCAAAGTGGCACTTCGGCGCCCACTGTGTCTAAAAGCAGTGCTACTAAGAAACAACTGGTGCTCCGCACACAGTTGCAGCAGACACTCGCCGTTGTCAGTCCGTTCGGAGTTAATTCCACAATTACCACCTAGCTGAGTATCTGAAGAGCTCAGACGCCCTACTTGTGCGTTCATATCCCCTGCAAGTACCATAATAACTGAACTAGTAGCACTGCGTAGTAGCGCATTCAGTTAGTGATAGAATGTGTCCTTGACAGCATTTGACCTGCAGTTGGTGGGAGCATAAGCGGAAATCACGAACAAACAGTGTTTCGTACTACTTCATGTATCAACCTTAGCTGAGGTCGTCAAACGGGCTGCACATAAACGGCTGTTCACCGGAATCCAATCAACCAACGATGGCTCAGCCTTGGAGCTTAGAATGATACCTACACCAGCTTGACCCGTGAGTGCCGCATCGGTGTCTCAGGAGACGTGCAACCAATAACGAGAGGATAAGCCGGGTGCGGTTAATACAATAACCGCGTCAGGGTCATTGATCCTAGTTTCGGACACATAACACACATCGATACCCAGTGTGTGCAAGTGCAGCCTGTTGGCCTGTTTGTCTTAGAGTGCAAACGTTGAATGTCGCCATGGAAACAGGATAGCATGGCCTTATAAGGGACCTTTGCCGATAGGCGTCCAATAGGTGCGGTGGGATGGTGGCTGCACATAGTTCTACTCCAGTGGCACTTCGGTTGCTGTCAATTAAGCTGGGAATTATAGAAGGAAGGTTAGTAATGGGGGTCGGGATGGGAGTAAGGGAAAAAGGTGGAAAAGAAAGAAGGGAGGCGCCAGCAGTAGCAGGTTTTCGCTTATCCGCCCTGCTGTATGCAGCAGATAAGGCGACCCTTGATAATCTGCGCGACGGCTGATGCAGGATGAAGTTTATGTTTGAAGAAGATGTCATGGTTGTATGTGGGCTGAGATACTGCCAGGGTGCCCAGACCTAGACAGGAGGACGATTAGGGTCCTCATCCAAAGCCTTTGGCTCAAAAGCCTGTCCGCAAAGCAGCGGGGAGGTGGCAAAGATTTAATTACACAGAAATGGGCGCCATCCCATTTCAACCCCCAACCTGCATGACCAGAAGACTGAGTTTGTCTGACCTCTCACCATTGACCAACCTGGTAGGAGTAGCTCTCAAGATGCTCGGAGGCATCACCCAGTATAGCTCAATGGGTCAATGAGGTACGCAAACCGTCGCACCACGTTAAGGTCCAGTCTCGTTGCGACGAGTGCCTCGACGGGGAATCAAATCTCGGTCCAACGAAGTTCCGGTCCGCTGCTCTGCCACTGAGCTACCTGCTCTACCACCGAGCACACCATGGTTGGAATGCAACAAAACGCTGAAATTTGAAACGTTATTCATGCTGTGGGTTTGTCGTTATATAAGTTACATAAACGCGTTAGTCGCGTGAATAAAGGGCGGGAAAACATTTAGGTTCGAGGTGGGTTGGTAGTCCGTTTGCAGCTGTTTACAGCTATCCAGCTGCGTCGCGCGAGGTTATAAATTTTAACAGCGTTGTGAGTTAAAGTTAGCACAGGCAAGTTAACTGACGGAAAGCCAGTAGCAAGTTAAGCCGTGGATACGAGTAAATAGAGAATGAACGTCAGTAGAACAACGGCTAGCGCCCTGCGTGGAGGTTATGGGAAGCCAGTAGCTAGCGGTGTGCAAATTTAAGGCAAAGACCAGAGGCGATGGAGGAGGGTAAGTGAAGTTCAGTTAGGGAAAGCGTAGCAGTCTGTGCGGCCATTTAGGTTCGTCTGGTTTTGGATCAATTAATAACTAGACTTATTTACTCTTATTTTTTTTATAATACTCGTGCGTAGCAGGACTTTAGTTGCGATTTTATCGTATTCATCCCAGTAGTTCACAAGCTACAAAGTACAGCCTAGTCCGGAAAAGCACCAGACGCGTTTCACCCTATTGCGGCTCGTCAGTGGTGTGCATTCCCTCGTTCAGCTCCTCGGGATCGAACCCATGACCGCTAGAGGCGGATGCCAATTAGCCAGCAGCTTAAACCACAGAACCCTGGGAGACGTTAACTGGGCCAGATTATTTGCAATCTAACTGGGAGAAAGCACCACCTATCATCCACTCTCACTGACAGTGGCTAGCAGTGGCATTTGTCTCTAGCGATCATGGGTTCACTGCCCAGCAGCGGACCGAGGGAATGTGCAGCACTGACCAGCCCCGATAGGGCGAAAGGCTTGTGGTGCTTCTCCGGACTAGGCTGTACTATGTAGCTTGTGAACTACTGGGATGAATACCTCCATAAAATTACAACAACGTCCTGCTACACACGAGTAATGTAAAATAAATAGCCCCTCTTGTTTTCAAATGCTTTGGATATAGCGTCTAGCGTGAGGACGTCATCACCTCGCAGGCTAGCTAATGTCAGTGACAGACGGGTATATAGGTGGTGCTTTATCCCAGTTAGATTGCAAATTTTGTGGCCCAGCTAACGTCTCCCATGGCTCAGTGGCTTACGCTGCTGGCTAGTTGGCATCCGCCTCTAGTGGTCATGGGTTCGATCCCCAGGGGGTGACCGAGGGAATGCACCCCACTGACGAGGCCCAACAGGGTGAAACGCGTCTGGTGCTTTTCCTGACTATGTTGTACTATGTAGCTTGTGAACTACTGTGCTGAATGCCACAATAAACTTACTATTATTTTTATTTTTCGGGATAGCTTCTCATGTAACAAGACAACTGTATTGATTGACAGTTTCTAGAGTATCTTAGAATATTAATGGGTAAATTACGGGGTCCTTGTTGAAAGAAGGTGAGCAAGGAGCAAAAATTGCTACCGAGGTTGGTGTTAGCGCAGCATCTGTACGCAAAATGCGAAGGAAATTGCAAAGGAATTTACCCATGTCACCTAAACGTGCCGGTAAATGTGGTCGCGAAAGAGCGACAAAAGCTCACGATGACTCACCTCTGCTTGGCGAATGCCCAAAGAATCGCAAAGCATCTAATGGGCATCTGCAAAGGATGTCGGAACAGCGCTGTGTTGCAGTAAGTTCCAGATTTTTAAGAAGACCTTTGGATTCTGGCCTTCGAGCTTGCAGACATCTGAGGAAGCCATAGTTGACCAAATAAAGGAAGAGAAAAGGACAGGAATGGTCCAAACAGCTTGACAAATGGTCAAAAGAAGACTGCGAGCGGGTAAGAAGCAAAAGCTTACTTTTTAAAAGAATTTTCGAGGAAAAATGGGGCTACATTGTCAGGACATTTCCGACAGCTTTCTGTGTTTTATCTTAGGTGGTTTTAAGCGATGAGTGTATCATCCGGTGCCTTGGCCAGTAAGCTCTATATGTCCGGTTATTACCTGGAGAACAGATGAAGAAAACTGTATCGTTCAAGGAGTCAAGCATCGCACTCAGATCATGAACGGAGTGTTCTGAGCATCTACGGAACTAGTCGGCTTTACATTATCCATAGTGACATGAACCAGCAGCAGTAAAAAAAACATTACTAGAGCACCAACCGAACCCTCAGCTGTGTGGATGGGCAAAGAAAAAAGGATTTGCAGGGACAGGAGGATCCTTTTTCATACATGACAGTGCTCCATATCACAAGGGGAGTGAAGTTACCAATTTTCTTGAGGGCTGTGTTATTGAAGTGTTACCATGGCCTAGTAATAGCCCGGCCATGAATCTATTAGAGAACATATGGGCCATTCTGAACAATGAAAATGAACAGTGATTTATCACAGACAAAAAAGCATGTGCTTGACAATTCCTGCAGGATGGTTGGAGTAGAAATTAAGATTTAAAGGCTCATGGAATAAGTAAATCGTTATTTTAAGCATCCACCGATTTGAATGCCCTATTGTATAACGATAGATTGAAGTGGGAATAGGATGTGCAGACACAAATTAATATAAAGTGCCGTTATGGTTCAGTAAATGTGGGCGAAAGAAAATTGGAAACGACATCGCTCACGCGTGTGTTGCTTCAGTTGACAGCTGTGGTATGTTAATACAGTTTAGGTACATCTAGGCTACGCACATGGATACTCCTGCATGTATCCTCGCCGCCACGTTGCGGAGAGGGCCGCTAAGCACATGGTTAGGTTTGTTTTATTTCATCCTCCAAATGGAACGGACTAGATCAAGTAATGCAAGTTGGAAAGCGTCTCATCATGGCGTTTTTTGAATAGCGTTAATGTAGGGGCCATGATAACGTGTCAGAAGGGCATTCCAGGCACGGGACACACGGAGGAAGAAAACGTTTCGTCGGCAACCAAGCCGACTCTATTGCGTAGCCAGTTTGAGCTGATGGTCTATGAGCTTGGTATTTTGGCTCAGCTGCGACAAATTGCGACATGGGTGAGTTGGGTTCGTGAGTATTAAGTAAACCATGATGAGGTCTCCTCACTGACGTCGGAATTCACCACTGTACAATCTCAGGGACTGCAGTCTGCGTTGGTAGAAGAGCTGAAACAAACCTCTAACGAGTTTAGTCACTCTACGTTGTGGAGCTTCAAGTGCATAGACGTCATGCTTGCGCTAGGGACGCTAGGCTTCGATCACATATTCCTTCTGAGCCCTCACGTAGACTTTCATCATTTGCGGAGAAATTGATGGCTCAACATTCCCTAAAGCCCTCCTTAAGAGCCCAAGATGTTGACCGGTTCTTTTGATGCTTTTTCAGCCTGTCTCGAGCAACCAAGATCGTGCTGCACACTCATCCAGAGGTCGTTTTCTTGGGAAGCAAGTTGTAACTGCTGACAACCAACTCGATATTCATGGATAAACGTTTAACTGGAGCCGGTTATCGGATGACCACGCAAAAGGCCTATCGAGACCGCTCGGCAATGCCATGTGATCATCCCAAATCCTGATATCATGCCAAAGTTTGACATCACCTGCAAATATTAAAGTCAGAGCTGGGTAAAAAAAATTAGCACAAGTAAGCAGCAGCCATCGAAGAAAGTATAGCGACCTGGGCACGCAGTGATTGCATGACTGAACATTTCAGCGACCAAAAAGATAACTACTAACTACCGTGTAAAATTTTAATTGCTGATCAACGGCACATTATTCTTCCTTCTTTTAATCTTCCTTACAACTGGCTCTTTATTTGACGGCTTTGTAAGTTGTCACGCTGACGCGTTGCTCCTGTCTCGCTTCATCCGCCCACGCCTTTTGAAGCCCATCGAATATGGTCCGCTGTGTGCGACTTCAAGTGCCCTCTGATACCCGCGCTTGATTACCCGCACCGTCTCGGACTAGTATGTACTAGTCCTATACATTGCAGAAAATTCATTTACTCCATGACTATGCGTACTAACTCCTTGAAAATGGCCAAAGGATCAGTTACAAAATACTAACCATGATAAATGTTTGCTCGAGAGATCTTTTTCTTGCGAAATGTAATCAGTTTACAGTTAAATCCTTTGATTTTTACGAGAAATACGAAGACATTTGAAAATATTTTGCTTAATTATACAAATTTATTACCGTTTTGCCAACACGGTACTTCGTAGGCGGCAGGAAACAACATAGTAAGAGTCGCAGCTGCATGAAGAGTGTGCCTATGTTAGACCTGTAGTGTACTGAAAAGCACGTTCTTTCACTATTTTGCAATGTTGGATTTTATCTTTGTTTTAATCTTCATAACTTCCAATAGTTTTGCTGAAGGCACTTCCGTTGACACAAATAGTTTTGGTGAGCATTTTGCTCTACCGTGCTTTCTCTGGTTGATTCGCTTCCTATATTTGTAGCCTGCACGAGACAAGTTGTGTTCAGTCGCCTCCAACATCTATACTGTTCCGTATTTGACATGGCTCTTACGTGTCATTGATTACTGACTAGTATTCCAGGCGCCACACAAAATGGATGACCCCGATCCAGAACACGCCGTGCGCCATTTTGAAGTTTTGTTCTGCTGAGCACGTTCCAGTGTCTTTTTGATTCCTTACTCGCTACAGTTTTGTTTTCTCACCTGCCGCATTTACTTATTCATTTCTCACGATAAATAGTTCAGATGATAACCCACCCACGTACGTGGTTAGTTCCGTAGACCTACCCTCTCCAACTTTTGGTAGAATGACCCGTTGTTATGGTTTGCGCATTTAGAATTCACTTTTTACAATTGTAGAAGTTCTTTTGATAATGCCATATATCAGCAAATTATGTCCCGGCTTCCACAAAGTCTATGCTCCAAGGTGTGAGACAATAACTTTCTCCTCCTGATGGGAAATATGAGATTTAAAGCAGGCGTTCATCCAGCGAATCACGCCCTCTGACAAGGTTAGACTGCAGCAACTGTTAAGGGATCTGAAGCTAGGGGATAGGATGCCTTCGGCCTTATTGCGGCAGATGCAACAGCTCCTAGGCACATTCAGCATGGACGCTGAGATTCTCCGGGAAATGTGAAGGCAACGTCTCCCGGAAACACGCAGGCCATCCTCGCCGTGACAAACGCTCTGCCTCTCACGGCAGTTGCAGAACTAGCAGACTGTATCATCAAACGACATTAGCCAACGAACGAATCTAGAACATTTGCCCGACCTAGCCTCGTCGCAGCCCCAGCGACATCCGCGACTAAGCATCCGACGGCAATGGACGCTTTTTTATCGCAAATAGCCTCACTACAACGCCATGCCGAGAAGCTCTCCAAAGACCGTAAGCAGGGCAGCTTCTCCAGCTCATCACCCCGTCGCAGGAAGAGTAACAATTCAGGCTTTTGCTTTTACCACTCGCGTTTTGGTAACAAAGCCCGTAAGTGCGAGCAACCATGCAGTCTCTCCGTTGCGAAGCAAATAAACTTTCAGGCCGGACCGTAATGGTGACTAATGGTGTCGGCAAAATCCAAAGTCGTCTCATCTACATTAAGGATTATGACTCCGATACCCAGTTCTTAGTTGATACCGGGGCGGAAGTCAGGGTCATTCACCCTATGCTAGTTGAGCCTATCGATTTTGTGTCGACAAGCCTACGTACCGCCAATAACACGCCAATAGTCACCTACGGTCATCGGTCGCTTATCCTGGACCTAGGTCTTCGACACACGTTCCGCAGGGTATTCACAGTCTCGGCAGTCCCTTTTGTCATCATCGGCATTGAGTTTCTCAGGCATTTCGACCTCTTGATCTTCGTGGATCAACAGATGATAGTCGGAACTGCAACGAAACAGTGTACGTGGCATCACCGTTGGTATCTCATCTATAACACCGGTCTACGCCTTTCCCCAGACCTCGCTAGACTACGCCAATCTCTTTTCCCAGTATTTCAATCTCGTTCAGCCAAAGAACGCAGCCCTACCCGTGACATCCTAAATCACGCAACACATACGGATGAACGGTCTACCCATCTGATGTCGTCCACGCTGACTATCGCCCGAGAAACTAAAGGTAGCTAGAGCGGAGTTTAAGCACATGCTCGAACTTAGAATTATCCACCCTTCCGACAGCCCTTGGTCCTCGCCCCTGCAGATGGTCCCCAAGAAATCTGGTGCCTGGCGCCCTTGCGCTGCTTACCGCGCACTCAAGCGCCTAACAGTTCCAGGTAGGTATCCCATCTCCCACATGCAGAACCTTACTGCGTACCTCACAGGTAAGACGATTTCAGCAAGATCGATCTGGTTCGAGCCTATCACCAAATACCTGTAAAAGAATAGGACATTCCTAAAACAGCCGTTGTCACTCATTTCGGCTAGTTTGAATTTTTAAGAATGCCATTTGGACTAAGCAACGCCGCACAAACCTTGCAACGCTTCATCCAGGATGTCACACGTCGCCTAGCCTTCGCTTATTCCTACCTCGCTGATATTTTAGTCGTCAGTTCATCGGAACAAGATCACCTCGAGCATTTTCGAAATCTCCTCCAGCGCTTGACCCAACACGGTGTCACAGCCAACCTGACTAAGTGCGAACTTGGTAAATCAACGGTAGAACTCCTAGGCAACCTCGTTTCATCGTCTGGTATCGCAGTCCTTCCTGATAAGCTCCAGGCAATCAAGGACTTCCCAGCTACGACTTCGTTCAAGCACCTCCGTCGATTTTGTAGTTATGTCAACTACAATCGACGCTTCATTCCGCGCTGCGCTCAGCTCCCGCAGCCTCTACCTGACCTACTCAGAGGGAATGAACGTAAGTTCGCATTCCCTTACACACCACAGACAGCCATCGCCAAGCCCAAGGATGCTATTTCCAACATAGCCCTAATCGTTCATTCCGTATCGCCTGCACCCCTTTTTATTACGGCTGATGCCTCAGACGTTGCGATAGGAGCCTTCCTCCAACAACACGTTGGTGGGTACTGCCAACCCATTGGGTTCGTCTCCAAGCGCCTGCAGCCAAAGGAATCCCGCTACAACACACGTGGCAGAGAACTGCTGGGCATTTACCTAGCCATTCGTCACTTCTGGCACACACACAAAGGCCGCTATTTCACGGTCTACACTGACCACAAACTCCTCATGTTCGCCTTCAACTTTGCTTGCGACAAATATTCACCACGGGAAACAAGGCACCTATACTTTGTCACGCATTTCACTGCTGACATACGTCATGTCTCAGGTGTCGACAATCCCGCCGCCGACGCACTCTCACGCGTCGATCTCACTCTCTAGTCTCTGTCTACTGTCGATCTTGTCGCCATGGCATCGTCTCAGGCTGAAGATGAAGACATACAGCACACCCTGCATTCCACTTTGCTGTATGTGCAACCTGTTCTTCTCCAAACCACTGAAGGAAACATTCTCTGTGGCATTTCCCCAGGTTGTCTACAGGTTGTCCCTTTGTGCCCATCTCCTTCCGACGCACAGTCTTTGATGCATTGCACGCACTATCACATCCCGGTATCCGTCCATGTTTGAAACTGGTCAACGAACGTTTCGTTTGGCCACGCGTAAACAGAGATGTTCGTACCTGGGCTCGCGCCTGCCTTCAATGCCAGCGCTCCAAAATACATCGTCCCACCCGCATGCCTCTTGGTTCATTTCCTGCCCCGGACTCTCTGTTCTCGCATGTACACAGACCTGGTAGGTCCCTCGCTTCCGTCACGCGGATTCGTATATATTCTTACATGTGTCGACCGCTTCACCAGATGGCCAGAAGCCATTCCCGTAACAGAGTGCACAGCTGAGACTGTCATCCGGGCCTTCTTAGATCTGTGGGTCTCGCACTACGGATGCCAACCCACCATTACAACTGACGGAGGAACGTTTTTCAAAGCTTCACAATTCGATACGTTCTGCAAAATTTTTGGGCTGTCGCTGCATTCATATCACAGCGTACCTCCCAGCAGCCAACGGTTTAGTAGAACGCTTCGACAGACAGCTTAAAGCCTCGCTCTGAGCCTTCTCCGACCCTAGCTGGAGCAAAAACGGTTCGCTCGTACGCTTAGGCATCCGCAGCAACCTCAAAGCTGACTTGTAATGTGCACCAGCAGAGCTGGCTTACGGCACAACGCCAACGTTGCCAGGAGAATTCGCTTCGCCCCCCGTATCGTCGGGTATGCTTCCGCCTAAGTTTGCGTTCTTCCTAGCTCAACGCATACGTTGACTACGCCCGACTCCACCCCTTGAGCAGACTAGAGATGTGCAAATGCACAGCGGACTCGCTATCTGCACTCACGTCTTCCGCTGCACCGACGTAGTGTGGCGTTCTCTCCAGTCTCCATACACTGGCCCTTTCAGCTTCCTACAACGGACTCCGAATCATTTCACTTTAGACCAGAGTGGTCACCGAACAACGGTGTCCATCGATCGCCTCAAAGTGACTATCATTGACCAACCACTTGCAACCCAACCTGATGCTATCACGCAAGCCCCCGCACCTGTGGTGATTTCACGAACACTGGATACTCCGGAACCCTCTGTCCCCTTGACTCTGTGAGATCACATCCCATATGAAGTTTTATTTCGTCGCGCTTGTGAGATCGCATTCCACATGAACTTTTATTCCGTTGCGCTATTTTCAAAACAGAAGGTTTTATCCTCATGTGCACGTGTAATTAAATCTCGCTTGACCTACATCACAAATGAGGTCAACATAACAAAACTGTCTCAGTATTATCGAGATAGTCTTGGAAAGCACATTCTCACATTGTGTAATTAAATTCCTCTTGACCTACATTCACACATCGTACCACTTACGGCCCACATGTTTGAACGCCCGAACGAAGCATTATATAAACAGTATAGTACATCGACAAAAACAACTCCCGACCGACTACAGTGTTACTCCCTTACAACGAACGCCACACGACCGTCCCGACTAGTGCTTCGACAACCGTCACGAAACGCGCTACGCCCACAGCGACAAGACAATCGTCACACGACCGGACTGGCCGCGACCTGCAATTCCCCACGAACAGGATTTGTGCTCTGAGATAAGTCACCACTTTCTCATTACTTTATTTTTGAGTGACACTTTTAAATTCTGTTTCGTACCTAGTATTCGCAAGGCCGGCCTCTCCTTTTTTATATCTTTACTGTACTGATACACAACGAACACGCCTCAATACCTATACTTCATTTTTGTTAGTGCACACCTTCTGATATTTTCAATCCGCCAACTAGTCGAGTAGTAACCTACTAAGCCACTAACAACTCAACCTACCCTGTCGCAACCCCAGGCAAATGACCGACGCGGTAAACAGGTCAAACGTCCGATCCGTTTTAAGTATTTTGTAAACGTTTGCTATTTCCAGTACTGTCTCCTTTTCGTCTTTAGTGGTAATCGTGCGCCTCATCCACAAACGCTTTACAAAATCGACAAAAACCCAAAACTTTTTAAAAACTTAAAAAGTCTATTGGCTCTTATCATGCATGCCATGTTCCCACTCCGGCCTCAAGACACTTCTCCGACCCTTTCCCAACCCTTTAGGTTCTACCTTTCAGAACTTAAACCTCCGGAAGTTCAAAGGCAACCCTCGAATGACTTGCCAATAGGCTTAACGCAACACCCGAGTGACTCGCCAGCCGACCTAAGGTCCCCTTCCTGACCCAAGGAACAGTCAGTCGTCCTCGGAAGCTGATGGCCACGAGTTATTGTCTAAACGCCTGGCTAGGCGTTGCCGAAGTGGACGCTGGATTTCTTCGAGCGACGGGGACCGTGGACTGGAGTATCGTGAAAAGAGTGACACCTCCCAAGTGCACCGTCGGGTCTGTAGCAGAGGGAATGACTTATCGATCATTTTTCTTGACTAGCCAGTTTCTTTGCAGTCCTACCAGCCCGACCGGACGGCCCACCGATGATGCACTCTGGTCCACACGATCATAATAAATAATAACAAATTCCTGGACCCACCGAACCCTGCTACACACTTCATATTGGAAGCCGTTGTTCAAGCCCATGAAACAATCCGCAACCATCCTCACTTCGCGTTTTCCCTACTAACAGCTCAATCGAAGACTTCCATCCTTCAGTCTGCTAGGAGGAGGCCCTTGCAGTGCACCGAAACAGACTTTCTTTCACTATTCTACAACATAAGATTTTACCTTTGTGTTAGTCTTCGCAAGGTCCTCTTGTCTTACTGATGGCACTTCCGTTGACACAAATAGTTTTGGTGAGCATTTTGCTGCACCGTGCTTTCGCTGGTTGATTCGCTTCCTATATTTGTAGCCTGCACGAAACACGTTGTGTTCAGTCGCCTCCAACATCTATACTGTTCCGTATTTGACATGGCTGTTGCGTGTCATTGATTACAGACTGGTATTCCAGGAGCCAACCAACAGACCTCGTAGTGAGCTAGACGCCGTTGCCACTGCTGCTGATGGAAGATCGAGGGCGAGGCAAATGGATGGGTGGAGTGAAGCCGCGCACGAGAGACTGTTTCTCTAACGATTGTGAGGACAAAATGCGAAGACAAAGAGAAAAGGAAACGACGAACACAATCTATGCTACGCTCGGCGACATCTTACCTGTTGACTTGCTATAGCGACACTGACGCTCTATATCCCGTTACACCAAGGTGAGCGACGTTTGATCTCTAAACAAAGTGAACCGTGCTAGCTGCTATACGAAATGCAGATGGGCCGCAGGCAGATGACTTCTTTAAATGTCTAGGTATAAGGTGTTAGTGCGTATTTTTGAATACCTTTAACATCACATGTGAGTGGCATAAACATGGGGGGGCACTTCAGTTCCATGGCTGCGCGAGCTGCAATTGCGGTTGGAACTAGGTGTGAAACCCAGCTATTTTTGAGCTATTTAGAGCGCCGAAAATACAGGGTGTTTGAAAGCATCAATGTAGGTTCCGCAGCACGTGTTACCGTGCCACGGGAGCGCCTTAAATTGCCAAAAGTCCAATGGTAAATGTTCTGCCGAAGTTTCGCCCCCCCCAGTCACAGAGGCATGACGCGCTGCATTGTTGGCAGGATGCCAGGCCAGCTTGTCCGCATCCTCGGAACCGGTGTTCTGACGATGGGTGGGCAGGCAGACCAAGTTCCGGCTATGAGGTACCACACAGATTTTGGCATGTCAACATGCAGCCAGCCCTCCACTGACGGATGTTTTTGCCGATGGACGGGCAGGACAGGCCCAAGCCGCACGACGTGAATGAGGAGTGCATCCGCCAGCACTGCTGCAGCCCATAGATTGGGCTAGCAGGAACGATGGATACCTCGCCCTGCGGCAGGTTGTTGAGCTAGCCATAGCGATCCCTGTCAATTCGACTTTCTTAACAATGGAGAAAGGGCACACATCGGGGTCATGGAATGATCTGCAAACCGCAACCTCGTAACGTGCCTGTAGATCAGCGCGTGATCTTTCTGTGACACTACTCGTGAGGGCCAATCGAACCCTTGCAGCAATTGCGCACAACTACTAACGCTAACCACTGCACAATAAAAGCTCGTTTGACGGGACCCGATAGGTGCTTTGGCCTAATGAAGACATTTGATAAAAACTGGTAGCACTCGTGCAACGCCAAACGAACCGCGCAGCCTCGTACCGCAAGGGGTATGCTTCAGTTCTGCGCTGTTGTATCTGAGGTATCCGAAATTCTTAAGCTCAGCATTCGGAGAATTTCCAAACTTTGTGCTACCACACTATCCTGTGTGCCACGGATGTTAAAGGAAAGGAAATGGCGACGGCATCCTTCACTGTAGATACAAGTTATGGGGCCCTGCGTTTCGAAGAAGTGTCCTGGAATTTTCTCGCTGTGACTTGGGTACCCATAGATGTGCATTGAATCGTGTCTAACGCATTGAGGCAGTGTTCCGTCTACATGGCGCAATTAAGCGACATGGTCGGGCAATCAATAACCCACAACAATGAAGATCTTTCCGTGTGCAACAGGGCGCACGGCTCATGGCATGGGCTAGGTTGCCAGGCCAAAAATTCATTGGGTCAATTTTCTTTTCCAATCATGTGACGAGTAAGTTGTTGTTTGAGAGAATTAAGGCATTACAGTTCTTAGCCATTTCCTACAAAGAAATTTTGCAGACGTGCGTCGTTTCAAAGCTACAAACGGAAGGGTTATTGAGTACCACTTTGTAGCAGCAGCATGGTGCACCTGCACGTTCTGCACAAACGGTACGTGATTACCTAAATGCCACTTTCGCTTCTCGTTGCATCGGTCGGAAAGGATAAATGGAGTGGCCTGCACGGTCATCGGATTTGGAATGCCTGGATTTCCTCCTTTGTACACACCGTTCGGTGCTACTACCGATTGAATGGTTTAGCAAGGTCCTTGGATTGGAGCCCATATAGTTGCTTCGGAGACTCGACCGGTGCTGAGAAAACGGGCAAACTTGATCAGTTAGAGGAAGTAAAAGCCATAACAAGGTTTCCGTAGGTGAGCCTGTGGTAGGAACATGGCAGCTTTTTTTGAGAATGTAGCAGCGCTGCTGCTGGAGTTTACCATCGCTGATGCACTCATGCAATAGCTGACAAATCACAACATGATAGCACCGGGGCAACATGGCTTCCGACAAAAGCGCTCCTGCACCACGAACCTGCTAATTGCACACAATATCTGGACTGAAGCAGTTAATGGTGGAGCAAGAATCTATGTCATTTACCTAAACTCCACAAAAGCATTTGACCGCTTGGACCACCGAAATCCCCTCCATCAATTTCAGCTCTATGGCATTGTTGACCCAGGGCTGCGTTGGATAGACAATTTCCGGCATGAACATCGGTTGGAAGTGGGTGTGCGTAAATCGCTGTCCGAAGCTATTGAAGTGGAATGCGGCGTACCACAAGGCTCGGTGCTCGAGCACCGTCTACTCCTAATTTTCCTAAAAGCTATAACGAGGAAAATTAGTTCCGATTTCCTATCTTTTGCGGAGGATATCAAGTTATGGCGAGCGATCAGAGAACCAAACGACCACGAAAAGCTCTAGCGTGACCTCAACACGTGTTCAAAATGGTCAGTTCTGAATATACCACCGTTCAGGATGGAAAAATGTCACTCTGTCCGAACTCGTCATAGGCATGACTGCATGTATAGGCTTGGGTCACATCTATTACAAACAATTTCCCAAGCACGCGACCTTAGTGGGCTCATTCAAAGTGACCTTAACTGTTGCAAACAATCAGAGGGAGCTTCGAGGAGAGCCAATCAGCACCTTGACTTGCTGCAGAGAGCATTCTGAAGTTTCGATCCATCAATCTTTCCTAGGATACGTAATCCATACATGCGTCCTCATGTTGAATACACCATGAAAGCTTGGCAACCTTGGTTTAAGCGCGACTTAGAACTGCCAGATAAACCACAACCCAGAGCCACTAAGAATGTCAAGGGCTACGAAATCTGCCCTACCATCAAAGCCTGAAGTCACTGA
>OX104063.1:30799501-30916628 GCA_944474145.2 Dicrocoelium dendriticum | reverse complement strand
CAACCATCAGCATACCGTTGGTACGAAGCTGATGGTGTACAAATCCATGGTGCTGTCCATCCTTCTATACGGCAGTGAAACGCGGACGATGTACCGTCGGGATGTACGATATCTCAAGCGGTTGCATCAGCAGTGTCTGCGACGAATTTTGCGCACCAGTTGAGGCGCCAGAGTTGCAGGCACGGAAGTTTTGCGCCGAAGTGGGATGTATGCAGAGGGCTGCAGACTTTTACTGAGACACTTGAGGTGGCTAGGTCATGTGAGCCGTATGGATTCGACGCGGATACCGAAACAAGTATTATATGGTCAGCTGAGTATTGGGAAGCGACATGTGGGGAAACCAAAATTACGTTACCAGGACATGATCAAAGTGAGCCTCACACGTTCTAATCTTGATTGCAGATCATGGGAATCGAAGGCGGTTGATCGGCGTGCATGGCGCGATCCAATCACGAAGGCAGTTGCTGAAGTGCGGGAAAAAGCCCTCATACATGCAGAGAAGAATCGGCAAGTGCGGAAGCGGCAAGCACCGATGGGTTGTTCACCGTCGATATCGAGCGCATGGTGTTGTAGCACATGCGGTCGCAAGTGCCTTAGTCAGGCAGGCCTAGTGAGCCTTGAGCGAGGCCACTCGGGAGCACCACCGAAGCGACGGCGGGTCCTGCAGAGAAAATAGGCCGAACCAGCGCAGCGTCAGTAGGTACGCTGCATTCGATTTACTAACCACGTGCTTTCATGCTAAGTCTCTTTATTTCAGGTGGTGGGCTTTCAGTTTTGTCCTATTGCCTTTCTTTTTCTTATAAATGTCTAGGCAGCCATGAGCGAGGCCACTCGGGACCACTACCGAAGTGATGACGGGTCCTGCAGAGAACGTACGCAGAACCGGCGCAGCGTTTGTAGGTACGCTGCATTCGATTTACTAACCGCGTGCTTGCGTACTAAGTCTGTTTGTTTCAGGTGCTGGGTTTTCAATTTTTTCCTAAGGCTTTTCTTTCTCATACGTATGTCTACCTGTACTCTCTTCTACAAAGTTGCATACGTCAATTAAGCAAATTTTAGTCGATTTTGATAACATTTTCATGTTTGTGGCATTTCCGTAAAGTATAGTTTCTGACCTAGCGAACTTATCTCCCATGATTCTGTAAACTACTTACTTCATCTGCTCATTACTTTAAGGTATATGTCATCCTTTCCTTATGCATTACTCGATTTATTTTCTTTGTTATCTTCCTTTTAAGTGCTTGGCTGTTGTTTGAAATCCCCGGTGTGGTTGCACTTGATATGCAAGTTGACAAGGTGCATACCAGTCTATTACCCACTACCTCTTCCATACTTGCTCCAGGAGACAGTTGTTCGTTGCTGGAGGAGACAGGGTGCACAGTCCTTGTAGCCTTGTTAGGATCAAACAGTGGTTCCATGCACTTAGTGTGGATCGGACTACAGTCCAGCCACCGCCTTGTGTGCGATTGATTCCCCAAATAGTGCGTGCTTATGTTTGCCTGTGAAGGAGTGTGGGCCGGCTCCGTTGATGAAACGTGGCTCCCATCCACATGCCTCCCGGTCTTATTCCTTCGGGTTTACACTGGTTATGGGATGTGTGGATGGAACTGTGGGTGGTGTAGCGCAAGCCATCCATGGTCCCTCTGTAGGCGCAGGCGTCCTGTGGCTGGCCACAGTGACAGGCAAATCCGAAACCGGATGCCGCCAACCATATATTTTGAGGCTCGAGCATAATTCCACTAGAAGAACTACGCTCCCAGTTGCTGTGAGAGTTGTATGACGCACACCCAAGCATGAACAAGATGAAGGCGCTGGTACGTGGTTACTGTTGGTGGGCGAACATTTTCCACGGTGTAGAACAGCTGATGAAAAGTTCGAACAATGTCAGAACTACCAAAGTCAAAAATCCCCCAGACCGATGTCCATGGCATTGGTCTGAGAGACACTGACAGCGGATACACGTAAACTACCTTGGCCAAATCAGTGGGATGATGTGCCTACTTTTGATTGATGCCCATTCTAAATGGATAAAAGTACATATAGTTCCACATGTGACTTCCACAGCAACAGTTACAAAAGGGATAGGTTGAACACGTACCGTTCTGGGTTATTCGGGAAGGTCAATTGTGGGACCTGGTTGTTAAGAGTACTAAGTAATTTCCTTCACTTGCTTACTCCCATTTTCAGCTTGACCCATTCCACATGTTCCTCAAAAGGCTGTCTCAGATCCTCTGACAAGCCTAACACCGCAGGAAACCTTTGCAAATTGAATCACTCCAGCTCCGACAGTTTAACGCGGATGGTGTCCACATACTTGAGTGCATGTCCTTCCAAAGCGAAAGCCACCTAGGGGCATTGCCACCAAGAAAGAGTAATTCATGCATTTGCTAGTTAAGGGCGATAGTGCAACTGATATCTCATCTCGATGTCTGAAAGATGCTGTTGAGAAAAGTTATTTCGCAGCTCGCTTGAAAATTGTTTACCACAACAAGCCATTGCTTGCAAAACCCTTGAAAGATAGTTTGCCATCGTTGACCAGTTCAACGCTCGTTTACCAGTACTCGCGCTCCTGTGATGCACGATACGTGGGTCGCACAACGTGACGTCTATCCCAGAGGATTCGCGAGCACATCCCGGTGTGGTATTACAGAGGCGAAATGAGGTCCTCAGACACCTCCATCATGTCGCACCTCCTCGAAAGTGGCCATACTGAATCTAAGAATGACTTTAAAGTCATCTACACACTAACTGAACACTTCTCGCAAGTATTACGAAAGCAAACCTTATCTATTGCCTAGGCTATCTGAAGCCGGAATTATGTGTACATAAACGATTCATATGGCCGATACTACTACCGTGGCCGACCGACATGGTTACTTACTTCCCTTCGTGACCTTACCTATTTACTTTAGGCTGCTGAAGCTTGCGCATTAAGTTTCCTTTGGCCGTATTTCGTCATCGATCATAACCGTTCAAACATCTTAGAAATCAATCCCAGCCCACTTTGACGCTTACCCCACACAATCAGTGTTATGTAAACGTTTGGGTCTGAAAAGAGTTTACCGAAAAGTATTCTTAACCGTGGACCGATTTCTGGTCTTGATTCAATTGAATGCAACTGGGAATATATGTTTTGCTGAAAATCAGCGCTGCCCATGATTCGTTGAAGCCCATAATGGCCCATAATGTGGACCAGATGTGTCACGGTTCAAAGATGTACTGCCAGAACCTGTCCATCACGAAAACGAAGAAGTGCAATATAGTGAGATGCGGTCTAGCTGTGGTTTACAACTTTTCTCCCTTGGGCTCAAGCCGAGGTTTATTGGCCTTTTTTCTCCCTCTTCCTTGGGACGTCGAATGCACGTGGTGCATCCACGAATCGCGTATAAGCTCGGTGGGCGTGACTTTGCCTCGTACTTACAGAGAAGCCTATTTCGCGCCAGTCATAAACTCTGGAACGCAGAACGAGAAAAATGCTGTGTACGGAACACTAACAAACTTAGGAGTTTAAAGCAGTTAATTCCCTTCAACAATTCGCATAGCACGGAAAGAAAACGAAAGCCGGTAGATGCATGCTCTTTGTAATAGCCATATAAATAACTACATAGTGTATATTTCTCGATTTATCGAGAAACCGTGCCTACAAAAGAACGGATCGTATTCGCGTGTGCGACGTGCTCATGCATGCAGGATTGTCAATGATTCGGGGTGATAAAGGGATGCAATAGCAACGGTTGGAAAGACTTTTCAGGGTGTCCATTGTCCTTCTTTAGCATAACACGAGCAATCTCCGTTTTTCCAGTGCAGATCGGGGAAACCATGGAGACAGCAGGATTATGAAAAGGGAAGGAATGTGGACAGGGATGAAGCAATAATTTTCATCAACCGAAGTCAGACGAGTAGCACATAGTCCTACATAATACTCTAGACTAATGGATGGCAAGCTGTCTATACTTGGTGAAAAAAGAACAAATCACCAGCTGTACGCCGTAACGGAACTTCGCTGCCACGTGACTACCACCAGTCGCTCGTGGGCTGAGTATACCGCGAGGATGCCCGCCCCCACGAGGACTCGACCGGTGAGGCTATGGTTACAAACCAGACGCGCATACCACTCGGCCACCCGCTGACATACTTGGTGAAGTTTTGCTCATATGCGAAAAGAGAGAAATATAGGATTAATGCATCAGTGCAGCTGCCTATGAATTTTCAGTGCTACCGCTTTGTTGGCCGATTTGCGCAGGCCTGGTATAGTTAGCTTAGACGTGAGTTACGCGCAACCTGAGCACCGATCCTATTCCCGCGCGTATACGGGTGACACGCTGACTTTGAAAACGGACAAGGAAACACAGACAACCGGGGAACTTAGGCGCGCGAGGATTAGAGATGCGCGCACGATCACGTGACCAGGGGGATCGCAACCACCGAGAGAGGAGACAAGAGCAGACGAAGCGGACCTCTGGGAGCTCTTTTACCACACACAAAGGACGACTCACAGTTAGGACGACTCACAGTTAGGACGACGCTTCATGTGGTGGGTGAATGAATCACCAGGTAGAGCTGGTGGTTTATGGAAGATTGTCCACTTTAGCGCAGTCGCGCCCCAAGTCGGAGTGGCTGGATCATACTCCTTTGTGGGGAGGAATTGAACTCTGCGTAACCTAGCCCATGCACTGGCGTTTGTGGCGCATTTTTGCGGGGATACTTGACGAACAGCAACTTAGGCATATAGAACAAGGTAAGGCAGATTGAAGTGTCTGGACATTCCTAGACCCGGATATCGAATCGACTTGACCAAACAAGATATACCGTGTTACGAAGTTTTTGTGAGACTAGGCGGGCTTAGTTGCTTTCCTCTCAGCATTCAACTGTAGGTGGAGATTTATGACTTGCTTAGTCATGCATCCGAAGAGTTGATGTTGAGGTGGGAGGAGTAGCTACATTAATAAATAAATGAATAAACAAGTTGTTCCCCTTATAATTCCAAACAGGAAAACCAGAAGACGTAGGTTGTGAGATGACGTCGCCAATTCGTGCATTCTTATCGATCACAAAAAAGATGCAGCAATAATATGTAAATGAACAACCAACAATGTCAAAGAGATTATATATAACTCCGGATTTGCGATAGCAGGGTAGGCTCAAAGTCACAGTGGGTTGTGACTATGATCTGCACACCTGACACCAGAGAAGCAGTAAGAGATTTACTTTTCAATACGTGACAGTCAAACGGTTACCCATGGCAGTTCATTAAACTTATCAGTGAAGCCACCAAGCAAGAGCGTGTGCCAACAGTTCTGAGGAAGCCGATCTTTATCGAGCTACTTTTCAATGGTGACCACATTATGCAAGTCAGCGAGAAACGGATCAGGGCTTCACTCCACTGAGCCTATAGTGCGTCGGGACTGCGGCTGCTCACCTCGACAAGACCTATGCTTATGTGTTCTATTAAGACACCAACGAGGCAATACACGTCCCACTGACTATATAAATTCACCTGTAGCTGCGGAGCTGTGGTTACGTTGAGCATACTAACTGAAGTTTTGATGTCAGAGTCAATGAACACATCGCCAAATGGTTACGCAGCCGAATGGCGTCTGTAACGACGGAATCGGTGGAATCGCGAAACCGAGCTGCCTCGGCAGTCACAAAGCACTTGGTTACCACCGTCCACCGAGCCAATCCTGATGAGTCCTTCACTGTCCTACTGCACGATCGGTGGCCTCACATGCTCAGGCTATTGGAAGCCGTGATTATCGATCGCGAGCGAGCGCAACTGTTCATTCAAAAACAGCTGACTGACTTTAAGCCTACCCTGCTATCGCAAATCCGGAGCTATACATGATCTCTTTGACTTCTTTGGTTGTTCATTTACATATCATTGTTGCATGTCTTTTGTGATTGAAATAATGCACGAAATGGTGACGTCATCTCGCACTCTACGTCTTCCGGTTTTCCTGTTTGAAATGAACGAAACTTTGTTCTTTGCAATGCTAGACACGCCCATCAAAGCATGGTCAATAAATTACAATCATGTACAAAGAATCGACAACACGCTAAGTTGGAAAGTATAAAGATAGTTAACCGGCTTTTGGCATAGATTTAGTAAGAAAAGGAAATGCACTGCAATTAAACTAAGAAGTGGTCTAGGGAATAACTTAATGGTTGAAATGGATGAGATGATAAGAGTGTAAACTTGACGTAACAAGGAACACGAGTCATTCAGCTTCAAGGTCGAGAGGAACGTATGATGAGAAAGCTTGAAAGAAATAATATGATCATCCCTGGGATCGTATTTTGGGGACCTGGTTCCATGCGGGTGTTCATCCAACTTGGCTTTTCACTGGTGCACTTAAGTGAATGGAAATGGATACTTCACCTCTAACGGTTAGGTACTCAACAGAGCTCCTAAAGGTCCCACTGAAACCTGTGTATGGCTAGTAAATAGCAACCGCTAGCCACATAGTGCGAACTCCTTAGGGCACATGCAGCCACTGTGCTATTGTGTGACCATTGTGAGTTAAAGATGTTAAGAGTGTGCACACTTGAACGTCGATGACTGCGGTACACTACGTATTCCCACTGTGCTCAACATCCATTGAAGTTTAGTAGCAGACCTTTGGTAAAACTTAACCTAACCCCACGGTTGGGTCTCGTTATTCGTTCAGCGATTAAACCACTCCCTTGACGCGTGATTGCTGACGCGACTGCGTCTATTTTGATGAGCCCGAGCGCAGAATCGACGGCAACGAAAGCCTTACTCTGGAGCGTTGCCTTCCGAGATAGATGGTAAATTGCTCAGACGCAACCGTGGCGACCGACAGCTTCAGGAGCTTTGTTGCTTGACCGTATTTTTAAGGCGGGATTTCTTCCTACCTTGTTTACCCACGGGTAACACAACCATGCCACTAAGTATCATAGTTATCACGCTTAGTATGCACATAGTCGAAGATCCCGGGCGTTCTCGTGTCCAATGCGTAGGTGGTTCATAGTAGATCGGGCGGACGGGGCTGAAATGCAAAGCAGATACACCGTAGACCGTTGAATAGTTTCGTCACAACTGCACAGTAAGAGACGGTGCTAGACTGAAGGTGCGCCTGACTAACGTTTCGTGGCGAGCTGGATACCGTCGTCACAACTGCCCATGGGGCACCGAGTTTGTGGTCGACAGATGGCGTCAGTACATGCAGCGGGTGGTTGCGCTAAGGTTTCTAAACATGAAGTGCGAAATAAGGAGAAAGGAAACAACAACCGAGTTTTAGATTAGTTCCCAGGACCTCTTAACTATTGGTGTTCTACAAAGTGAATTCCGGACTTACTACGTAGGTGGTCCAGTTCACGAGTACTTGACATATATTGGGACACCCGATTTTACCTGCTTGGAGGCGCACATCTCATCCTGGCATATGGACCACCTAGCTTCCGTCCATGACATTCGCGCTTGGTGTGACTAATCAGCACGCTGCCGATTTCCATCACCACAGCATGGGCTAATCACAAGCAAGCAAGTCAGGAGGGGCCGCATGCACATGAACATGAGGTCGAAATCTCGTCCCATTAAGTGAAAGCAATCAATCACAGGTGGCGTGTGGTGGGATGTAGATTCGAATGGACGTTGTGGTGAAAATTCATGATGACTAAAACTCGGAGTGATGTGGATTAAAACCAAGATTGTTGGGCAGTGGTTTCCAAGATAAAAATGCTAAAGCACAGAATATGAATAATCCCCAGATCACCAGGTGTTTCTGAGTGCCATTTATTAACGCCAAGATTGGTGAAATTTGACCAGTCGCTCTGATTGGCATTCGGAAAACGTTGGTTGCTCTAATCAAGAGGTTGTCAGTCAAGTACGGAAACATATGGGGATTTTTCTAGGGTGCTGTATAAATAATTGTGAGGAGTACTACACGGCTTGACCGTGTTTGACCACCGATGGTGGTGGGGTATGGTTTATGTCTGGTAGGAATACCGATAAGCAGTGCTAAGGTCCGCCAGTTGGTTGTTGGAAGTGAACTGACTATTGGTTGGTTTAGCGGAGCTTTACGCTATCGAGCACTTCTCCAGGTTGCGGAATGGGAAAAGGGTCCTTGCGAAGTTAACTATGAATACGTCTTGGCTGCCTGCAACCGAGATGAATAAGCAGTCACGGACAATCAGTAGCTGCGACCTAGAGCTTGGGGGTTCTGGGCTGTTCACCTGGTTCCTCATTAAATACCACAAAATCTCGTAAGACGCTGTGTCAAAGCCAAAGTGGCCGATTATAAGGTCACTGAACACTCACTTCTGCTACAAGAATTGTGTTTTCATGGGAGGGCGGATGAACAACCACAATGGCCACCGGCTTCTGCGAAAGTGTATGAGCTACCTGGCTGTCAACGACCTTCGTGCGCTTCTACGAGTTCATTGGTCCAGGAAATTTTGCCTGGCATCCAAGTTGCTTCATCCCAGCTTCGGGCGTCTAGAGTAGTTTGTTCTTACTCGGAAGTCGTGCTATCATCATCGTGTTAGCAGGCTTCCAGCGGTATGCGATATATGTCAATCGCCCCGCTGCCTTACGGGTCAGGTCGTTAAGACCAAAGGCTCCGGATGAAGTTCCTTAAGTCAATTCTCTTCCTCGGCCTGGGCAATCGGAAGTTACATACCCACACAACTTATGGACCGATGTTTCCATTACTTACTGCTCTCTCTGTCTCTGCTATTTGTGGCGGCTAACATTTTGGCTGAATCCTTGGTGCGGCTGTCCCTTCACTGCATTGAGGAGAGGCGCGTTCCTGCAATGTTGAAACACGGGACAATAACTCCCAGTTACGAAGGAGGTAGTCGTTCCGACTCAGCTAATTATCGATCAGTGATTCTTCTGCCAGTTCTTTCAAAAGTTATGGAGGCTATCGTGTTCGATGTACTCATGTCTTATCTGGACGGACTTAGTCACGTTGCTCAGCAGCAACACGGCTTTCGATAGAATCGGTCGTGTGCAACCAACCTATTGTTAGCACGAGACAGCTGGACCGAAACGGTGGATGCTGGTGCAGGAGTTGATGTGGCATACCTTGATTTCTCTAAGGCATTCGATCGGTTGAACCATCGTATCCTTCTTGCCAAACTTCAAAGATGTCGCATTTGGGACCTTCTCCTCGGGTGGGTCTGCAAGTTTCGCTCGCGCATGCGTCCGGGGGTGCGAGTACGTTAATCCATGTCAGACCCAATTCACGTCGAATGCCGTGTGCCACAGGGTTCGGTACTTGGACCCCGTCTATTCTTAGTCCTAATACACTATCTAATGGACCAAATTCAGTCAAACTGTTTGCTCTACGTTGATGCCGTTAAAGTTTGGCGAGAGATCAGAACAGTAGAAACTGTATCCACCTATAAAATGACCTTGACAAGATTTATCAATGGTCGGTCCAAAATCGCTTTTTCTTCAAGGGGCTAAATGTCGAGTGCTCCGTTTACGACACCGAGTGGTTCACACATATACTCTGGGGGACCAGGTTCTGCAACACTGTTCTCTCGAAATGGATTTTGGTGTGCTAATCCAGGAAGATCTCGGCTTATCGGAGCAGTCCAAAAGCGCATCGAAGAAGGGGATCCAAATCGTGGGGCTTTTACGGAGTGGTTTCGCGCAGTTCGAACCGTTTATTTTCCGCCAAATGCTTCCCACTTACATACGCTGTCATGTTGCATATAGAATTCAAGCATGGCACACACGGCTAAAGCGAGGTCACACGGCATAGGAGATTCCACAACATCGGGCGGCCAAAAATGTCACGGGGCTGCGCCACTTGTCATACGAACAGCGCCTCAGAGGGCTTGGCATTTTCAGCGGACGTTATCGCTGTTTGCGTGTTGACCTAATCATGGCTTACCAACTTTTAACACTAATCTCCCCTGCAATCACCTGCTGAAGCTGTGTCACAACAACAAACTGAGGGGTCAAAGTTAAAATTCAAAGTTGAGTTTGGGGAACCCGCTGTGTGGTTGGGTTGCGACACGCAACCTCTATTGAGACCTCGGTCATTCCGACCCCGATGACCGTATCTCATCATGCTATGAAACTGGCAGAACGATACAGTCGATGGGAGTGTCGAAGAAATCTCTTCTCGCTGACTCTTTGCCACATATGTAATAACCTCACATAAGCTGTTATTCCAGCTCCACGTAAGCTGTGTTCAAAGCACGTGTCGACAGTGCACTTGCCGTACGAAACTCGAACAACCAAGAGAAACAGCAAAAAAACAAAAACAAATCAACCCACCTTCATTTTTACCCGGAAACCACAAACGATAACCTTGGATAATACCGCCCCACAATTCGGTTACTTTATGCCACGTTTGTTCAACTCCCCATTCCTTGGTAATCGCTCTCCGTTTCCGAGTGCACAATACCATGCCGCCTTTGGCTAGTCTTCTCACCCTACGGATAAGGAGTTTAGGTCCGAGAGTGCACCACCTAGTAGTACTGGCAAGCCTACTCTAGCACCCCGTTCCCAATTCAACTTGGCAACTTTTAAAGTCCGCACGCAGATGCAGATCAGCTCATAAGCAGCCCTTGCTCACACGTTAGCGACTAATGTTTCTGAGGTCCGTTGCCTCACTGAAAATCGAGTGCAGGATTTTAGCACGAGGCTACAACCGGTTTTACTGTCTGCGTGTTCCGCTGGCATTTGTACTTTGCGCTTGTCTGGGGACTCAAACGCGGAAGACGCTGGTCTTGCCGGTATGGGAATCGCGTTAGATACACGTGCTGAAGCCGCGCTACTAGACTTGATCCCTATCAGCAGTCGACTCTGTGCAATCTAACTTGAGACATAAGTGCGACTTTCCAGTTGCGGGACTAGTGGACGTTGCTTGTTCGTTGTCGCGGCATACGGTCCCACAGACTGTAGCTCGGAGTCAGTTAAAGACAATTCTACTGCCAACTATTCAACCTTCTCTGAAAAGGCGCCGGGCAAACATCGTGGTGTTTGCAGGGGATTTAAACGCGCAACTCGGTAGGCTTAAGGTGAAAGAAAGTGAACTCGACTGTTAACATGACCATAGCATTCGAAGAACAGACAACGGTGGTCGCTTACTACAGCTCTGCGCTGATCACGGTCTCTTTCTGTCAACTACCAGCTTTCGGCGATCCCGGTGCCAACGCGCTACTTGGAGATCTCCGTCTCCTGGTTGGCCATGAACGCAGATTGACCAACACATCCTTATTTATCCCTGGCGGGGCTGCACACAAGATTGCAAATAAACCTGCAGTGCTTACCTCACTTCGGATCACGCGTTCATGTGTGCCAAGATGGCTTCACCTCGCGGTGGCTCCTAACAGCGTTGCTGGAAATGACGAGGTAGCTATGCTTTCGGCCTCAAGCATTCACAGCGCGTCCCAGGATTCGTTGGTCCCAAATCTCAAAAGCGCCTCATGCTCTGACGTTGAAATGCACTGGGCGCACATCCGCAGCGCCATGCTCAACTCTGAGATGCTGGCCTGCGGTTTCACCAGTAGTCCTGTCAACCGCTGGGAATCTGAACGATCCCTCCAACTTCTCGAATCGAGATGGGCAATTCCAGCTGGCGTTGAGTATCATTCACTATGCAGCACCACCAGTGCTGAACTCAAAAAGTTCTTGTTGCTTCCCCGATCAGCCACGAGTTGAGTTAATCCCCAAGCCTTTTTCGACGTTTAAGGTGTAAATGATTGCAGATCCATCTGGTCCACTATTCTTGAATCGTAACATGCTCTTCTCTATGCAGACATCTGCAAGAATTTCGGAGGGTCCACGAAACTAAAGCGCTGTAAATTAGACAAAAATAAACTATCCACCGTTTCGGTACAGCACACTTGTCAACCTTCCTTGGCTGGTGCACTCGGCTGCGACCCACCATAAATTATTAATGAACACTGGATTTTCATGCAAAGAACCATGATCTCTCCTGTGCAGTCAGACTGCGGTCTTACTCAACAAACCTATGCAGGCAGGGATCTCCACGCGCTCTTTGAATCTATCTGTACGCCACAGAAATATCCCATCGGGACATAATCATGATAAAAATGTGCCGTTCTATCAGTCGGTAGCTCAAACAAAACATGCGCAGTGACCGTGAAGCCTGGTCATCCCAGCATGCTTCGGAAATGGAGGCCGCCCCTTCTCTGCAAATATTCACAAGCTCTTCTAGCCCATTCGGTACATAGACTACAGAAAGTTTAGTGTCAGTGAGAGTATATGCGAAGCAGAGGGTTCGCCGATTGCCAACTTGCACAGCCGCTTGAATCCATGGGCTAAACATTTTTATTCCCAGTTCTATTGACCCTCACCGTCCATTTACATCCCCTGTGAACCCAGCTGCTCGCTCTGACTCGTCACACTTGATTCACCCAGCGAAGCGCAACTTTGTCTTGCGATTCAACACTTAAGACGTTCAACGCTTCCGGCTCAAGCGGACTTCTTTCGGAACTGTTAAACTATGAAGGCTTAGTTATCACTAGCCAGCTAACCTCATTGTTCGCCAAAAGTTGGCATAAAGAAAGGTGCCTTCTTCCTGGGGCGAATCAGTTATTGTCTCAGATTTTAAGAAGGGTGCTCGCACTTCATGCGCCCATCACCGGTGGATTAGTCTCATCTCGGTTGTCTCCAATCTATTGGCATCCATCCTACTCCGTTGACTATCTCCCATATGCGATTCGCAGTACCGGGATGAACAAGCTGGCTTCCGACCTGGCCGCGGGTGTGTGGACCACATATTCACAGTCCGTCAAATCATAGAACACCGCCACCTTTACCAGAGGCTTACCCACGTTGCATTCCTGGACATCCGTGCTGCATTCGACTCGGTAGATCGACCTGCATTATGGCGTTGTTTGCTAAGGAATGGTGTCCCGGAGAAGTATACTGCCATGCTAAGCGCAAAGTATTTACACATCTCTGGCAGAGTGAGGATGTAGGACACGGTTTCGTCGTCCTTCTCTCTCATTAGCGATGTACGACAAGGTTGTCCCATGTTCCCGTTCCTCTACAATTTTGCGATTGAGGACATGTTGTCGAGACCTCTAGGCGCTTGCCAAAATTTTGGTATCCAGCTATTACCGGGAAGCTGAGCGAGCTATTAGACTATGCCGATGATATCGTCTTACTTGGTGAGGACTCACAGAGCATGCAAAACATTCTAAACCGTTTGGCGATTGAGGCATCTAGGAATAAATTGCTACTTCAGGATTGGCACTAGCCCGTTACTGTGCTCACTACTGAAGGTATACAGCTTGAACATGTGGATAGCTTTGTCCACCTACGCAACTGTGTGTCTGCTGGTGGTAACATAAGAAGGAGAATTTTCTCTTCACATCGCCAAAGCTCGGTCGGCGTTTGTCAATCTGCTGCACTTGTGGCGTCGCCGAAATATCTCTCTTGGTAAAGGGTCGTGTTTACAATGCCACCGTGCTGTTATACGAAAGCGAGTCATGACCAGTTCTCGTAAACGATATGCGCCGGCCCTCTGCCTTCGACAACCGGTGCTTCAGGAGGATTGCTCGTATGTGGTGGCAACAACAAATTTGCAACAGTGAAGTCATACATCGTATCTTAGGAAATGCGAGTATTCCCTTCAGCAAGCTGATTTTGTTGCGCCAGTTAAGATGGCTCGGTTACGTTTTTGCGCATGTCAGCTGTGCGATTGACCCCGTGCCTCCTTTTCGCTCGTGCAGGACTTAGCTGATAAAGAGTACGTGTCGGTCAGCTGTCCACCGGACGACCGCATATGAAATTGTTGATTTCACGTTTTTCACTGTTGGATCCACACGTCTGCCTGGTTGGGAACCAAAGGAAAAAGAGTGCCGATGGCTGGAAACATTTCAGGATGTGGCACTTAATCGAAACCAGTGGAAGATCTGTTTATATAACCGCTTACATTTGGATACTTACTGCTTAACATTTAAAACGAAAACTTTAAAAAGGACGTGCGCAAAATAACCAAAAACTCTCCTTTGTTTTCCATTACGGCACAATAGCTGGTGTTGCTCACCTTCAGTTAATGTGCCATGATGCTGATACGGCGTTCAACCTGTCTTCTTTTAGTGATTTGCATGGTTTTGTTTTGCTCTATGTCTATTTGATAGACTATTACTACTACTGCTGCTACTACTATTATTACTACTACTACTACTGCTGCTATGACTAATACTACTAATATTACTACTATTAATACTACTACTACTACTACTAATACCTTTAGGAAACTTGCCTATGTTTTATAGGATCACATATGTTGTTTCTATAGATTAAGAAATGTAGCAGTCCAAGCGCATTTCCATGGACAACACCACTTCTGAATTCTTTTAAAGCGAAGAGATGTTGGCCAATTTGAACTCTTTGTATACGGCCTTCCAAGTAGTGTTTGAAGCAGCTTAGCAATGGGCTGCTGATACCGTAAAAGTGCAGGACGGACAGCAATGGATTGTGTGGCACACGATCGTAGGCCTTTTACATGTGTAGTAGGATGACGATAACTGCCATGCCAAAGTCAACGACTGCTGTTACATGGTCAAATAATTCTAATTGACATGTTACGTTGGATCGCCTCGTAAGAAAGCCGTGTTTCGTGCTGCTAATCAAGTCTAGTCATGTAATGAATTGAACAAAATCCTTCAGAACTATTCGCTATAGAGCCTTAGAAGCGACGGCAGTATGACAAATAGGGTGATACTTTGGTTTTGCAGTTCGTAGCTAACCTTTGTGTTTTGCTGATATTATCGAGTTATTACACTGTAGAGGGAAGCATTCGTTATTTAGAGATAGTGTAAATACGTTTAGTATCAGTGAAGGCGTTTTTATCTCTAAACTTTATAACACTTGGCGGGATACCATCCGGTCCCGGCTGAAATGATGGTTTGATAGAGAGTATGCTCTGTTGAACATCAATAAGGCTTACGGGAATATCCTAAAGGATTTCATTTGCTTCCGTTTTAGAAGAGGAAGGGATATGTTGGCATTAGTATTGAAGGAGGTTGCATAAGTTTAGTGTTTCACGCATTAGACTAACTTCATCCGTTGTTGATTCATCTTCTAGTCAGGTGATGAATTTCATGGTAGCCTTTTGCATTCCTCTTTTTACGAAACTTTACCAATGTGTTTATCTTTTTTGGAATCTTTAGAGCTTTGTTTTCCTCGGCGATTTTTGCCTGCTGTGATGGGTGTTCAGACTTCAGTAAGGTCTTGTGGCTTTGCATTTATTTGGCAAAGTTATTATTTGTACGATATTGTGACCTGTTTTTTTCAATTTAGTTGTAATTTTGATGCATGACTTGTGGTAGCTACCACTACTATAGGTGTTTATCCACATCGTGAATGCAAGTAGGTTAGAAAAGGTAGTAGGATTGTTCAATAAATGCATTTATGGTTGGGGTTTGATCATGGGTTAAAGTGGATGTATTCCAATTCATGGTACTGATCAAGTTGTCGAAAGTGGCCCAATCTGTGAGGTGGATGCAACGAACAGACTTGCCATTCACCCCCATTTCTTTTGCCATTTTGATATTCATGCTACGAAGTACAGCATTGCGATCGTAACCCAAAAACTGACGTAATGCCCATGGTGAATATCAGAGCTAATGCGTGGGCTCTTCTTGTGGGTGCATTGGCATGTTGAGTCCAACCATTGATTTGAATGTTGTGGATTATTTCCACGAGGCTCTCAGACATTGTTGGTGATGGAGCAGTCCAGCTAACATGTGGTAACTTAAAATTTCCACATAAAAACTTATGTTTGTAGGAAGTGTTGTAGGCAGCAATAGTAGCTTTAACTAACTGTTCAATTTGGTGGATGGTAATTTTAGGGGATGTATAAGTACAACTAGGTAGAAGGTCGCTGGAGGGTATTACCAACCAAAACAAATCTTCAGAGTTATTGAGAGCCTGTTGATCAACGGGGATGACTGCTATATCATTCCGAATGTATGTAGCGCATCCGCCTCCGCGTTTACTAAGACGGTCTTCTCGAAACAGGTGATATCCAATAACTTTAAGATGATGGTAGTATATGTCTGAGTTGCACCGTTTCAGTGATGAAAACAAAATGGAAATTAAGAAAGACGAAGTTTGTAAGCAAATGTGATTTGGGTAGGAGGGAACGAATGTTTACTAATGCAGAATCAAGGGAATATATCGAATTAGGAGATGCGGGGAGGATTAAGTGGAGCTGTTTGCCAGTATTTTTACGGGTGGTGTGCCGCAAAGAGGTGTTCGAGGTTTGAAGGACTCTAGGTGATATTGCCTCCAACAAAGTGGGTGTTCTAGTGAAAAAATCATGGGTTGAGTCACCAGGCCTCTTTGTAGTGAATAATGATGGTGACCTATTCAATAGTTCAATAGTGTATGATGGGATAAAAAGCATAAATTTACAAGACCCACAGAATGGATACGCCAAAGAAAATTAAAATCAAATGTTCCAACTTGGAATGTGAAGTATCAGTGGTTAAACGATTGCACTTTTTCAAACTGTTGTGTATCGTTTATCACTTAGATGAAAAGCTAAGAGTCTTTCGAATGTCGTCATGTCTGATGCGTTCACCACATAGTTTGGTAATGCATTCCAGTGAGAACAGATTCTAAGTGGGTGAAAATCCTTTTTACAATTCAGACGTGAGTGTTGCGTCATTAGTTTCTTGCGGTTGCCTCGGCTTTGTTTGTAAGGGTCTAGAGTCAAGTGATGTACATGGATGCTCGCTTTCAATTAGTGTCCGGTAGGTGTGAGTAAGATCTCCGCGAAACCGTCGGTATTCTGAGGAGAACACACCGAGTACACGAAGACGCAGTTCGTAACTTAGACCGGATAGTCCACGCGTGACGTTTTGACTCTTTCTTGGGGTTGTTCCAATAGGCTAATGTCTCGTTTTAACCATTGATACCAGGCCTGAATTGCATATTCAACATGAGGACGAATATAGGAGTTAATCAGAATTGGTACTAACCGTCATCCAAAGGTGCCGAGAGCTCGCCTCAAAAGTCCCAAGTTCAAGTTCGCCACACTTGCTGCTTTCAGACACTGGAGCGAATTGCCGAGACTCTCTTGCACGATTATACATAAATCGAGTTCACTAGTCACGTGTTGCAGGATGCGTTGCCCCAAAAGGTATGTGTTGACGAAGCTACTGCGCACCGTCAACAGGTGGCACTTTGCAGGGTTCAGTGGGAGCTGGTTCTTTTCTGCCCATTCGTTAATCCGAGTCAGATTTTCCTGGAGGTAGACACGGTCGGATGTTGAGCGAATTTCTCTTCATATTTTAGCATCATCTGCAAATATTTGCATTGGAGATGGAATGTCTGCTGGAAGGTCATTAATTTAGACTAAAACAGTAGCGGGCCGAGGACGGATCTTTGTGGTACACAACTGGAGACGCACAGGCTTGCATAGTGAGTGCTGGCTACTCTTACCTTGATTGCTCTGTCGTGTAAGTAGTCTTCCAACCAGGTGAGCAGGGAACCGTTAATACCGTAGGCAGCAAGCTTTTGGAGGAGAAAGAAGTGATTGACCCTGTCGAATGCTTTAGAAAAATCCAGAAATATCACATCTATGAGCACTCCTTCGTCAGCCGCCCTGGTCCATAAGTCCCGAGTAATCAGCAAATTGGTGAGACAAGATCGTCTGCGTCGGAAACCATGTTGGGCATTAATAATTATTCATTGACTTACAAAGTATCTCGTCAGTTCATCTGCGATTACCGATTCCAGCACTTAATAAAACAGGAAGCGGAGTAATAGGTCGGTAGTTGGCAATATTCGATCGCTTACCTCCTTTGTATATTGGAGTGATAATTGCATTTTTCCACTCAGATGGGAGTGTATGGAAATTAAGCAGACCCTGGAAAAAAGCTTGCAAGTGGTGCCGCTTTGGTGGGAGCAAGGGTTTTCAGTATTTTTGGTCAGATCATGTCGATTCCAGGGGCACTGTACTCCCGGAGAGACTGTAGTTTGCTTGCAACAGCTGCTGGAGTAAAGCTGACCCTGGATCCGCCAACAACATTTGTTGGGAGTTGATAGGGTGAAGGTTCCATGATATTTGTAGCTACCGAGTAAAACTACAGGAGTAGAGCGTTTGCGGCATACACAGTAGTAGTTGTTAGGCCACTGGCTGTCTTGAGTGGTGGTATTCCGGGCTTAACCTTTCTTTTGACATTCACAAATCTGTGTAGTATTTTGGTGTTACTCGTAAATTGCAGCACATGGTCACCTGCCATTCGTACTTATAGACTCGATTGAGCGACGTGCAGTAGTTTTTGATGATTTTGTAATCCTGCCATGTGGTATCACATGGGCCTAGCGAATGTTGCCTCCATATCTCATCTCTTCAGTTGATCCATTTACGTGTTCTGCTTCGGATCCACGTATTGGTTAGGCGTGATGCTCGTACTGGTACAACCTTCGATGCTGATTGTCTGACCCAGTTAATCTTATCTTTCAGTTCATTCCACTCGTCGTTCGCTGAACTGTGCGTCTGTAGGTAATAGTCAACGGTTGCTGCTAAGTTGTGCAGCTTAAAATAGTCCGTAATAGTTCGTTGAGTCTCTCTTTCTTTATCAAAAATATTGGCATAACACACAACCAAATGTTAGGAATGTATGGTCGCTACGGCCCAGTGGAGGATCGTATGCTACTGGCTCAACCATCAACTCTTCATTACTCAGGATTAAGTCCAGCAGTGATGGATTGTTTGAACCGGGGTGTCTGGTTGGTCGATGCACATGGTTATACAAAACTGCCAAATCCATGAATTCAAGGAGCTTCGATTTAAATGATAGTTTATTAGGGGACATTGATGCTATTGAAGGAGCATTAAAATTGCCCATTATAAGATAGTGACAGTACTTTTGTGAAACAGCATAGCGGAGGGCGTTTAACAGAATGTTATCGCTGCTGACGAGTTCGGAGGCCTATAGATAACTGCTAAGAAGCAAGCATCACGCGTCTTCCGTGAACCAACTTCTCGACCTGCTATGTGCAGTCGGCAAAATAGTGCGTCGGGAATAACAAGGGAATTTTCGGTAAGGGCCTCACATTTCAAGTAATCTCGATAGTAGAGGGCAACATTGCCACCGCGAGATGGACGATCATTTCTAATGACTGACATCTCACTGAGTTCAATCCCTGGATCAACTATGTCGTTTAAAAGCGGTTTCAGTAACTGCTATGGGGTCCCAAGTTGTTGTTTCATGTCGAGGCGCAGTTCCGAGAGCTTAGAATACAACCCCTGACTGTTGGTGTAGCAGCATTGTATTTGTTGAAGCATTAGGAGCTCGGTTCGCTGTGAGTAACCGACACAAACAGTGCCGGTCTGCTGAAGTTTTTGAAACGGTTGTTTGCACGATTGGCTGATCTGAGATAGGTACAACCGAGATTGTCTCATCTGTATCTGAGGTCTGTACTAATTGGAATGGTCTTAACCGTACTTCTGGTGGCCCAAGTTTCCTGTTGTCATACCATGCTTGGATCGCCACTGATACCATTTCGGGCGCAGCCAAGGTAACTTTCAAAATTCGTAGCCCGCTGCCTTGGTAGTTCGTGGAGGCAATTAGACGGGTGACAGCAAAAGCCACAACATTCTACATGTCGTAGAGCTCTGTGATGTACCTTCATTCTTCGAGGTCGTGCTTTTATCGTTCACTGCTATCGTCATGCTTCAATGCTGGCACACCATGAACCAGTACCATTTACTTCATCTCATTTTGACGCGAGGAACTAGGGTTGGATTTCCGCTTCTGTCTTTCTGCCCATGACCTGTCAGGAAAGAGGCGGACACTGACAGAAGAGTTCACTAGAATGTGGCTTGCAAAGAGAACATCTTCCAGGTCGTGTGTGTTGTCAAACGTTACTCGCTCTAATCGTGGTTCCACTAAGTGTGGAGGTGATGGATTTCGTGAAAGGTGTGTAAGACTAGTTGGGAGAACTTTCAGTCCGAGTGCGCAGGTTATTTCAACCCAGCGGTTTTGCTCTTCGGCTTGGCTACCTTTTAGAGATTGGCTAGTGGGTTCTGAAACGTTTGAACATACCACTGTCATCGCCTTTTGGTTGCGTAGTAATTGCTTGTTTTGCAGTTCCTTGTGAGTGTAGATTTGTCGAGTGGTGGTGTCTGGCTTGTCTTCCGTGGACGATAGGCCAAGGCTACAGCAAGATATTTACGCGCAACGCCGTTAGTTGCACTATCTGTAGGGGTCAATCGTTGTTGTTCAGCTACTGACGGAGGTGATCGTGCAATTTGTGCGTAACTCTGCATGCTCTGGAGCATTAGGTGAGATTTGGGGTACCGTTCAAGCGGCCTGTTTTCACTGCTGTTTTTCACTAACGGTGTTTGCCTTTCACTGGACTGGGTAGCATTGTTGCTAGAGAGCTTTTGCCTTTTAACAGGTCTGGGATTCGCGCTACGTAATGTATTAATCTGCAACTCGAATTCTGAGATGTTCCCTCTCAATACTACGATCAGTTCCTTTTGCTCTGCCGGCGTAACAACCAACATCTCACACCTTATCGTCAAGGTCTGACCAATCTTAATTATCGGACTAGCTGAACAACCTATCTGTCGATACGCTGTTAGCTCCGTTACGTGTAATGTACACATTTGTTGCGTCGTAGGAATTGGCACAGAACGAGAGGATCTCAGTTCGCCGTTTCTCTGAGCTACGATTGACCTTGGGTTTGTTGCTCACTGGATTCCCGGTCGACAAACTTCTCCGGCCCATGGAGCAATGGTCGGTATGCACTTTCAGGTTGCGCTGGTCACCCCGTTTGGGCTGCCTCAGTTGTCCGCTCCGGTCAGCGGGTTTGGTGGTGGTGCGTCACTAGGCGCACGAGTAACCACAATCACACAGACTTTGTGCAGTGGAATGCACGTAAAAATAGGGTGGTAACGTGAGACGACAAAAAATGCCTACAGCTATGGTATACAGTGGTGCACAGTACTGTTGTATATTGTCTGATAGCTTTAAAGAAGCTCTGTCGAATGGTATCGCAAGGGTACTCATAAAACTCAAATGAGCCAAGTTACTCAAGTTGACCTTGGTGAATAGATTTCCAAAGATTTTGTTTGTGGTGTACCGGCGTGTTGTTGGACTTACTGCACAAATATAGATCCCGTTGGATAGAGCTCGGTGATGCGAATCGATTGAGCGTACTTCCGAAGACGTGGCACAAGAATGTGAGGGAATAAGTCCAATTTAATACAGAGCACAGGGTTGCACAATGAGCACACACACGTTGACAAGGGGTTTAGAGGCAGTTCCACTGAAGGTAATGGCGGCGGATCATGGGCTAGCAGCTGATAGAGTCGCTGAGGGATGTTATTTTGCTAAATTTACAAGGTCCTGGAGTTTTCCAGGTTTATGTCGCTCGCTGCGATATTGTTTATGTTAGTGTGCCGCCAATTACTATTGGGAAAAAGTAGTGGGATGGGGGTGCGGCCAGTCGATTTTCTAATACTGACCCTACAGCCAGGTTTACTGTCGCTGGTTAAACCGCAAAATCGTTTAGTTCTCCTTGACTGATTTAACTTTTCACACCACCGCTCTGGTGTGTGTTTTGTGGTGTCTTTGAAGGTTGGGCATTACAAAATGGCATTGTTGGGCAGCCATACCCTGGTTTATCATTACGGATGTTGTGTGATAAATTCATGGTGGGATTTGCTTACGGATGTTTCCTTGCATTTGCCTACGATCTTGAAGAAGACTTTAGCTCTACGCTTATGTACAATAAGGGACAACGGCAAACCGCACATGGCATCTTTTAGCGTGCGTTACTTGTCGTTGGATCACACGAGATCGGATTAATTTCTGTTGCAATCTCGGTACGACTTAGGTTCCTGGCTTGTCTAATGTGATTTAGTTGGTGGGCTGTTGTTTAGTGTGCTATCTGCATGTATACAAGTTTTAATACGACGAGAATTGCTAGGATGTACTAGAGGTGTTCTGTCAAGGTCTCCGTCATTGTCTAATCGACGGTTCAGCGTGTTGATATTTATCACAGCTGGTGACCTTTCCTTAACAGCAACACCTCTCTCAGCAGTGTTTGGTAGTGTCTGACCATATTGTTTTGAATTCATTGTTTACAGTAATGAGCCATTTAGATGTCAGGAAGATAGTAGCAGTTGCTTCATCTGGGAACCTCAAGAGAGCCGAGAACGAGTTGGTGTTTAACTTTGTCTTGAATTCTCAGACCAAGGCCGTTAAGTCGACCCGTGCTGCAGGTTGTGAAGAAAAAACTTGTAAATTTAGCGATACTAAGTTGTGAGACAACTTCCCGTCTCGGAGACGAACCTTCCTGGAACATTTCCTCACTTGAGATTGCGTGCGGCAATCCGAGACACACGGCGGGTACTCCAAAACCCAACATTCATCTACTAATCGTTGCGTCAAGCACAGCTTACGTAGCTCAGTGGCCTTGTGATCATGATGATAGCTGCCAATCACTATATGCCAAGTTCTACTGCCATTTCAGGCTATCTCTAACTGATGACTTCAGACAAGGACGGAACGCGTCATGGAGTGTAGCGGTGGAAGGGTGAAACACTGAGACCCTCCACTTCCCCGATCAGTTATAGACGGAAAACTGTACTCGAGTCGATGAATCTTTGTACACAATTATACAATGTAGTCATAATCATCAGCGCCGTCACATGTTAGTTGCACGCAAATTCAAAACTAAAATCCAAATGGGTGAGCGATTGGTGAGTCAGAAAATAATTGAAAAAAGAATCCAACATGTTGAAAATACAATTTGCTGTGCAGTGAAGCGCGGAGAGATGAATGAGAATTGACTTTGTCTTTGAAAACCGATGTGGGCGACAGGAAGCATTGGAAAGCTAGTACCCAAAAGCGAGTGCCGTTAGCCTCCACGGTAAGATGGTTGGTGGATGAGGAATCTGATTTGACGGCTAGGCATACGCAATTTAGTAAAGCATGTGTTATCGTGTCCAATCACGCGTTTGCAAGTGAGTGAGTTGGTTTCGTGAGATTGTCCCATAGGTCTGAGTGTAGCTGCCCACTGGGGGCAAAGACTTCCGGCCTTGGGAAGCGGTGTAACCTGTGTGTCCTGATTTCATCTGCCGTGGTTTCGTCGGGCTTATGGTCTGATTGTAAATGGAAAGAAAGAAGATAGAAACAAACCCGGGAATTTGATTGCAACGGAAAGATTAATTACATAACAGCCATGCAACATCAGTAGTAAGTCCAGGTTAATGCTATGCTTTTAGTAACATCGAACTTTACTGGCGACAACCTCTGGTCTACTTTACTCGGTGTGATATGCATGCGATCCGCGCCAAGAAAGTACAACGTATAATTATATTGAGTTATTCCCCCGTTGTTAATGAATTACTTAGAGCTGCTTTCGTTGCGATGGAAAATGTTAATGGATCCCTCTAGCAACTTCGTCGAGCAACTTGCGACAACGCCACGTTAGACCTAACTAGATATGCATGGAGCACGTTCTGTTTAGTGTGGCTCATCCGTGCACAGCACCACAACGATACAAAGGAACAGGCCAGCAGTTAGAAAGGGCACGGTATTAATGCGACGCTGAGCATATGGCTGACACTTTTGGTTCTGGCTTCATGCCACAGTTCCTCCAACATATGCTAGATGGGATACCAGTAGCAAGCAGATGCAAGCCGAAGATGACAGTGAACAAACTCTATTACCTTCAGTCTTCATCGGCCAGCTGTGGGGTTGTCGAGTTTACAAAGAATCTATCTTAGGGACCATTTGCATTTCCAAGGGTTTAATTAATACAATAGGGAACAATAACTTTGAAGGAGTTGAAGAGCAGACTTAATACCGTGGGAATGAACCCATGATTCGAACCGCGACCTGGAGGACTTGTTAACTTATTCTATTTCAGTTTATCTTTAAAGGATCGGAATCTGGGTGATCCCGTTGATCTGGTTCAGAAAAACTTATCAACTTTGTCTAATCATATTTAGCTAGATGTTATTAGACAATACAGTTAGTACAGATCACGCTATTAAAATGCTTTTATCAGCGTAGGAAATGTGGGTTTATCACTGGTTCTGTTGTAAAAGAAGATGCTCTATCCATCGCCAAATAACAGAATTGATAACTATTCCCTCGGAAATCCAACAGTTGTGCACAATTCTTCACAGGCTCCGGTGGGCGAAGTTCATTTATTGGTTGGTCGATTCGGTACATAAGACTCTTTTTCAACCTAATCAGTAGTATCTGTGGCACCGCGGAGGTGCCAGTCCTAGTGGGTGAATTTCGCCGAGATCCTTAAGTGATAACCATATGAAAATCACACAAACCCTAACCGTATGGGCACTAATTTCTGCGGTGACCTGATCGTCAAAAGTGATGTGGCTAGCTAGAATGGTTCAGGGGAGCTGGAAAACTTTGATCCAGCGTCTTTAGAAACCCACGAAATAACACGCGATGTCATCCGACTGAACGAATTGAAATGTCAACATGGTATGCGTCCTGCCACTGTCTCATGGCATCGTCCCTTCTTCTACAGCTAGACCCTGATAATGACATACTTTGGGTTGCTCTACTAAGTAGGCTAACAACACAAAGGACAAGCGGAAAATACGAGTGCTAACTCGAACATATGAACGTACTCACGACTTCAGTGTATTACTGAGACTCCTGCGACTTATAACCGAGACGGACATAAAACACCACACCCGTCTCATGCAGTAAGAACAACGGGCTGTAAATAGTAGTAATACAAGTCAACTGGTGACTGCATTACTGAGAGAAAGGAGAGGTGGCAAAACTGACTTACCCTCCCACATCGTCATGCCTGAAGGCAAATGCATTGATTCCCCAATTTCCATGGCAGAAGCCTTTAACTCATACTTTGCTAGATCATTTAATCTTGAAAAAGAAACCTTGGAATGGTCAACCTCGTTTCACTTCTCTGAACAAGTCCCAACAACCAAGCTTAGTGTCGCTACGATAAAACATATGATTACCTGTCTACGACTATCCTACGGACCTGGACCCGATGGGATCTCTTCTGCTTTAGTCAAACACGGTGGAGATGATATCCCTCTTATATTATTAAATATCTTCCCTTTGTCTCTCCAGTCTGGTCAATATCCCGAACGTTGGAAAACGGCGACGGTTATACCGCGACATACCGGACATCCGGAACTACCGCCCCATTAGTCACACAGCCATTCTCCCACGCATGCTAGCGAGAATGGTTAAGAAATAGTTGGTTTCGTTCTTAATATCGCACAAACTTCTCTCATTTTCACAGCATGGCTTTCTGAAGTCCCACTCATGTGTTACCTGTCAAGTTGACTTCTTTAACCATATAACTGAAACAATTGATTCAGGTCTGCAATACATTGTCATCTTCCTCGACATGCAGAAGGCGTTTGACAGTCCCACACAAAAAGCTGCTATATAAATTAAGTAAGTACGGTGTTACAAATCCGCTTAACTCTTGGATCCAATCATACCTAGTAGGACGGTCGCAAGTTGTGGATATCAATGATTACATGTCTTCACCTCGTCTGGTCACCAGTGGAGTTGTACAGGGCAGTATCTTAGGTCCGTTACTCTTCGTACTCTATATAAATGACCTCGTTTCTATTATACAATTTGGAAAGCCTTATTTGTTTGCTGATGATTTAAAGGTGGTTTACACGTTCCCAGGTTTTCAGCGTACCGATGAACTTGACAATATCCAAAGCGACTTGAAAGCCACTGAGAGATGGACTGATATGTGGCAGATGACATTTTCAACATCGAAGTGTAGTATTCTAGCATATGGATGTCAGATAGCAGCAGAAGTGTTCTGGCTTCATGACGAAGTCATTCCCATCAGCCAGTCTGTTCGTGACTTAGGTTTCAGATATTCTAGTTCGTTAAAGTTTAGCGAACATACAAATCATATCGTGAAAAAGGCTAAGCAATCGGTCGGGCTGATATGCCACCTGCTAATCTTGAAAGAAACCAGACTAATTGCTTTCAAAATCAGTATCTGGACTTTGCTCGAATATTGCTGTGTTACGTTCAGTAACTTGCGAAAGCCTGACTTGAGAGCCATTGAAAACGTCCGACGCGCCTTTACGAAGCGCATATTTGGCTATTCAACCGTTCTTTCATAGAGAGATAGGTGCAAACAGTTGAATCCTGAACCTCTGTAGTTACGAAGAGTGCAATTAAATCTGTGCTTCCTCTACAAACTCGCGTGGCGGAAAGCATATGCTGGAACATATCAATTGCACTTTCGGGAAAATACCAGTTATGAACTGAGAGATAGTGAATGCATATTCTATCTGCCTAAATTCAAGACCAGTCTAAGGAGAAATTTATACTTCTTTGGTATGGCTTAATACGGAATAAGCTGCCAGAAGACATTAGATGTATTGAACATTTTCGCATGTTCAAGCAAATGATAAAGGCTTATCTGTATACGGACAAAGTGAAATGGCTCTTAAAATTCAACTTGATGATGAAAAGCTGTATGAAGAGGGGCCGTATCAAGTATGATACCGGAGAACATCGACTCCAATGCACAGAGAAAACATTATCATCGAGGATGAGCTGCTACAAACCGCTTTTTTAATGCTACCTCCTATGCGGTTTTACTCCTTTCAAACTTAACTCATACCAACTGTCTTCTGTTTAAAACCGAGAGCAAAATTATTTACTGGTGTAACGGCACTAACTATTTTCGTAATGTTCCCCACAAATTGATTAATCAGTAAAATTGTTCCGCGATTCCATTCACTACATTTGTTCTGCAGTGCTAATCATTTCCCCTTCTTTTCTGAAGTTAACAATCCAGAAACAAATACTTGAATTCAGTGATGGCAATAACTGATTCCCTGTGTGACTTTTGCCTATGGACAACTCGTACATTTACCTATCTGCGACTGTCAAGCCACACAACTCGATCGTATGATTGGCTCGATGCATTTCTACGCCGATGTAAAAACATACCTGCCCATCTTTTGCATTGACGATATAGTTTTCACGTAATTCTTCTTTCCTACATTCTTCCTTAGTTCATTGTCGGCCACAACTGGGCTGATCTTCTATGGTGACGGATTATAGCCTGCAGATTATAAAAGACTTTACCTATGCAAGGCACATTGCCACCAACTGACTGGCGTATTAAAAAGTGTCATAATTAAATGATCCGTATGACGGACTGGGCCGAGGCTTCATCGCTCATAATACATGTATAGAAGCAGCCCTAAAAAGAACAGAACATATGATATAAACAGGTGATGGCTCATATGCTACTATGCCACACCGGCACGCGAACATGTATGGCATGGAAGTGCGGGCGAAACCTTCGAGGGAATATCTCGCATGGAAGCAGGTCCCCTGGGGATGATTCCAATAGTGGCCGTATTATTTTAACTGGATATCTGTTTAAAGCTGCATTTGTTATTGTTCCTGGTTTTTTAATTTCTTTAATGACTTAATCCCGCCAAGTACTTTAGTACCAGTTTTGGATCCATTGTAAAAAGCGTGAACAAATTGATTATTGTTTGCGATCCTGTTGTACACATTGATCAGACCACATAGTTGGACTGCACCTCGAATCACCGAGGAATGTACTATTTATTTATTTATTTTCATTGCTGCACTTGGCGATGAACGTATTGGCAGCGGGCCACCTTTATGCCAATCTACTTCGGACACGCGGTTGATGATTTAAATGACCGAAATCCACTTCAAATAAGCCTAGGACCCAATAGATACTGCATGTCGCAATCCAACCACACATTGTGCGTACTCCAAAAATAGACTTAGAATTTGTCCAATATTGTGTACATTGCTGGATTTGTGCTATCAGTGTACTTGGGGATAGACCTCGGTCGTTTACGGCACTGGGATCGTATCAGGGGCAAATTCAACCTGATGAATAGGAACGAGGCAAAACAAAGCATAGAGTGTGCTAATTATAGTGAGCAAACACGAAAGTGGTGCAACTTCGGATGCGATCGAAGTGCTCAACCGCTACGACTCCCAGGTCGTTGAACAGGACGTGGCGGAACAGCATTGTTGGTATTCTTTCTGGAAGCAGCGCGATAGAAATGGTGTTTGTGGCTCGTCAATTGCAGGAGGAAAACTGTGAGCGAAACCAGCCACTGGGCTCGCTGTTTGTAGACTTCACAAGTGCGTTTGACACGGTGAATCGCAAGGCACTGCGGCTGGTGTCGGGTAAGTTTGTTTTTCCTAATAAGTTTGTGAATTTAATTAAATGTGTGCGCAATGGTATGTTGGTGTGGGTGCAGCTGTGTGGACAACCCTCGAATGATTTGCCGTTGTCTCTGCTGTGAACCAAGGCTATGTCTTGGCCCCTGCTCTGGTTACTATTTGCCTTCATGCATAGACTACAGACTCTAGGAGTTTTCGGTCGCCAATACCGTCGCCTGCGCGGTAATCTTATTTTTGGTGATTCAGATCCGAAAGGATCCAAACCACGCACGTCGGCACTTACTGAACTTAAGTCACAACGCCTCACTCCGAGGCTACCACTTGAAGTTAGCCACACAGCGTAGCCGGCTGAAATGCAGCCGGCGATTTTTCTCACTTTGTGTGTCCCAGTGGTGGAACGCTCTCACAATTCCCACCATCTTCGCTTCTACAATGACTGAATTCAAAACCCAACTTGAAACATTACACCACATGCACTACAAGACTTTGTCAATGTTACTGAGACACACAATGACATAATCAAACCACACAGGCACAAGTGAAACCTCTGTTTGTCCACCGATATGCGTTACCTTTTGTTTTTGCTGATACATTCTCATCCTATTTTCACTCTACCTGCAGAAATTGTCAAGCTTTGCTTTATTACCCGTGACAAACCCATTGATTGAAATGGAATGTGTGCAGACCTCTACACACATGAACGACTCAAACCACAGCCGAAGCAGCAACTCAGCCTTATGCTATTGTTCCTGATTCTTTACTTCATATTACTGCCGATGAATCGCTTTGCCGTGCATACTGGAAAGTTTAGTTCCCCAATGATTTGCGACCGTTTGACAAACATGCGAAAAGTCGGTGACTTGAGTGACAATGAGCGATATCACGTCAAATCCAACACCGACACACTCCACGGTTCAATTTGTTTCCGACCATACAAGAATTTGAAATGAAGTGAATCGTGAACAAGTGTAAATAATTACCTGGATTCGAACCTAAGACCACTGAGTCACTAACTCGACAAACAGATCACTCTAGAGTCAAAAAGAGTCTAGAGACATCTATTACAAACGCATTTGACCAGATGCAGTTACAAGTGTCCATACCATGCCTCTTACGGGGACGATCGACCTCTCGCCATGCTGAACGAGTGACCAATTGCAGCAAAGTCAGCTGTGGTCTACAGTAATCCTTCAGTGATGGCCCTGGTCCCGGTCCGACGATTACAGTTAGAAATGTATGGATAATCTTAATGTTTGTCACACAACCCAAATGACTTTAGCCTACGAGCAAATGACCGTCAGTTATTGGAAGCAGTTAGTTCTGTACCCACACAATATTCCTTAGTTGAGACCACGGGAACCACGAGTGTGACAAATCCACCAGCTGCCGCTCACAGTTTGTAGGGGCGGCTATCACCAAAGATGTCAGGACACAGTCAAAATATGGATATCAGAATGTGACAAATGGCTAGCCGCATCCGATTTCGGATGTAACTGACTGCGCGATATATAGGCATTTGGTTTCCCGCCTGCCATCTAGTCGATGGCCACGATAAAACTGAAGCTGTAAATCTGAGAAAATAGAAATTCACAATAGTAAATAGGTGCTCGTTTGTCAACAACATACACCGGACATCATAGGCTACAAACTGGAACAGCGCGAAACGTGAGTAGCGATCGTCCCCTCGAATACCGGCGCTTACAGTCTAGCTACATTGGATTTGATAGAAGGGGAGGAATTCTCGGAATTTTTTCGACAATGGTGAACGAGAGGTTCAGTAAGAAGGACCAACTGCACTAGTGAATGGATTACGTCCCATCGATTGGGATCGGGGTGCGCAAGAATTCTGTTCAATTCACTTAACTGCCTGTGTGTTGAGAACCAAATTTCTATGAAGCGTATTCACATGATAAAGGAGCGGAGTAGAAAAAAGGTGGTAAAGTCTCGTGTAACGTACGATAGTCAAAACAACTTTTGGTAGTGATCCATATCGCTTATACAAGAAAAATAGGATACTTTATGGGGCACAAAGATTTAAGACGCCATTTCAGCTTGGCATCTTCCAACCGGGTAGTTCTGTTCATCCCTTCTCATGTCGCCTGTCTGTGCTCATCGACCCCACCAGCTATCCGTTCGCCCTGATCGGTCTAACCTGCTGTCTTCGTGTCCAAGACTACCTAGAGCTTGGTTCATACGGCGCCCCACAAATTTTGTGTTGTCTATTTCACCCGTGCGGTTCTGGTCAACTCGATTTGGGAGCATTAACTCAACTCTGTTTCCACACTTTTCGCTCACTCAGTTAGCCAGCCGCAACCATAGTTCGTGTCGTCAGTACAGTTTCTTTAGCACGCGTGTGCGGATTACTCGCTACTGTCCGGACCAATCCGGTTCACCATCGCCTGGAACAAAATCAAGACCATTGCCTATGGGTTAGCCGATGTCGTTCAAACACAGCGCGTAGATCTGTACGACTCGCATATTCACTGGCTCACTTGATAGTAGAGAGCAGAAAGGAGATCCTTTGTCAAATCCATCACACCCTGGTCATTGCAGGAATGAGTTGATCACTGTGAGACGGTGCTCCGCAGAGGGCCACCACGGCCGCAATGGAAACAGCGATATCCCAACATATTCAGCAAGTGAGGATCCAAAAGCCTTTTGGAACATTTCTCCGCCTGTGCATTAACGAGGAGCTCCGGCAAGCGGTTCCAGTCATTTACTAAACAAGTGGATAGGGTAAGATTAGTCCGCACTCGTAGACGCCTCGTTATGAATAATTTCTATTTGTGGCCACTAGTCTAAGTTTCAGAGTTGTGATGAAAGAACTACTGCAGCTCTCTCCCTAGCTCTCCTCTACGGATACGTCGAGTGAGAAATAAATCACCACGGTGATGACGGTAATCCAGAAGGAATAGGTTGACTAGTTGGAGTTGAAGGGGATTGCGTCGGTCACACAACTCAGATACAGATTTAGATCCACGCTATTAGAGCTTCTCAATCAAACGTGGTGAGAGATGAGCGACCGGAAGACCCTAGTTAAAAATCAGGCTTACATGGGAGGAGTAGGAAGAGCACCGGGGTCAGATGACTTGAAGCCCTTTGTTGAGGATGGAACATCCTGTAGGCAGCGGCGACCCACTTCAATGTACCCTGAGTTGGTATTGTGTCCGAAGATACGATTATTGCGAGGTCCCCCTTATGATTGGCATTTTTGAGTAAAGAATCACCAAGGTGGTAGGCCACGAATAGTTCGGGCGCACCAATAAATAGAAGGAAACGCTTTTGGCGATTAATGGGCAATCGTCACTGAATCGACCAGTAGTGCAGAAGATCAAGCTTCTCTTGTAATCGGTCAGCGTTCCCTGTGCTAGATACCTTCATCCATAGCTTCAGATTACCTGTATATATTTGACAATCCAACTGTACCACGGGCGGTTTGTCATCAATAAAGATGTTGAAGAGCTCTGGGCCAAAGACAGAGGCCTGGGGGATGCCGCTGCTCATCAGTACAGGATCAGAACGCGTTTCATTCACTACTACTTGTGTAGAGCGACTGATCAGGAAATCATAGATACATTAAAGGAAATTCCCGGCGACGCAGATGCCTTGGGGTTTAACTAGGAGCCGCTCATGTGGGACCTTGTCAAAATCTTGTCTAAATCAATAAACATGACACCCATGCGATTTCCAAGGTCTGACAGTAAGACCCACTTCTCCAGAACACAAGAGATAAGATCCATTTCCACAATGTGAGGTTGAAAAGCCCGTAGAAGGATCATTTCCAGGACTTTGCATATTTTCAACGTCAAACAAATCGGATCCTGTCGGTTCCATGCTTTGTACATGGGCTTAATCATGCACAGCTTCCAGGCAGTCGGGAGAAATCCGGTCTCAAGAGGGCACATAAATATGCGTGATCACAGTTTTGAGGAACAGGGTATGTATACCATCAGGACCAGGCAAGAAAAACAGATCTAAATGAAGGAGATTTAGGACAACGTTCCTGTTAATACGAACGTGTCCCAACATGAAGGAATGAGAGGGTATGTTGTTGCGAGAGTACGGTGTTTCTTTCAAATCAGTGGAGCAATACTACTGGGTAAAGAGATTGCTTTTCCAGCGTCTTCGTAAACTACAGCCGCATGCACACATGGACCCCAAGCAGGGATGCCACGACCAGCTCTGGAGCTGCTTTTGAGGTGTCAGAAGGGCATGTTGGGGTTCATCCTAGAAATCGCAACAAGGGACAGCTGGTATAGTTGGCGCTTCTCGCTTTTTCAGGGTACACGCATTCCTGAGCTTCTGTACATTAGAGTCCTCAGATTCCTATAAATCCAAGGTGGACCTGTATGGATAGGTCGCGTTTTGGAGATGAGTACGACCTGTTCAGTAATCGATGTCAGCCTGGAGCACAAAACTGTGCACGCAACGTCAATATTGAGGTGCGTAGGAATATCCCAATCGACAACGCTGGTGGCCGTCTTGAGACGAAGCGTACTGGAACGCCAGAAAATCCGACGGGACCCACATTGGCTGTCAGCAGCGAAGCTGTGTTTCCACTGGAGAGATAGCACGGCGATCATTTTGCTAAATGGCTGAAGAACAATTAGATTCGTGACATCTGACTTAGCTGCGGAGAGTACAAGTTCCCGAATGTGCCGCGTCTCATCTACGCTAATGCGGGTTGTTATGATGACGTGATGAAACAGCCAGCCATCACGAACATTCCCGCATAACGTCATTACCATTATTATTATATAAGCAGCAGTCTATTAAATATACATAGAGCCATACAAAACATGGAACTCACTAGAAGAAGACGGGTTTAATCAACGCATTAGCATCCTGACACTTTGCTGAAGGCGAGCAACATACATCAGCTATTGTGCCGCAAGAAAAGGAAAAGGGGGCAATTGTTGGTACTCGCCCAACCCAATTTTTCATTTGGTTTTCATTCGTTGAGCATTACGCATCTACATCCAACCAATTATACACACAGAAACTTCACTGGTTTCGATTGCGTGACATGTCTTGAATTGTTTCCAACCATCAGGACTTTTTTCCTTTGGTTTCCAACCAGGCAGACGTGTGGATCCAACGGTGCAAACACGTGAAGTCAACGATTTCATATGCGGTCATCCGGTGGACAGCTGACCGCCACGTAGTCTTTTCCAGCCAAGTCCTTCGCATGCGAAAAGGACGCACTGGGGCAATCACTCAGCTGACATGCGCAAAAACGTGACCGAGCCATCTTAACTGGCGCAGCAAAATCCGCTTGCTGAAGGGATGACTCAAATTCCCTAAGACACGAGGCCTGATTTCACGGCTGCAGTTGTGTTGTCGCCACCACACACGGGCAATCCTCCTGAAGCACCGGTTGTCGAAGGCAAAGAGCCGGCGCATATCGTTTACGACAACTGATCATGGCTCGCTTTCATATAGCAACACAGCCCAAACGGTGGCATGGTAAACACGACCCTTTATCAAGAGGGATATTTCGGCAACGCAACAAGTGCTGCAGCTTGACAAACGCCGACCGAGCCTTGGCGATGTGAAGAGAAACTTCCCCTTCTTATGGTATCATCAGCAGACACACAGGTGCCTAGGTGGACAAAGCTATCCACACATTCAAGCTGTATACCTTCAGTAGTGAGCACAGTAACGGGCTAGTGTCAATCCTGATGCAGCAATTTATTCCTAGATGCCTCAATCGCCAGAGGGTTTAGAATGTTTTGCATGCACTGTGAGTCCTCACCAAGTAGGACGATATCATCGGCATAGTCTAATAGCTCGCTCAGCTTCCCGGTAATAGCTGGATACCAAAATTTTGGCAAGCGCCTAGAGGTCTCGACAGCATGTCCTCAATCGCATAATCGTAGAGGAACGGGAACATGGGACAGCCTTGTGGTACACCGCTAATGAGAGAGAAGGACGACGAAACCGTGTCCTACATCCTCACTCTGCCAGATATGTGTAAATACTTTGCGCGTAGCATGGCAGTATACTTTACCGGGACACCATTCCTTAGCAAACAACGCCATAATGCAGGTCGATCTACCGAGTCGAATGCAGCACGGATGTCCAGGAATGCAACGTGGGTAGGCCTCTGGTAAAGGTGGCGGTGTTCTCTGTTTTGACGAACTGTGAATATGTGATCCACACACCCGCGAGCAGGTCGAAAGCAAGCTTGTTCATCGCGGTACTGCGAATCGCCAATAGGAGATTGTCTACGGAGTAGAATGGATGCCAATAGTTTGGAGATAACCGAAATGTGACTAATCCACCGGTGATGGGCGCATGAAGTGCGAGCACCCTTTTTAAAATCTGAGACAATAACTGACTCGCCCCAGGAAGAAGGCACCTTTATTTATGCCAGATTTTGGAGAACAATGAGGTTAGCTGGCTAATGATAACTAAGCCTTCATACTTTTACAGTTCCGAAAGAAGTCCACCCGAGCCGGCAGCGTTGAACGTCCCAAGTGTTGAATCGCAAGACAAACTTCCGCTTCGCTGGGTGGATCAAGTGTGACGACTCAGCGCGAGCAGCTGGGTTCGCAGAGGATATAAGTGGACTGTGAGGGTCAACTGAACTTGGAATGAAAATGTTTGGCCCATGGATCCAAGCGGCTGTGCAAGTTGGCAATCGGCGAACCCTTTGCTTCGCATATAGTCGCACTGACACTAAACTTTCTGTAGTCAATATACCGAAGGATCTAGATGAGCTTGTGAGTATTGCCAGAGAAGGGGCGGCCTCCATTTCCGAAGCATGCTGAGATGACCAGGCTTCACGATCACTGCCTATGCTTTGCTTGAACCACCGACTGATAGAACGACGCAGTTCATTATAATTAGACTCCGCAGAAATATTTCTGTGGCGGACAAATAGAATCAAAGAGCGCGTGAAGATCCACGCCTTCATAGGTTGTTGAGTAAGACCACAGACTGACTGCCCTGGAGAGCTCATGGTTATTTGCATGTATATCCAGTGTTAATCAATATCTTTCTGAGGTTTGCAGCCGAGTGTGCCAGATATGGAAGATTGTTAGCTCTGCTGATCCGAGATAGTAAGTAGTTTATTTGTGTCTACCTTACAGTGCTTCATTTTTGTGGACCATCCGAAAGGCATGCAGATGTTCGCACAAACAAGAGCATAGTCTGATACAAAAAATGACCAGTTGCATCTGGAATCATTTCCACCGTAAGTGTCGAAAAACGCTTGGGAGTTAAATCAACGAGTATATCCTCGGGAAATCAATGAACTATGACTTATCACGGGTAAAAAAGCATGTGCTTGACAATTCCCGTAGGATGGTTGGAGTAGAAAATCAAATTTAAAGGATCATCGAATAAGTATATCGTTACTTTAAGCATCTACGGATTTAAATGCACTACTGCATACCGATAGTTTGAAGTGGGAATGAGACGTGCGCACACAAAATACGGATGCGAGACCTGGCCCATTCGCAAAGATGACTTGCGCAGGCTATCCGTCTTCGAGCACCGCTGACTGCGGTCCATTGCCAATGTGTGGTGGCAGCACCACGTAAGCAATGTGGAAGTTAGACAGCATGTCTTGGGACGTGGAAGCCACTCGCTCGAGGAGTTCATCTCACTGCATCAACTGCGGTGGTTGGGGCACGTATTGCGCATGCCTGTCCAGCGTTACCCCCGTCGTGCGTTGTTTGCACTTACTGGACAGGACTGGAAGAGACGGTCTGGTGGACAGCCTACAACATGGAGAAGCCGCATGAAAAAGTTGACGAAACAGTTGGCCTCGGCCGGTTGTTGTCAACTACCTGGTTGGGTTCCGAGAGATGCGGATACTTGCTGGTTGAAGACCTTGGAAGCCATGGCTCTAGATCGACGTCAATGGCGGACGTGTGCATCGTGTTTTGCATGCTCTGTGAGTCCTCGCCCGGTGGACGAGTGGTCTGCACGTTTGCTTTGCAACCATAAGGTCACCGGTTCGAATCCGCGTAGGGGTGGGCGTCCTCGCGGTATACTCAGCCCGCGTGCGATTGATGGTGGTCGCGCAGCAGCGAAGCGCCGTTACGGCTTACAGCTGACACGTTATATATATATATATATATATATATATATATATATATATATATATATGGCAGTTTGGGACTGGAACAAAACTTTTCCACTAGACATCGTTGGTTCTTCAGTTTATCCTCCCGGACGAGTTGGACACAGTGGTTGCTTTGTATTGTGTAGACGCCCAAGGTATGGTCGTTCGGGGAGGCTATGTAGATGTACCATACCAAGTCCCTTAATGCCATGCATTAACGTATCCAGCTCCTTACGAAAGACTTCATCCTTTTAGGCCGGCAGAGTTTGGTTTCAGACGTCCCTGCCAGCAGCTTGGTAAATATGCTCACGAATCCTCCGCAGGCCACCTCATGGGTTAATTCGGTTAAGAACGACCAGCTGGTTGCATCAATTAGATCGGACAGGTCTTCATAGTTGGTTACGACATTATATTCCTCCTCATGTTCTTTAGGATAATCTGCGTAGCACATGTAATGAAACACTAGCGTCGCATGATCACTGCGGCCCAAAGGAGTGTCGCTTATCACTCTCTCGACCGGCAATACTTCCTTGGTGAATTTTCTGTCCAATATGGATGGCCTGTTAGTTCCCCTGAATCTGGTGGGCGTATTGATGTGGCCATAAAGCGAAAAGACTGAAACCAGATCCTGCAGATCTGCTTTGAATTGCTTTTCTGGTGTGGCCTGGGATTCTACAGCATGTAAGTTGAAGGCACCGGTGACTAGAATGTGAGTGTACTTCCTGTTTATCACTTACCTCAACGCAGCCATCAAGTTGCAGACCATCTCAGATGTAGACGATGGTGGGCGGTAAACAGCAACCAATAGGCCAGGATCGTTCCCTCCCAGCCGGAAAATGCACCAAATGGAGTCAGGTACGTCGGTTTCCGTATCGTTCATGGGTTCGCATTGCATGTTGTTACGAAAGTAGTGGGCTACCCGATCACCTTTCCTGGTTCGATCCTTCCGGACAACGGACATGCCTGTTAGCGCTATTTCAGCATCCGTTATCTCACAGCGCAACCAAGTTTCGGTGACAGTGATGAGATCCCAAGCTGCTGACTCGCGTCGAAGTCTTAATTCAGCTAATTTGCCGAGTAGACCCTGGGTATTTGTGTACATGCATGAGAGCTTCTCGGAGACCAAATGTGTGTTAGATTGGATGGATGAAGCAGGTGAGTTTACGCTGACCAGTAAAGTGTGGGCGACTACTCGTTTTTTGGATGGGTTGCAGACTCTCGAGACGAATTTGGTATGTAGTCAAGTATCAGATACCCCGGATCCCAGTGTTTGCTCGAGCTCTGCTGTGTTCCTCTGAATATTATGGCTACTCTTGAAACTGTCCCCGAGTCGTGTCCTGCAGTTGGCGCTTTAATTAAGATTAATGCCCCTACTGAATTGTCATTAGAAGGTGCTGGTGTTCCCGCTGCTTTCAGATGAATTTCTGTTGGCAATCTGTAGTAGAGATAGTGTAGTAACGGAATTTAGTCCAGTTCTTTGGGACCGCACCCCTTATCGTTTGGTGATATGGGGATCCTTGTCAACCAGGTGGCCACGACATTTTCGAGCGAGATAGCCTCCTGGATATAGTGCCATTGCTCGCGGTGGTGCTTCTGAGCATCGTCAGAAGAGGAATATGTAAGCTCAGAAACCCCGTGAGCAAGTACTGTTTCCTTATCTTGACTTTTTATGTATCTCTCTCTTTAGCGGGATCCAGTGAACGTTCTTTCCACGGGATTTCGGGTAGTATGCGCACTCCGCTTGAGTCGTTGTGGAGATGATTCCCAGACAGCAAAACGGCCTCAGTCTCGTCCGCCGCTTTTGCGCCGAACAGGGGCACGGACCAAGGATCCTCAGAGAACTAGGTTCCCACGTGATTTTGTAAAATGAAGTAGGACCTACAGTCAGTCGGGACTCACAAATGCGGGATGTCATTGTCAGTGGGTTAATATCAGCAGTACGCCGGTATGCTGTACGGACGCTTGCAAGGTTGCAAATCTTGGATGACGTATTCAACGTGAGGACGCAAATAAAAATTGTGCATCATGGGGAAGATGGATGGGTCGAATCTTCCGAATGCTCTCCGCAGCAAGCCGACGTGCTAGTTTGTTCTCTTCGCAGCCGCCTCTGACTGTTTTGAACAGTTAAGGTCCCTTTGAATGAGCACACCAAGAGCAGGTTCTTGGGAAGTTGTTTGCAATACATGTGATCCAAGCCTATACACTTGGTCATGTCTATGGCGCAATTGAGCAGCATGACATTTTTCCACATCGAACGGCAGTGTATTCAAAACTGTCCAGGTTGAAATCGTGTTGTGGTCATGTTGGAACTTTTCGTGGTCGTTCGGTTCTTTGATCGCTTGCCATAACTTGATATCCTCTGCGAACGATAGGAAACCGGAAGTAATTTCCCTCGCCAGATGGTTTATAAAAATCAAGAATAGACGGGCCTGAGAACCGAGCTTTGTAATACGCTTCACGCCACCTTAATTGCGTAAGACAGGGATTCTTGTATTCTCACTTCCAACCGACGTTCGTGCAGGAAAGTACCTATCCAACGCAACAGTGGGTCATCAAAGCCATAGAGTGGGAGTTTATGGACGAGAATTCGGGCGTCCAAGCGATCAAGCGCTTTTGAGAAGTCCAAATAAACGATATTAACTGCTGCTCCACGATCAAATGCTTCAGTCCAGCTGTTGTGTGCAATTAACAGGTTAGTAATGCATGAACGCTTTTGTCCGAAGCCATGTTGCTCTGGTGCTATCATGCTGTAATTTTCCCGGTACTACATGAGTGTATCATTGATGATAAACCGAAAAAAACTTGGAAAGCACGGAGTAGCGTTATAAGACGGTAATTTACTGTGTCCGTGCGACGACCTCCCTTATGAATAGGAGTGATGACCCCACGCGTCCATATTGTTGGAATATGATTGTCCTTCATACATGGGTGATAGAATATAGCCAGTGATTCCAGCAGATCACTGGCTGCTGCCTGTAAAGCCCTCTGTTGAATGTTATCGACACTAGGAGACCTGTGGATACGCAGGGACAACAGTTACTTTGCTACACTTTCTGCGGTAAAAGTGATATTGCATAAGGCTGATGGTGAGACAATAGAAACAGGGATAACGGTTGGGGCGGTTACTCTCTGTAACGTTTGTGGGTAATGGAATCGTAGGAGATCAGCAGCTTCCGTTGCTGATCGCGTGCATCCTTCAGTCGTGATCAGTGCTGAAGCACGGTAGTATCATTACACAATCGTTAGATCAGATAGTCAGAAGGTCCTTACATTGGGACCGGACTGTACTAAAAGTGGTATGAAATCTAATCCCGTGTTTACCACACGGCTGCATCCACCTTGCCATGCGTATGCTATTTGCATGTGGACTGCGGGTATCAATGATGTGAGTATTGCATGGAGCGCAGAGGGCATGAACCTTTCGTGATAGTTTACAACAGACAACAAAAATATTTAAGACGATCGTACCTAGCGGCCTAAGTTGTTCTACCCGTAGCACTTGAGCCTAAAGCGTTATGACTTCAATTATCCTGTCCCGCCTCATCACAGGGCATTCAGATAAAGGAAAGTTAACAGAGGCGTCAAATGGTAGTATAAAAATAATGAGGGGGAAAAGCGATGGATTGAAACAGAGAGTGTAAATTCATTCAGCCGATATGGTATACTTAACCATTTGGACCTTTTGCCTGAAGCTCATCAAGCTGGCCCATTCATCCCCTGGGGGATCGGTCATGGGCATCATAAACCAGAGCGTAGGGGATGAATGCAGTTGAAAGCAAAATAAAAATGATGGAAAGTGAAGGACTGAAAGTAATAACAACTGTTCTAATTTTTGGTGCATTTACTTTTAGAGACAACCCATAGCCACCTAATACAGACATTTCATTGAAAATAAAACGGCATCGCCGAGACCGTGCCCCTAAGCGCGTATCACAATGCTCCGTTGATAGGGTAGTGGAACGGTGTACAATTTTAAAGAGCAGAGGGTAGTAGCGATGTCACGATGACAATCGCATCCATCCAAAATGTTGCCTTGTGAAATACGTACCAGCTGGTTGGCCCTAATTATTGCAAATTTCAAAGAGCCGATTGATGTCAGTGCATATTGTGGTGTAAGACCTGTAACGCAATCTAAGAAAGTGTACAGATGTGGTGGCCCAAGTTTCATTCCCGTTTGGCTTATCGAAGACAGCATGCACGCTTATGCGAGTGGCGTCGTTGACCAAGGTATACATACGGGTGCATCCGTTTCCATACGTTGTGCTTCAATTAGTAGATAAATCAATGCGTACAGAGTCAGTTGGAATACTTCCGGGCAAGATTTTGACCCAGATACAGTTTCAAGTATCCAGATATTGGAGCACACAGCCGACTTACTCACTATACTCGGCGGCGTCAAACTCCTATCGGCAGCATTAGCAATTAGCGACATATTTGAGCTGCGCTGCACTGAAATATTGTAACCAGATCAAACACGATGGATTGTACTGTGTGGTGCATACAATACTTCATTACAACGTACTTCATTGTATCCAATACCTTATATCCCGGAAAGTATAGGAAAGCCCAACGGTTGGATCAGGGTGAACCGATACACGCCACAGATGAACGACATCGCATACCTGCGCACTGGGAACTAGCACAAAGTAACAACCCGTAGACGAAAGCTCAGTGAACGATGAGGTAGCGAACCTCTGCGGCCTAGCTTATCTTGTGAACTAATGTCCCATGGTTGAGCCCATGCTCAGTTAATTGAACTTGATGGAAGTTGAACGTCATTCGTGACCGAACCCTCTCCCTTGAGTAAAGTACGATTTCTTAGCACATATCAGTCCGGTTGACTAACTGTGGTCTGTGCAAAAAAGTACACTGGATGCAGTGGTCAGAAATCGCGTCATCAGAAGTAAGCAATGTTAGTTGTACCGCGTAAGAAAAGTAGATATCAACAATTTTTGAGGAATGGTCAAAGAGTAAGATTGCCAAACTGAGGAGTTACGATTCGGAACCAATATAATCATCGGAAGACCTTCGCAAATTCCGTGAGTGTACCAACATACCGGAACCTGAGAGCCCCATCCAGTATGATGACGCCCGCCAACATGATTCGACTGTTATGCACGTTTCGCCGTGCTATTTTTCATGTCGTTGATTGATCACCTTTGGGTTTCTCCCAATTAGGTAGGATGTTGACAAACCATACACGGTGAAGTGGCCAGCTGTCAGATATGGAAAGGGTACCTCGAGTAGAACAAGACGAGTGCAGCAACAGAGTCTCTGTGGCTAAACACCAAGCGATAAACTTCAGTGTTACTGGACTGGTGTGCCCGCCTGATTGGAGAAACTCTTCCCAAGAATTAGTAAACAAACACCACTCGTTTCATAATGTCTTTGAAATACAGTGGCCACACATTTATTCTACATCGCATATGTGGCAGAATAGCCTATGGTGCACTGAGGCTGGTGGTGGCTAGAACCTGACAGATTCTCTACCCACTGCTGCTACTGTTGTGCCATGAGCTCCCCATGGCGACCGCCGGGTGGGATTTGGGTTACGCCCTTCCCCCTGTTAAAATCCAGCACACCAATCCGCATGAGTCAGTGAAATGATCATGTGGCGGTTGAATTGTTCGCTGAGCTTGGCAACTTGGTTGCAAACGTTTCGTCACCAACCGAAGTGACATCATCAGTGCGCAACTGAGTGGTGTGCAGTAGCATGGAGTAGCGTGGAAGAACCTCGGTGAGAGTGCGCTGAGCGTGGTGTGCGTCGTTTTTATACCACCGTGGTTGGCGGTGGAGACGAGCAATCCTATTGGTTGGGACTTCAATCCGCGTTCAGCTTGGTTGAGAGGCAGATGATCTTTGACCTTGCCTTCTTGTTTCGTGGCCTTTGTCTGCTTGCTCTTGCGAGCGACTCTGCCGTCAGTTCTGGTTGGCTAGTCACACATTCCACCGGATTCAATCGATTGAGTTGTCGGTCGTTGGTTAGTAGTGTTGCGTATACAACGTCCAGTTCGATGTATCGATTGCTTGACTTCGTGTTAGATTACCAGGCTTCCAAAAACTCCCTGGCGTGTTTTGTGCTTCCATGTACTAGGATCTTTACATTCCCCAGGTCGAAATGGTGGTCTTTTTGATTTTAGTGCGCAGAAACCAACGAGTGCGGATCATGTCTTCTGACAGCCGCCTTGTGTTCGGTGATTCGTGTACAAAGCTTTCTTCCAGTTTGTCCGACGTAGCTTTTATCGCAGTCGCTGCATTTTATCTGGTAGATGACATTGCATTGGTCGGCTTGATTGACTTTTTCTTTGGGTTTTGAGATCAATTTCCTTAGGGTGGCACGGCTTGTGAGCCATAGAGATTCCATGTGACTGCAGCAATCTTCCTGTTAGTCCGGAGATGTTTAGGACGTTTGTTTGCTTGTGCAGACGACTGCTGCTGTTGTTGCTGAGACATTCGTTTCTTTAAGCTACTTCTGATGAAATTTCTCGGATAACCGTTGTTTCTAAACACTCGATGTAGGTGATTTCCTTCCTGTTTCCGCGATTCGACTGTGCTGCAGTGGGTTTCCGCTCTTGTGAACAGGGTTTGGATGTAGCTCTTCTTGTGATTCATCGGGTGGTTACTGTGATAGTTTGCGCTTTCTTATGATGTACGCAGGTTTGCATAGATCCGTCGGTATTCCTAGTGACCAGTACATCCAAGAATGGTAACTTGTTATCCTCCTCTAATTCAACCGTAAATTTGATATCCTCGAATGTGCTGTTGAGCAAATCGTGAGTGGCCTGTACTCTGTTCCGTTTTACGATGACAAACGTGTCGTCCACGTATCGTATCCATAGTTTCGGGCTGATAGATGGTAGTGCATGCGCTCTAATTGCTGCATTACGGCTTCTGCAATGAGCCCCAAAATTGGTGATCCCATGGATGTTCCTCTCAGTAACAATTGGGAGAGGGTCCAGCTGAGTGAAGAGACCTCGTATCACTTTGCAGTTGTCTCTGGTGTGAAGCAAGGCTGTGTCTCAGCTCCTGCTCTGTTTAATATTTATCTTCATGCCATGATGTCTTGTGCTTTTGATACGGCTTATGCTGACGGAGTTCGGGTCGAGCACCGTATTGATGGTGGGTTGCTGAACATCCGTCGTTTCGATGCGAGAACGTTCGTCTGTGAGAAAACTATCCATATGTTGCTGTTTTCTGACGACTATGCGTGGTTTGAACACGGTGTGGATTAGTTAAATCACATGACTAGTGCTCTGGCTCCGACGGCTGCCCAATTCAGGCTCACCATCAACACGAGCAAAACTGACTGTCTCTTTCAGCCTTCACCGGAGGTACAATCTACAACGGTGCCGCGAATCAGTATTGGTGCTGAAGTATTAAAAAGCACCTCCCGCTTTTGCAACCTTAGGAGTGAAATGTCGACTGACCAGCAGCTTCACAATGGACTTTGTATTCGCGTCTCGAAGACAGCGGCGGCATTCGGGAAGCAAGAGTACCGAGTGTGGAACAAACGTCAGATTACCGTTGGTACGAAGCTGATGGTGTACACAACCATGGGGCTGTTCGTTCTTCTATACTGCGGCAAAACGTGGACGATGTACCGGCGGATGTGCCATATCTCGAGCAGTTTCATCAACAGTGTCTGCGACGGACTATACGGCAATTAACAGGGACGTTTAGTGCTTGTATAGTAGTGCATGCCATGGTTCTGATGGCAGATTTGCTGTTTTCAGACTATATATATGATATATGATATATATATATGTATATATTTATATACATGATCAAAGTGAGCATCTCAAGTTCTAAGCATGAGTGCAGGTCATGGGAATCGAAGGCGGTTTATCGGCGTGCATGGCGCGATTTGATAAAAGAGCTGTTGCCGAGGTGCAGGAGAAAGGCCTCATGCATGCGGAGAAGAAGCGGCAAGTGCGGAAGCAGCTGGCGCCGCTGGGTTGTACTCCAACGACATCGAGTGCACATGCGATTGCGAGTGCCTGAGTCAGGCAGGCCTATTGAGTCATGAGCGGGGCCACTCGGGGCCAACACCGAAACAACGACGGGTCCTGCAGATAACGTAGACAGAACCGGCGTAGTGTTTGTAGGTACGCTGCATTCCGTTTATTAACCGCTTGCTTGCATGCTGGGTCTCTTTATTTCAGGTGGTGAGTTTGCTATATTGTCGCATTAATGTCTACGTGAACTATCTTATCTTAACTTGCATACGTAGCTCAAGTTACTCGTCGTTAACTTTGATAACAATTTTGTGTTTGCGGCAATTTCTTAAAATATATCTTCTGACGTCTTAAACCTAGGGCGGATTATCTGGCAACCAATTTATTGCATATTCTCATATGTTGTGCCTCATGCTGAGGCTGATGTTGCATTCATGATGCTTCCCCACCGCAGTTGGGCTAAATCAAGTTACATTGAAACTAGGTCTTTTAAAAACGAATAAATTTTATTCCACTATATTTGGTTTGTTCTGCCTACCTGTATAATTTCTATTAATTTGCACAGGTTGCTTACGCTAATTTGCGCTTATCTTCGGTAACTTTATTGCATTTGTAGTAGTGTTTTAGTAAATGCTGGACATTTTGTACGTAACGTGGATTCGTTGCTAACCAGCTTATTTCATATGCTAATTTAGGGAAGACTTATGTCTGCGTAGCCCGTATGTTTTAACATATATATTTTGTTTGCTAATGGCACAATGGCTCCGTGCTTTTGCAGTAACTGCAACTGTGAAGGCGAGACACACAGAACGACGTGCAGTGCTGTTTATTCTAAATTCAGTAGCGCATGCACAGTTAGTGGTTCCAATCGAAAGAATGCTGTTCTTTCCACATGCAGCGGAACTCAAAACGAGAACAACTACCTGAACTATTGAGAACGGCTGATAGTAAGTTTATCGAAATTGATCGGTTTAAAAGGGGTTGATAAGGCTGCAAGCTGGTGCGTAGAACAGCGGGTGGGAAACAAAGCGATTAGTCTTGTTGCATTTAAGTTTAGGGAATGTGACAGTAACTGGAGCTGAAACACAGCGGGAGCAAGAATCAGGAGGAAACAACGGTCATGATGTTGTTGCCGGAGGGAAGAAATCCAGAGAGTTTTGACACACAAGAAGATTTGGTCAGGTACGAAGTGTTGCTACAATCTTACCCGGACGATCTCGCCTGATTTGGTCTGCCTTACCGCGGCTCCAGAAATTCATCGATTGTGCAGACATCTGAATCAGGGCGGGCAAGTGACTTCGGGTGCTTAATGCATGAGGCCTTAGAACTGGTTCTTACCTACACTCCGTTCGTTCAGTTCAGGGATGTTCAAAGTCGGGCTCGCCGGCCAAGTGCGGCCCGCGTTAACATTTCAACTGGCACACGGCCTCATCATGAAATGAAAAACGCAGGCTTGGATGTTTTTCGTATATGTGTAATTTTTGTTATTATCTTAACGGTAGACTGAATACGGCCGGAAAGCTATTTATCACAAAAAATGTGGCCCTCCTTGCAAATAGTTTGGACAACTCTGGTCCAGTTCATTGGCCAGTGGCCGGTAGCATCGCAGTTCAGATTATGATTGTTACATATTGTCAGTTCAAAACCTTGCACCTCGCGACTGGTTTCAATCAGGTTAATGTTCTCAGACATTATGTTACTACAGGTTCGGCCACAGTGGCCCGTGGCTGAGCCCCGCTTCTAAAAATGACTTTTTGGACAGATGGGGCCCACTTCCGGCGGCGTGTATGCATTCGCTTCAGAGATCAAATTAATTTCAAATGATTTGGTTATGCAAACAGTGGGCTCTCTTTTACTATGCACTAACTCACCTGTTGACGAGTAGGGTTAGCTCCGGTCAATGTACGCAAAACTACGGGGTTACTCAACTGTTTACTGTAACTCCTCGGCTGAGTTTGTGGTGGCTCGTCCGCTTGTACTTTGTTCGGAGATGCGCGAACGACAGGACAACGCGTTCCGACTCGCTGGTGAGCCGAGGGTGGCTAATGAGGAATGGAATGAGAATTCAGTGATGCACAAATACAACCTGGGATGGCGTGGAGGAGTGGATTTGTTCTCAGTGTGTCTAACATTATTAGCTATGAACCGAAAAAATAGCAGATTGTCAGAGCTGTAATATTTGTTGGTACAACTATACTATTGATAGCATCAGGTCATTCTACACATTTTCTCAGTTAATTGCATCCATTACGCTCTCAAACTCAGTCTTAAGGAAATATGTTTCGTCCGTACATCTTTCAGAATCCTCCTTGACGCCTACACCAAATAACCACCAGGATTTTCCGCTGATAGCATACAAGGAGACCAGCAAGTGGTGCTTGGGCCATGTAGTGTCCTTACGTACTGCAGCGTATACAGTTAATATGGAATCTATCCAGCATACTGAATGGCAGTTGTGTTATTTTAAAACGAAGCAGTGTTTGGGTTGTAATGTAAATAGGGGATGAAACCATATTAGTGTCCTGGAACACGGAGTTGAAAAGTCGAGGGACTTAAGGAATACTGGAAGGAATATCATATGTCGACGCGATGTAACAAGCTAGACTTCGCTTGCAAGCATTTCGAAAGTTGATTAGGAGCGGTAAACAAGATTGGCCCATACGGCGATGACCGCGTTTACTAGATCATACCTTGTGGCAGTATGAACAGATGAATTCTTCTGGAGGTGCATCGAAAGGACGTTGAAATTAGTCTGTACCAGTTAGCCTATACCAATTGGTTAAACTCCTAGAAGATTAGTAAGCTGATGTATCGTGTCACTATAATCATCATCAATACACGTTAGCTGATGGTGAGAAACACGTCTCAGCTCATGTGCCGCAATACACAGAGACAATAAAAATAACTGGACAAAATGACTAAAAAACTAAGTAGTATAATGTTGAATGTCATATTATTAATTTGCAGGAAGCTCGTGATTAGAGGGAGAATGTAATAACGGGATGAACAAAGGAACTCACAGCACTAACGCTATTTGGGCCGGCTCTTCATCATGTCGGCACGTGTGTCCAACCAAACGGGTTCATCGACCTTCGACCCCGATTCGGCAGTTGGCATGCACCAACCGACGTTAACTTCGAGGTGAGGGTATCTTGTTTCTCTCGACCAAATCATCGCTTGACCTCCCCTCCTCCTCTTCCACCCAGACGCTGGGCGCACAAACAATGCACGTCGCGGGAGTCGGTGTGCTGGCATGCGCAACACGTGGCCCACCCATCGGAGGCTAGCGCGTGATATAACGGTGCTGAGCGGTTCACTAGCTCTTCCTTCACCAAATACACAACGCCGAACATGCACATTGCTCACCCAATGCTCCCACCAGACATGAGCTAAGGTGCGAAGGCAGCGATGGTCGAACGTGACCAGCATCTTTATGTCTGTCGACCCGATGGGCCAGGTAGTTTATCGTGTATTTGTGTGGGTTTTTGTCTATCAATCTGCTCGCGTCTTACCGCTACGATCACACCAGCACTATGGTACGCAGTCGCATTCTTTTGACTGACAAGTTTGCATTCCGATTGGGATCCAGTGCAAACTTTCAACCCATTGAACCAATCCACTACTCACTGTTACTTACTCAAAGTAAACACAGTCAAATTCGCCGAAATACATTTGTAGTCATTTCTACCTATGGGATCACCAGCTAGTTCTTGCGTGATCTTTCTAGTTCCGGGAGAATGAAAAGCACTTAGGCGGCCCTTGCAGAGAATCGGTGGGGATTTTCCGATACCGAGCTCGGTGTAGCATACATAATGGCTCTTCGCTTCGGTTGGGCCAGAACGACCTGGGTCAACAGCAACTACTTAGTACTTTTAGTGTTACGCGTTGCTCCACTATCATATATTTACTGTTTATATTTCCGCAACGACTGCCATTTTATTTGAATAGTTACGCACTCCAGTCATGCGTTGAGAGTTGGTGTTCATAAGCACCAGTGAATTCTCGACAGACCATTGGCACCATGGTTTAACTCACCAGGGGATGTCAGAACCAATACACCATCCTCTAGGAAACAGAGCATGTTGCCAACGAGTTGATACCACTTACCCCCTTGGCTCAACTTATACGCCTGCGGTGATTGTTACTGCAACCTGGACATTACGATGTGATCACGTGCATGTTCGCCCAGATAATGCCGTAGAACAGCGGCCTGAACACTCATCATGAACACGGATCAAGCGACCAGCAAGAATCCCATGAGAGCACCGGTATATGTTGTCCATATGTCGATGGACGCGTTAGGTCAGCTGATATTCGGTCCGGTCACGCGCTCACTGTACTGCCTGATTAGTTCCCACTGGTTCACAAGCTAGCACGCACACGTGCACGTACGGAGACATTCCCAGCTCATCAGGCAGCACGCATTGTCCTTTCGCTGTGTCACATTCATGTCCCGATTTCAGACACAACGCGAGATCTTTTTCATCCACTTACTCTCGTGTCTTCGCTTCCGCTCGCCGTAGTCTGACCGGCCTGCATTCGTTTTAATGCTTTTGAATCGTGTAATCCGGGTTGCGCCAATCTCCTTTAGGTTATTGCGTGGCCAAAGACGCATCTCTCCGGAAAATCGGGCCAGCCACCACTACGTTGCTGCTCTTCTCGTTCTGGGCCTAAGATCGTTCGTCGCTCATGGACTGTTTCCCACTTGTTCCGTAGGTCCCGAGCATCTTTGTTGACGTTCCTCCCTGTTACCCTTGTTAGTCTTCCTCTTCCTTGGTTTTCTCGGCTTTTCCCTTACGCCTGCGGTTCTTGCCATCCGTTCCACTACAGTATTGTCCTCTGACCTGCTACTCAGATTCCTTGGCTCTGACACGACTTACAAAAATGAAGCCGGAAATGTTGAAAAAATATGACAGAATGGAGTTCAAAATTCCCCTTGATAACTTTAGTAGCTTTCTGCGCAATAATAGGCATTCGATTTGTTTTTGTTTTATTAGACACCGTCGTAGTTAGCGGAAAAAGTGCCCGCGCTAGAACAGGGGAACAACACCGCTCCCATTGAGTTTCATCCTGCCTGCTGACTTTACAACGAGACGGTAGGTGTCTTTATCTAACTGGAGGTGTCCATCGTAACACGTGAGCTATACATGACCAGATACCGTGCATTATTCGACAACAGGGAGACCCGTACTTAACAGCTGTTGCGCATGTATCCCCTAGTCCTTGAGCCGCCGACTAATTCTTATCCTATTTTAAGTTTTGCATGTTGGACTAATTCTTTTCACTCCCTTTTCTGTCTAGTCCTACAGTTAGAACATTACATATGCATGTTACCCTAGCGAGTATAGAGGCTTATTACTTTGGTGATGTTGCATCCTTGCTACATAAGTGCTGGTACTGAGACTAACGAGGTATAGGTTGCTCCTAGTCGCTACTGTCCGATTACATTGACGATTGATGCATACTTGACTTGCTTACTCGTATGACAAGTCAGCCATAGTAGCATCCGAAGAGATCAGTGATAAGATATACGTTGCTCAGATTTCTCTGGGGCTGACAGGGTTCACCGACTTTCGTGATAGCGCTGGACCCGAAGAGTAATTCAAGTAAGGAAACATGTGCAATTATGTTTCCCCGGATCAGTTCTATGTATGTTGGAGTGGTGCGCCACATCAGCTGATTAATTGTGATTCCCACCTTCATCCCTCCCAGCCTTAGTGCTGCAAATTTACACCGAAGTACATGGATGAAGTTGTGGTTGTTACAGCGTGCATCACTTATGATCCCTTGGTATGCACTGTCGTCTGTGGCTGTTTGCAGCCAGTGGTAGGCTAATCTGGGAACGAATACGGGGTCTATTGAAATTTTATCCGACCGCTCCAAGTAACGCCATGTTATACGGTAGCTGTTTGCACTGATCGAGGAGATCCATTCGAGTGATTGCGTTGATAATCAAGACAACTGCCTTGGCTATGCTATTAAGCTCGGAGGGTGAGGAGCATTGCGTCGGAGGTATCCTGAGACGCTTTTCAATTCATATGACCCCACAGGGTAAATGATGCGCGCCGGCGTTTTCCTTTAACAATTCGCTGAAGAGCAATGCGCATAAACGTTGGGTTATCATTCAATACGGCGTCATCTGCGTGGATACTGCAAAATACTGAGCGCCGGGCAGCTTCGTACCAAAACCATATGCATTGTTCATTGCTGGGACATGAAGTACACGCCGTGTGTTTAGATTGCGAGTTGCAATCTCAATTGAGGCCGCGGTTTAGTTTGAAGCAAAACATTGTCATTTAGATTACTGGGACCACATCCGAAGTGGAGAGTTTCAGAGTGGCTTCAAAGTAAACCGTGGCCACAATTGAGATTGCGTGTCACGCTCCATAGACACGGCGCGTACTCCAAGACCCGACAATGAACTTCTAACAGCTGTATTAAGAGGTTCTCGCAAAGCCCTGGCCTAGTGACCAAAGCGTAAGCAGTTAACCAGTCCGCTTCGGGTCCCACTCTTGACTCAGGCTATCTCTACCTGAACAGTCCAAATCAGGACGAAACTGATCGTTGGTAGAGTGTGGTTTTAGGAGAAAGCAACTCAGAAAACTCTTCACACGCGTTGTTCGTATAATTAGGTTAAACCAGTACCGTAAGGTCATCATCCCGATCATTAACTAGGCGATTGTTCCCAGCTGTATCCAAGTAAGGATAGTGGAGTCGATTGACCCTACGTTGAAGGTTAGCATTACCATTAAATGACTTCCTTGATCGGCATGCTTACGATTTAATTAATTGAAGTTCTTCGCAGTCAGCTTCCAAATCAGATAGTCGTCCACATGCTCGGAAAAGCACTAGACTGCAGTTTCACCCTGTTGGGCATCGTCAGTAGTGCGCATCCATCAGATCCATCAGGTTTCGAACCCATGGCTACAAGCGGCTTGAACCGCCAGTCAGCAGCTTATGCCACTTACGATTTGGTTCCGTGTAATAACTGTTTTAACGGGAACCTTCCTCCTCCCTGCATATGTGCGCTGGGTGTTTTGAGCGTCATCCAGGCATCAAGCAATTCTGTACTGTTTGTGCACATAGTGCACGTGTTGCGAAGTTGGTCCGGTAATTGGTTCGGTGGATAGCCCCTTAGCTACCGGTACGGATCTAAATCAAGTGAATGACTTATAACTGGGAGATCTCACGGAGGACAGAGCAAGATGTGGGACGATATGTTGAGGTCGGGTAAGATTAGTGCGTTCCGTGGTCAACTGAGTTATCACTGTTACCAGATTCTTAGTTTATAAGTAAAGCGGCTGACCTAACAGCCCGTGTCCCATTTCCTACAAACGAATAAGTTCACAAAGAGCCCGAAGGTAACCGAGATATGATTTTAAGCTACCCAGCAAGTATATACCAGACGGCCTATGACATGTTGGGCAGTTCCTATGGCTAGTTACAGGTGTGAACCTGCATTTGCATGACTACACAAGTGTGGGGACAGCATAAAGTAGACGGATACTATTCAATAGTTACTACCATGTCACCCCTTTTAGATTCAACTTGAGGAATTCTATACCAAGGGTTAAGTGCTTAGAACCGTTTTGAGTAGTGTTTAAAAACGGGTAAAGCACTTTGACAACTGAAATGGTACGGTGCAGCCCTGTCCTAATTAGAGGAGTAGTGTTCTAGATGAAAGATGAACTAATTTAAATATATGCAAGCTTGAGCAAGTCAGTCAAAACGATATCGGTGGAAATGGTACAAAGACTGCGTACTTTTAAACCATCCGAATTTAAGGGGGGCTTTTGATCAAAACGATCTGTTGCGCGAGAATCGCCTTCAGGAGTGATCAACTGTTGTGGCCTACGCGTTGTGATATGAACACTTTTCGGAGAAGCTGTGTAAGATTTAGTCCGATACGGCCTCTGTTTACTCGTCAGATCGTTTGGAGGGCCAGGACGAAGGGCTGTTTTGGTTCGAGTGTCGAGGCGGTTTCCGCAGTGGCGTTCGTTTGAGTAGGTCTGTTCAATCTCTGGATTCCGATGCTGGTGCTCTATAAATTTTATGCGGGAAGAATGGATTAGAATATGTTACAAAACCATTGATTGGTAAATACCAAATACAATAATACTCAAGTGACATTTTTAGAACAAATCACAAGGGCGGATGTTAGAAACGTAAAACCCCTAGTCGAACGCATTTGCGGTAACAGAGGAGCACGGGTGTGATAAAAACGTTTTCCTATATGCGGAAAAGTCTGACAGTTTTCTCCTAATTGTGTAGCTCCTAATTAAATGACCGAAGGCTTGAATGGATTTTCATCCAAGGCTCCATTGAATGTCCTTCGGTGTTTTGGATACGAGACGAACATATTAACCGTTTGAAAAGTCTGTTGATGTCAGTGGGTTAGTCATCATCCCCATTGTCGTTCACATAAAACCGAACGCCTATGAAAGACGCCATTCTGGTGGCGATTGCCATTTAGGACTGTGGCGCAAAGAAGTTTGCCAAGAGGTTTATGCGACCAACGGAAGAATCTACACACCACCGGTAAATAACCTACCTACACAATTAATCCTGCCCTCGCTCCAGGCACATATTGCTTGTTCCCTGATAGATCACTAGTAGACCAGTTGCACATTCCTGGTGTGTCAAGTTTCAACTATAGGTGGTGTAAAGTTTAATGCTGGGTCAAACGACTGCCTGAGCCGGTTTCATAGCACATACTCACCGATCGCATTTAGCTACTTTAAATAGAGACTGTTTTGGGAAGCTGAGAATGAAAGACCGTGGTTCCGTAAGTACACTAAATCTGAGGTACCTCTCATTGGCTGACAGATGGCTCTTAGCAGACAGCTCACAGCACTTGGATGTAGGCTGAGAAACCTTACCACTGTACTAAGTCGATGAAGCCGGGGGTTCCCAAAATGTCACATGGTTGTTGAAGAACGAAACATGGACCATGGCTAGCAGGTGAATTAGGCAAAGCGCAAGCTACTAACGAGTAGTGTAAGATAGCTGAACAAATCTTAGCAAACAAGCTATTTGCAGTGGTTCCTCATCAGGCTAATAGACCAAAATGAATGACGTGAGTATACACATCAAATAAGGGTACAGGATCAAAAGCCCAGGTGGTCTGAGTGACCAAGCTAGGTGATTGGCTCCACGGCAATCAAGAGTGCGTTTGTATGTGGTGTTATTCACACTATGTGTCAGTGTCACAGGGGACCAGTGTAGAGTGAGTGCCTGGACAAATTTCTTTTGTGCACATAGGTCAACGTCATGAAGCAGAATGGACATTACCACGACCGCTGCCAGTAGAGGACATCTAACCGCTCTTGTGTTGCATCTGGGTACGCGGTAGGTGGGCTGCAACGACCTGATCCGGTGGTCCGAACGGACCAGGTGTGCAGACGTTGCGCTTACAACTGATCTAGTCACGCCGCTATACAGCCAAACTGGAGAGCGTTCCCTGGTTCTGTCGGACAGTTTGTGGGTAGTACTTCTGATATATTTTGATCGACACACAGAAGGGGCTACTTGATCTTGGAGTTCTGTCCTCGAGTTGTTGGTTCAGGGCCGGCACTGAGCTGAACCTTAGACGAAGGTTTGCTGCATAGTACAATGAATAATGAATGTATACGGGTTAAGAAGCGTTGCTTTACAAGTCCCGTTGGATAGTTTGCAGGGATATCGAAATAGCGCTAATGATAGTAAAACAGTTAGTACTTTATCTATGACAACAAGGACTTATCGTTTGCTCCGCCGTAGTTCTACAATCCGCTTAGGTTCACAGCACCCGCAGTTAACATCAAATAATTCCATGGTAAACTCAAGGTGTGGGATGGAGACGTAGCGCTAAGTGACAAAGTGTAAGTGCTTGAAGGCGTGATCCAACCGTCTTTTAAATACTGTTAGTGTCGGTGCAGAGACGACCGATACTGGGAGAGCTTTCCACGGATGACAGACAGGAATGGAAAAGAAATTTCTGCGGCACTCCAGGCGGCTATACTGTACAGCGAGTGGTCCTGAGTGGTCCCTCAGGTTTGCATTGCCGCTGAGTTGCAGTATAGGGCGAAACGCATGATGTGGGTCTCGCAGAATCAAGTATGCCATAATCAGGTCGCCTCCTATTCCGCGATAGTTTCCACAGAATATCCCCAAGCGTTGCAGCTTCTGCTGGTATAATATGTTGCTCATTCCAATTACGTTCTTAGATGCCTGACGTTGTGGCTGTTCCAATGCATTAAGGTCGTGTTTCAGTCATGGATGCCAAGCTTGAATTGTGTATTCGACAAGGGGGGCGAACATACGCACTGAGCATTTTTCGAAATATGGAGCTGTTTATTGGTCCAAAAGCCCATCGCTACAGCCCGACGTGTTGGTTTCCAGTCTTCGAGGCCTTCTCAGATTGGCTGGAGGAAGCCAAGTCATCTTGAACCAGGATAACTAAGTCACGTTCGACAGTTGATTGTTGTGGTGTATTCGTTCCGAGCCGGTAGGACTAGTTGTTCTGGTGTCGGATGGAAAGCACCTTGCGTTTGTACACGTTGATATGCAATGAATTTTAGGTTGACCATACGTCGTATCTAGGTCACTCTGAAGCAAATGATGGTCGGCGTTCGCCTAGATCCTGCGTCATATCGTGATATCGTCCGCAAACATTAGGAAGATTGAAGCGATTCCCTGTGCAACATCATTGGTAAACACTAAAACAATCGTAGACCTAGAACTGAGCCTTGCGGCACACAACATTCGATTTGTATGGGGTCCGATAAAGAGCTCCGAAGTCTGACCATTAATTGCAGTTGAAGTAGAAAGTTGGCGATCCAGTTTAATAGAGGGTCTCCGATCCCGTAATGCTGCAGCTTGGCAAGTAGTATTCGATGGTCTAGACGATCAAAAGCCTTGGAAAAATCTAGGTGGATCACATCAATGCCTTCTCTAGCATCAGCTGACTCGGTCCAACTACTGCGTGTGATGAGTGAATTTGTTGTGCATGACCGCTGTCGACGGAAACCGTGCTGCTTAGGCGTGATGATGTTACAGTTTTCCAGGTAGAATACCAGTACATCGGCAACTATGCATTCCATGACCCTGAGAGTATAGGAAGAAGGGATACTGGGCCGTAGTTGGGGGGATCAGTTCTGTTTCTACCTTTGTGAATCGGGAGTATTATTCCAAGCTTCCATATGGCGGGAACTTGATTCTGGTCTAAGCAGAGCTGGAAAAACGGAGCTAAAGTTCCTACCAATTGGCTTGCTGCTGCTTCCAGCGCCTCTGGACGAATGGTGTCAACACCCGGCGAGCTGGGTTTGCGTAGAGAAGTCAACTTTTGCAATGCAGCGTCCGCGGTAAAAATGATGCGGCTTAGTCCTGGCGAGGAGACGACAAAGGTTGGAAGATCGCTTGGTGGCAAGAACTTCTGAAAGGTGTGGGCATTTTGCATCCGCAGCGCGTTTGTTGCTTCCACAGCCGTTGTTGTTGGGCCATCCTATGTTGGGCCGTCCTATGTGGAGGAAATCCTTGCCACACCTTGCGTAGGCTATTGACGTATTTTTTCAGCAGTTTGTGGTTAGCATTGAAGGTTTTTGCGATGTTCTACCGATGATCGTCTTTGTCCTCACTTAGTAGCTGGGTGCACTGGTTAAGTTTGGCTACGTAGTTGTCCCAAGGTTTTGGTGCTGGAGCTTATCTGTACAGTCGTTATGCTGCGTTGCGTATTGTCTTCCATTTTCTTGTGCTGCTCCTAAAGAAAGAAACTGATGTACACTAATTGCAAACTCATATTTCTGTAGCCTTTGCAATCAGCTGACTGAAGGTGTTGACAAGCTCGAGCAAGACGATTTCTGGGGGTTCTTTTGCAAGGAACATCCAAGTTGTAGCGCTGAAGATCTGTACTAATCGATCGTAGCTTGTGGTGGTTCGTGTACCAACGACACGAAGCCTAAACTAAGTACGTCGTACGAAAACTACGAACATATAAACCTAGACTTGACGCAAAATCTGGGCAGAAGAATAAAACGAATTGGCCTGTAATCATGGTTCTATAAGGCATATTAAATACAGTACATGACTTACGAATAGGTTTTGCATTCGTAGTGCAATAGGGCAGAAATTGCACAGAGTGCGGCGGCGTGCAAATATTTGGGCAGTGTCGCAGAAACATATTAATATGAATGACCTTGAACCGTCAAGGATGTCAGTGATGGAGAGTGAAAGGAATAAATACACGATATTAAACCGATTGTAGGACACAGAGTAAAGCAACGTAAAATGAGCAGAATAATTAGGGAATAGAGATAATGTGTCCTCATGTAAACAATCCAGGTAGGGAATATATTAAAGTTCCTTTGGGACTTTACCGTTCGTACAGTCTCATTGCTCCCATTCCGATATTCCGCGTAGCAGACGAAGTTGAAACTGATGAGTGCGTGATCACAGGGACCCAACGGGCAGTCTAAAACCAAAACAGCAATCATATGCTCCTCGCTGGTAAGCACAAGATCCAGCACAGATGACCTGTTACCCGTTCTGAATCGAGTAAGCAGAGTGATGTGATTGTAAAGAGGAACACTGGTTACGAGATCTTGTAGATCGGCTTTGAATTGTTCGCTGATCGTGACAGGAGTTTCTACACAATGTACGTTGAAATCAAACATGATATCTATGTGGGTGTACTTTTGCTGTAAGTGCATCTTAAAAGAGCCGCTAGGTGGCAGTCGGTTTCGGGTGTAGAGGTAGGGCGGCCGTACACTAAGACAATAAGACAAACGTTCCTGCCTTTTAACTGCAAGTGGAACCAAAGAGAGTCGGGGAACGGTGAGTCTGATTCCGCCACGGCTTCGCACAGTAAGTCGTTCCGGTAACACAGGATTACCCCTCCTCCTTTTGTGAACCTATATTTCTGGATTAGTGACATGCCTGGTAGCGAAAATTCAGAGTCTGTCATTCGCCTGTGCAACCACGTGTTGGTGATAACTGTGACATCATATGATCGGGAAACTTAATGATCTTGCAATTTGGCCAGTTTATTAAAAAGACCCTGCGCATTCGTATACAAGCAAGCCAGTTTTGCGGTCTCTAGGAGCCCACAGTGGACTAAAGGGGTCAAGTGTGGAAGAATGAAGACCGATGGGAGGTCTGCAGCTACTCGTTTTTTGATGGGATAATGATACCTTGCCTGAAACTTAATTCGGTCAAGATACGTCCTAAATTTCGTTTCAAACTATATCAGAGTCAATAAAAGCAGCAGTCGAGTAACGCTTCTGTACATTCCTCGGTACGCTTGCTGCTTTAGGTGCTTTAATTTTTGAACTGTACAAAGCTTCTACGAACTTTAACCGAAGTTCAGAATTAAGAGTATTCCGATTTCTTCGCCATCGTTCCAAAACATCCGTTGCTTGTTGCTTTGATTGAACCAGAAGATTTAGGATTCTAAGGCCGCATCCTCCACAATTTGATGAGCGACGGCGCCACAATATTATCCAAAGAAAGTGTTTCACGTATGAACCGCTACTGTTGGAAATCGTGCTTTCTGGTCGCTTGAACATCGTTAGAAGGATGTTCTGGTACGCCATGTATGAAAGTTGTGTTTAGGCGGTCTTGCTTGTTGTGTCTGGCTTCGGTGTTTCTTTTTGATTGTCGCGCGCTCCAAGGGATATTATTATTAATAATAATATTATTATTATAGATACATATCTTACAGGATCCGTGTTTCAGCGCGCTTGCGTACAGCAAGGCATTTTCTATGTCGGTGAAGAATTCTAGTGTTACTTGAATAAGTCTGGGTTCTCCATAGTGTGGCGAGTTCGGATGACGAGTAATTCGTCATAAGTTTATGGGCTTGGTTTTGACACTCATCAGCACCCACAATGAGTTACTTTGGTCTCGGTATTCAGATAACTTATCCCCCAATATGATGGCGCTAGATTCAAGGACATTTGAGCATCCAACAGTCCGCGCACTATTGTTGCATCCTATTTCCCTTGATTCACAAGATAGGGTACTCCATTGTCCTGACCTGCTGACAAGTGTTGATTGTTTACTGTTTGTCCCTCTATTCGCATTAACGGTGTTTACAACAGAAGAGGCCTCAACGACGGCCTCCCCGCGGACCTTTGCAGCAATCACTGTCTATGTAACTGATGTTCCGGAAGGAGTTGTCTCGATAAGAGACATTTGAGCTTCAAGTACCGAGGGTTGGTGTTCGACTGCTTCATCCTTGTTAAGTTTAGATGTCAGATCAAGTGGAATTTGCTTAACCAGACGTTTCGAGTAATGCCTGATTTCCGTTGCCATGTGTACTGTTCGACTGTCGTAAGTACGGTCAGTTTTCGTCCGGCGTTTTATCAAAGTTGGAGAAGACAACGGAGATGAGGACGTGGCTGATTACTGTGCAGAGGAAGCGTATTGTGCGGCATTCCGTTGTTTAGAAATCGCTACGCTTCCGTGGTACAAACTCGTTTCCATTGAAGTAATGTTATCGTTTATCCTCTGTTCTGCTTCTGAGGTCAACCGGTCGCACATCTGCACTAGGATAAGCAAACACTTAAAGAGTCGGATGGTAGAGCACGCAGTACAGAACCAACGTGCATCTTCGGAGCTATTTCGCTCTCGTAACTATTGTTGGGACACATTTGCACATTTTGGATGATACCATTCCAAACAGTGCGAGCAAGCGAGATCCATTTTAACTAATCGATGACATTCTCCTAACCCGCAATTGCCATCCGTTTGGAGCCTTTTCGGGTTCGCATTTCTGCCATTCAACCTGGTGTCATTACCTGACCCATTGGGTTGCTTTTTGTTCTGTACTTTTGCAGCTTTGGGAGCGGTACACTTCGGTCTAGCGAGCGTGGTGGTTGCAAGGACAAATGAGTGGTCGGCGTGCTCGCGCGGTCCGTATGATGAGTTATTCAGGCGCCCTGACTGACATGTTCACAAGGAATGGCGATTGACTGGAACGAGCTAACCAAATAAGAACACAGCGCTGAACACAGATTTGGAGATCACAAATTCTTTCACAGCTGCGTTGAGAAACGCCAGATCGGAATAAGCTTAGGCTTTTCGGACTTCCTCGAGAATTCTGTATCGAATGGCGTCACACAGAAAGGCAAGCGGCTCAATGTGATGAAGTTTTCCGCTTGCGCTTAATGACAGATGCCAGTGAAAGCCGTTAGTGATGGCACAGACTTTACTCGTAGAAGTTATTTCCACATATGATGGATCAATGTGTAGAGCTGATAAATCCAGTTCGAATGAGCGTACAGTGAGAACGCTGAGAGCAGATGGAGCGAGGATAGAGAGGAATAATCCAGATAACCCAGGAGAACGCATGTCGCGCGCGTGTGTGGATGACCTTGGGCCAACTGACCGTTCGAGCTATGTCGTCAGAAAGCCTTCTCGACGTCGATTCAGCTATGCCGTCCCCCTTGGGCGGTAACGATAAGTATATCGGTTTATTTCGCACTGAAACCATATTTAATTTTGTTTCCCGAGGCTCCATGTTTCTCCGAACAAACTGTTCCGGATAGGCAAATCTGTCGAATAGGCTTCGTAAAAACTTTAGCTTGTCCGGTAGCAAATCCTTGCTACAAGTAATTTTTGCTTGCTCGGTTAGGTACCAAACAAGTTTTGGTTTCTAGTTGCGCGGAAGAAAACTGAAAAATGAATATATTCCCCTTTCCACGTTGTCTTTCTATGGGCAGTTCGCTGGATAGACCAGTCAGATTTTCGGCTAATCTGTCGATCAAAATATATCAGAAGCACTACCCACAAACTGTCCGACAGAACCAGGGAACGCTCTCCAGTTTGGCTGTATAGCGGCGTGACTAGATCAGTTGTAAGCGCAACGTCTGCACACCTGGTCCGTTCGGACCACCGGATCAGGTCGTTGCAGCCAACCTACCGCGTACCCAGATGCAACACAAGAGCGGTTAGATGTCCTCTACTGGCAGCGGTCGTGGTAATGTCCATTCTGCTTCATGACGTTGACCTATGTGCACAAAAGAAATTTGTCCAGGCACTCACTCTACACTGGTCCTCTGTGACACTGAAACATAGTGTGAATAACACCACATACAAACGCACACTTGATTGCCGTGGAGCCAATCACCTAGCTTGGTCACTCAGACCACCTGGGCTTTTGATCCTGTACCCTTATTTGATGTGTATACTCACGTCATTCATTTTGGTCTATTAGCCTGATGAGGAACCACTGCAAATAGCTTGTTCGCTGACATTTGTTCTTATGTCTACTCCTGGGATATTTCATCGGTGTGAGAATAATTAGAATAATAAGTACATCAGACATATCTGTGTACAATTTCGGTAGGCTTAAAAGTGAGTTGTGTGTGGTGGATTGGTCGCTGAATGCACGGTCCAGAGTGCATAAAAGCCAGTTCGGTAACGGATTTTAGCAACGTCAATAAGTTTTCTACCGAACTTTCTAGGAACTATTGCATGATCACGAGTGGCTTAAAACTGCCTTCAACTAGATTCCCTGGTGTGACCGTACGAAAGCTTGCTAGGCTCGGAGGCGTTACCCACAGCCTCGCCTATCGTGAGGGTTGCTGTCTACACTGGAGCGGCATTATACACTTATGTGATTCGCTTTAATCTAAGGGGTTCTGGAGTCAGCATACAACCGCACCTTACTATAACGGATAGGCTGAAACTGAACGTGATCATCAGAGACCTCAAGACCCGTCGTCAGCGAGTGAAGGAGGTCTGCGGTTGGCGGGTCTTTGGGTGTTGACTGGACAGTCCACTTCCGCGCTACCAATAGTTCAACAGTGTATGATGGGATAAAAAGCATTGGCTTTACAAGACCCATAGGATGGTAATGCAAAATAAATAAAAAACATTAAATTCCGACATGGAACTGAAATGCCAATAGTCTAAACCTAGTACATCACACCACAATGTGTTGTTTGTCACTCAGATGAATGTCTAACAATTGTTTGAAGGCTGTAATGTTCGGAGCGTTTACCACATGCATTGGCAAGTCATTCCACTGTAAACAGATTCTAAGAGAGTAAAAATATTTTCTACAGTCTAATCGGGAGTGTTGGATTATCAGCTTGAGGTTATGACCTCTCGATCGCTTATATGAGGCTAGGGTGAGCAGCGATTTGCACGGGTGATCACTTTCCGTTAATATCCGGTATGCGAGAATGAGATCTCCGCGTAGTCGTCGGTATTCGGAGGAAAACATTCCGATTAAACTGAGACGCACTTCATAATTGAGACCAGATAATCCGCGTGTTGCCTTAGTAGCTCTTCGTTGGGGCTGCTCTAAGAGATGAATGTCCCGTTTTAACCATGGGCACCAAACCTGGAAGGCATATTCGACGTGGGGACGGATATAGGAGTTGACAAGCATGGGGACCAACCGTCGTTCAAAACACCCATTAGGGTGGACAACGATCCTGGACTGACCATACTATTCTCTCAATTACCAGTCCGTGATATGCGTAATCTGCGTAAAAAGAAGTGCGAAGTTGACTCTTGTGTGGAGGACTCTGTGCTAGAAGTCCTCGCTTTCACTAAAATGTGGCTATCCCCGGAAGTCATGGACAGTGGAACACCTCTTCCTGGCTACACACAGCTGAAACCGGATCGTTCATGCGACCATCTCAGAGGTGAATTTGCTTTCCGTCACTCACTCTGCACCTGAAGCATGTCTGGTCACACGCAGTGTGTTAATGGTACTGGGCTGGCTTGCCGAGCTACCTCCTCGGGGTGCCAGCTGGGTGGTTCGAGTGTACCCCGTTCCAGTAAAGCGTTCAGCAACAAGGTTTCACCTCAGTGCAGCATCGTAGTCCAGCAACTGTGTTGAGTTCACGGGGAGTATTGGGCCCCTGTTTGTTGATCTACCAAACGAAAGATGCAGGAACTGAACATTCACTCAGGGCTTCCCAATGGGTGTGATTCCCTGAATTCCTCCGGCTGCCTTGCGAGTAGGTTATTTAGCCAAAAGCTCGTGATGGGGTCCCTACTTCGGCTTGGGCAACCGGGTAGTATCATGCCCACTCACAAAACCATGGACTGTACTAAAACGTGCTCGTCAGCTACCGATTCTGCTTCTCGCATTCACGTGACTTCATCACACGACAATTGTTTGTTTGCTAATAATGCTTACTTTCGGTTACTCGACTTAGGTGTTCAACAATCTGGCTGCGATTCCGGTTACACCGCAATCCACTGAGTACAACCTATGGCTCTCCTTCGTCCCCGATCGTCGTTCCGTCTGGCGTGCTTCAACGATTGGACGCTCATGCAGATTGAACAGCAAACCGGTCTAGCAGGCACCCTAGAGTCCCTAGACATTGATGTTTGCTGCTTTTCAGCAACCCAGTTTCAAGATTCCAGCACTGTGCTTACATTGGCCTCTCCCACTGACTACGAAGCCAGATATCACCTGCGTCTTTCCGGAGATCCAGAAGCAGCCCCAGCTGGTTTGGCTGGTGTAGGTATAGCACTAAGTGGAAAGGCCGAGATGGCACTACTGGGCTGGTTCCTGATTAACAGCTGGCTATGTGCAGTTCGGCTTCGGTGTTCATGTAGAATCAACAAACATCGCGAAGAGTGACGCAACTTGTTTGTGAGCACCTTGTACGCTCCAAATGACTGCAGTGGTGCCTAGATCAAGGAGAAATTCTACCGGGATCTACATCAGCTTTTGACTAATGCTAAAAGTCGGAGGTCGTTGGCCTTGCTGGAGATTTTAATGCAAGGGCTGACCGCCTGTTACCATACAAACGCCACCTTAGTGGTCATCATGCGCTCGATGAAAACCGCTCTCTAATAACGTAGAGAGACTTCTCACATTATGCGAAGACAACCACTTGTTACTCTCGAGCACTAACTTCAGACGTACGAAGAAACATTCCGCAACGTGGCGTCCCCGTTCGCCGACATAACCGTGGTCTCAAATTGATCACATTGCAATTAGCTTCAGATGCCATGGCAGCGTACTGGACTTTAAGTCATTTTGGTCCACCTTCGTTGACTCAGATCATGCATTAGGTTGCGCAAAAATCTGTAAGTGTTTTGGAGGTCCCGAAACACAAAGTGCTGCAAGATTGATTTAGACAGATTAACTGATTTCTCTGTCCAGGCGAGCTATCAGTCTTCAGTGGCAAACGCACTCATTTGTAACCCACCGCAAGACGTGGAGCAACACTGAACTTGTATACAGAAAGCGATGACCATTTCCGGACAGACAAGCTTCGGCGTAGCTCGACGCCCCTTAAAGGCTTGGATCTCTGCTCGTTCACTGGAGCTGCCCGAACGCCGCAAAGATATCCCCGCGGAATCAGATTACTGTGAGCGGCGCCGTTCTGCCAACCGGCTGGTCAAGCAAAGCCTACGCAAGGATCGCGAGATATGGTGATCTGAGCCTGCTTTAGAGATAGAGACGGCTGCCCTCTCTGGCAACACACGCAAGCTTTTCCAACTCATTCGGTCCACTGGCCTCAGGAAGCCCGGTGTCAGTGAGGTTATTTGCGAGGTGGATTAGTCCCCGATCATCAAGCAACAGAGGCGTATGGACCGCTGGGCCGAGCACTTTCACTCGTAGTTCAACTGACCTCCACCATTCATCAGTACATGCAGTACACCTAGTTGTCCACCCTGGCTCGTCCCACTGAATCCAGCAAGCCAAGAGGAAGTCTGCCTCGAGATTCGACGCTTGAAGCGGTCCAAGGCTGCCGTACGGCAGTGTGGCGATCATTAACCAGCTGACCGCGCTGTTCATAAAAACCAGGCGTGAAGAGAAAGTGCCTTCCTCCCGGGGCGAATCCCTTATTGTTCCGATTTTCAAGAGACTTGCTCGCACTTCATGTGTAAAGCATCGTGAGATTATTCTTATTTCAGTTGCCTCCAAGCTATTGGCATCTATGCTGCTTCGCAGATTATCTCCAGTACGTGAATCGTCCTAACGTGAAGAACAAGCTGGTTTTAGTCCTGGCCGCGGATGCGTGGATCAAATGTTCATGCTCCGCCAGCTCCTGTAACATCGCCACATTTATCACAGGCCCACTATCGTTGTATTCTTAGACATAAGTGCCGCTTTTGCGACCGTGGATCGACCTACTTTATGGCGTTGCTTACTAAAGGACGGGGTGCCAGAGAAATATACCGCCATCTTACGAGCATTTTACCTTCATACATCCAGCAGATTGAGGGTCTATGGCAAGCTTTCCTCACAATTCGCTGTCAATAGCGGTGTGAGACAGGGCGGGTCTATGTCCCCATTCCTCTTCAACTTCGCAATCGAAGACGTTCTGTCGAGTGCTCTAGAAGGTTTGCAACCTTTTGGCCTAGATCTTCTACCGGGTGAGCGCGCGACCGACTTGGAGAATGCTGATGATATCGCCTTACTTGGTGACGATCCTCAAGGCATGCAACTCATTCTGGATGGTTTGACAGTTGAAGCATTTAAGTATGTTATGAGTTTCGCCCCATCGAAGTGTAAAGTACTGCTCAATGATTGGGTTTCACCCGATCCTTGCTCAGTTTCAAAGGTGCAAAACTTGAACAGGTACATAGTTTCGTCTACCTTGGGAGCTGTGTTTTTGCTGAGGGCACTATCAGCAAAAAAGGTTCTCTTCGTAGTGCTAAAGCCCGATCAGCCGTTGCCAATCTGAGGCACTTGTGGCGTTGTTGCGACGTCTCATCCTCGCTAAAGGGTCGCGTTTACAGCGCATCTGTTCGCTTAGTGCTGTACGGGAGTGAGTCTTCGCCGATTCGCATGCGTCGTCTTTCTGCATTCGATAACGGTTGCTTAAGGAGGATCGCTCGTGTTTGGTGGCAACATCGAGTTAACAGTAATGACGTTTGACGTCGCATCTTGGGCAATCTGAGTATTCCCTTCAACAAACTGGTTTTGCTGCATCAGTTGAGATGGCTCGGTCACGGCCTACGCGTGGCACCTGAGCGTCTACCGAGTCGCACTCTATTCGTTCGTCAAGGACCTGGCTGGAGGTGACCGTATGGTAGTCAGCCTTCCACTTGGCGACAGCACATGAAATCGCTGATGTCGTGTCTAGCCGCTGTTGGACCTGTACGTCTTCCAGGATGGGGACCCAAAGATGAGGAGTACCAATGGCTTAACACTCTTGAGAACATGGCCTGCAAACGAAATCAGTGGAAGAAATGTGTGAACAATTGCATTGCTTCACATGTTTAATGATTTAAGCATTGAAAAAGACAGAAAAGAGAAAAATCGGCGTGTAAAAAACAGCTAAAAATTGTTCTAGTTTTTGTCAAAATGTTCTTTTCTTCCTGCGTCATAGCAGCTGAAGTGTGTTGCTCACCTATGAGTACTACGCCACGATGATTATGACGCGATGACTTCCCTTATCTGCTAATCACCATGGTTTTTGTTGGCTCTATGTCTAGTTGATGGTCTGTTGAGATTACATACACACATAACGGTACTGAGGAGATAATAAGAAATGTGTACTTTTTCTTCGCAACTTGAAATTGTGTTGGTGTTTGGGAACTCTGGTAGCGCTGCCGGTCGTGACATTGCTCTTATTCGCAACCACTCAACAAACCGGGGCTTGGTGATGGGTGAACTTAACATTTCTGAGATAGCAATTCTCAGATTGGCAGGGACCAACCGCGGCGCTTTGTGATGACCAGCTAGAAGTCGTACAGGAATTCAAGTACATGGGCAGCTATAGTAGCGCCCGTGGGATCGAAGAGTTTACGAGCCGTATAGCACAAGCTCGAGGTGCTTTAGCCAATTTCCGCCACCCGTGGCGCAGACGCGACATTACTCTCGCCCTGAAGGACAGCATTTAGAACGCAGCCGTCCGTTTAACACTCCTGTACGGTTGTAAAACCTGGCCCATCAGGTCGACAGACATAAAGGGGCTCGTCACCTTCGGTTATCATTGCCTTTGCAGCTTAGCTCATGTCTAGTGGGAACACAGCGTGAGCAATGAGCGTGTTCGGCGTCGCTTATTTGGTGCATGAAGTGCGAGTGTACCGCTTAGCCCTATTATATCACGCACCAGGCTCCGATGGGTGGGCCACGTGTTGCGCATGCCAACACACCGACTCCAGCGACCTGCATTGTTTGCGCATTGTGGGTGCAGTTGGAAGAGGAGGAGGGGAGGCCAAGCGATGACTTGCTTAAGAGCACTGGAAACCCACTTCGAAACTGACGTCGGTTGGTGCATCCCGAGTGCCTGGTTGGGGTCCTAAGGACGATGCATACGTATGGTTGGACACACTTGCTGGTATAGCGAAGAGCCGCCCCCAATGTCGTTTGTGTTGTGAGTTCCTTTGTCCATTCCCCATCCCTTTAGGTTCCCCCTCCATTCCCGATCTCATGCAGAACGTACAACATAATATTTAACATTATATTCTTTTGTCACGGAAATTTTATTTTAGGCTCTTATCTTTATGTGTTGCGGCACATTAGCAGAGGTGTTTCTCAGCCTCAGCTAACATGTACTGATATACTGATGATGATGGTGTGATAGCTTGCCGCAACCAAGCTTGCGAATCTGTGAGCGCAGAGTTGTTGTTGAAAGCGCCCTATACCAGTTTTCGGATTATCTAAGCAGGTTCATGGAAGGATAAGCTCCACTGAGTCTTGACGTTATTTTCACAAAGCCAGTCGACTTCGCAAACTATATAGTTTACGGTCTACCACTTGTAGCTAGTGACGACGCGTGCATTGCATTCGAGTGTGCTCTCGGTAGAGCTCAAGAAAAGCCTGCTACCGGAAGTTTAAAGAACTGCTGAACTGACTCCCATGCATTTAGATGCAAAGCCACCCTGTCACCTCGTAACATTTCAGCAGCGGGTAATGCTCAGAAGGAATGGGATAACTCCTGGCATTTTACTCTGTTAGTAAGAAAGCAAACGCCAAGACATCATGGCTTGATGTACCCGCATGTCAACTGCTGAACAGAGAGGTCAAGTCTTGATAAACTTATATTGCGACATACTTACGGCATTATCAAGTGATCCGGATTGCATGTAATCAGCATGTGTGTGCCGCCCGACTTCACTATGGAAGGAAATTAGGAAACTACGCTTAAACCAACACGATACGACTGCCGTTTATATCAGAAGACGAAGTTATGTAAACCCATCTATCCCCGTGTTGTACAGAGCTGATGGGATTACCACAAGACCTACATGCTTGGTGAGCAGTATACGAGAGCGTTCGTTTTAGAGTCCCCCTTTGTCAGCCGCTAATTTAGAAGACAGTTCCAGCAAACTCCTTTCTGGCTGATATGTCTGTGTCAACTGCTCAGGTACTTTCACTGCAGTGTAGGTTGCATCGCACTAGTTTTTGCATCGATGCTATTCCTACCAAGCCGTTATATGTACGGTAAATGGAATTTGTGAACATGTAAAGCTTGTTTGAGTAGTAGTTTGCAAGCTGCGCTCTGCCTACTAACTGGAATGAGGCGGTCTTATGCACTATTTTTAACGTGGCAATAAGCACCTACTTATGAGGTACGAGCACATTAGTTTAACAAGTGGGTTGGTTAAACTACTAGCGAAGCTGGTGAGAGATATCCACAAAAAACAATATCAGGGTGTCTGGTCTCTTCAACCAGCTTTAACACGGTTTGCACAAAAGTTATTTGTGCCTGACCAACTTGCTTGTTGCTCGTGAGAACTGGGCAGAGTCTGTCGATCAAGGTTAAACAGTGGACGTGACATTCATGAACTTCTTATAAGCTTTTCACTTTCCCATTCTCTTCTTTCTCTAAAGCTGCGTTCCTACTGCGCCTCTGGACACGCCCCTCAGTGGCTATCGGCATTTAACAACTGACAAAATGTATGTACGCAGGTGGACTCTGGCCTTCCCTTTTGACAGGCTGTTCTGAGTTATGGCCCGCAGGGATCAGCCCTCGTTCCGCAGCTGTTCGCCGTGCATGTAGATAAACTACCGGAAGTGGTGAGGATATCTACCCTGATGTTTGCGGACAAGTTGAATTCCTGGTGCACAGGGAGCGACCCTGCTAGCTCTCAAGCTTTATAACAATCGTTTTACAGACTTATAGACAGATACGTTTGTGATAGATGCCAAGAAATCACAAAAGCCGTTCCGTTTTGCGCATAGGGTCAAATAGATTGATGACGCAATACGTGCTTTGTGGAAACGAAACACCTCGTGTATCCCAGCAGATTGATTTAGGCATCACTTTTTCATCTGAGTTCAAACCCAGGGAAACGGGAGAAAGGCAGCTTGTAAGGGCTTCGCAGCCCACTGCATGATCTGCAGATCATTTGGGATGCTGATAGAGAAAGTAGACATCAGATTGTTTACAACGTCTGTTAGACTGCTTCTGGAGTATTGCGACCAGGTTTAGCCTCCTTATCTAACTCAGGATGACGGCAGAACGGATTTTGTGATTTGCAGTACCTGTCGTAACCTGACATGTTGCTCAAACTGGGGATGTTCTCGTTTCACTATTGGCATCTTCTCTTCGATTTGACATGGCGGATCGACTCTGATCTACTTTGGATCTTAACCCACTAGGTTGTCAACTCTTCGCAAGCATCCGAGGAAGCTGTACAAAAGCCTTTCTGATCGGATTTGGACTGATACTTATTTAGAATGTAGAGTGCTAAGCCCTTGGAATGTGCTACACAGGGTTGCTGTATAGTCACACACGATGGCAGAGCTCAAACATCGCATGGACACTAACAACCCGCAGTTCCGGAGATTCCCTAGTCCTTTCCATTCTTTTTGTTAAGATCTTTTCTTTTGGTTTACTCACCACTACGCTTGTCAAAGTTCGTCCACACCTTCAAGTGATATGTTTAGTTTATTACTCTACTTTTTCTTCACCTATTGTACATAGTCAGCACAGCGGAGACTGCCAGTGCAGGACAAGTGGGTTTTGAGTGATTGACGATTGAGTGATATGAGCTTGTCCGTTTCGTTCCCATAAATAGTTAACCATATCATTGAACTTTACCGTGGCTTAACGACGCATGAATGATGGAAGGATCACAGGTTTTTCCTTTATTCTCCTGCCCCATTTGAGTCTGAATCAGAATTTATACTTCCTAGGACCAAGCTCCTTTGGACGACGGGGGACATTGTGTGTTCCACAGCGTGCATTTTCAAGAAAGGCGATGAGTCCGTTGCGGACAGGGTCTCAAGAATTTAGTGCCTAGTGTGCCCTTGCACCCTTCGTTATCACAGAACAAGAAACTGAAATGACTACCATAATTGGCTCCGTGTAATCTTACAAGGAGGATGGGGTATAGTGCAATTCCTCCTCAAGTACTAAGTCAGCACAAGCAAAAAGCATACCTGGAAGATGCGTTTGCGTCCCCTCGTCCGACATTCTACTGGAATATTCCAGACCGCTGCTCGGTGTTGACTTTGGAACAACAGAAAAAGAAGAGCCAAGTTTCAGGTGTAAGTAGAATTCAAATGAAGAAACTCGTAACAGCAACCGGTTACCAGTCAGTAATGTGCTTCGCTCTACACACTAAGTTTGGGTGCATCTTACCATTCACCAATTCACGACAAATGACAATGAGTCTAATAAGCAAAGCTAATACCGAATTGCCCTGTGCACATTACATAAATTTGTTTTGTGTGTGCCAAGAGTATGCTGTTCCCTATTCTCTTTTCAGTTACTATTTCGCTTGTGAACAACATAGGCGGGGCGGTCAGCTGTCGGCCCGCTTTCCCTTCTGAGTGGAGCAGTGGGGAGTCCTCAGATGGACTGTAGAGCTAAGCGGTGTAACTGAGAGAGTTCTCGAAACCGCTTTACACATGTAAAAGAAGTAAGTGTTCAGTTATGCATTTTAATGGTATCAGAATATGAGACACTCACATGATGTGACAATAAGGTAACTTGAAACCCTGACATGATTAGTTTGTCACGTCAAATTTTCTAGTGATTTGTGGAAGTGGCGAGTTTTCCGCTCGGTGACAAATCTGTCATGCAAGAGGTGATGGTGGACGTACAGGAACCAAGTTTCATTCGAAATGTGGTGGCTGCGACACTTGTAAATACTCAGCTAACTGCATATCCTTGTTACACTGTGGTATTTCCGCTGCGGTATAAGGTACGTCATGAATTTCCCATGCCAATTTGAGTGTACTAAAATTGATGCGAAGTGAGCCACAGATTAACTGTTTTCACAAACGCCGTAAGTGTCATACGAGTAGATATGGAACTTGCACTTGAGTTGCGTAACAAACAAGTACTGTAAGAGTAGATCAGTTGTTTGAAGTAATATTTTACGACCATTCAGACAAGGTGGCTCTACTAATGTTGCATACAATGGAGGATATAATTAGGATGTGATAGAAAAGTGAAACGCGCCCTGCAAACCATCAAGAACAAGGCACTTTCTACATGACACACTGCCATAAATACCTAGCTACCATATGAGGTTAAGGCACGATTGAAGAAACATCAGCCTTGAGGTTTCCACTGCTTCGCATTATAACCTCCTCCTACATTATAACTCATTCGGAGACACATCTTGCGCAGACAATATAATTAGGCAAAGGTAACTAATACGCCACTGAAATCGGCTGAGAATGATGTCCCGTATAATCTGAAGAGGATCATTTGATGGCTGCCAGGGAGTAGTTGGATAGAGTCAGCTGACGCTGGAGAGGAGGTTGCTGTGATGCACCTAGGTTTTTCGAAGGCATTCGACTGGCTAGATCATCGTATTCTTTTTCCACGCTCCATTATCACGGAGTTGGTGACCCTCTCTTGAGTTGCAACGTCAGCTTCTCCCTCCAGCGACATTCACTAGTCAGCGGGCGGAGCTGTTCATCTGACCCCACTGCCGCTCGACCACACACACACACACACACTATATGACTTCAGCTGGGAAAGTAACAGCTTAGGTAGGTGTAACTGCGAAAGAATTGGTACCAAACAAGACATTTGCAACCGATCCTACATCAATCGTCGTAAATTCGCTTACTTCATGCACCAAATACAGCACGCTACTGCTTTCCGATAGGCCCTGTTGCATGCACACAAATGCCCAACGCTGATTTAACAAATTAGTGAAATTAAGAATCCGAGAAGTCTCAAAGGTTTCGGATCTCATCTCTACCACGGAAACATGGTTGTACTGCGAGATAATGGGCGTCGAGATCGCGCTAACAGGTAACTTCGTTTTCTGGTATGATTGAGTCACCAAAAGTGGTAGGTGGAGCTGCATTATTGCAGCCAGTTCCAGTGTGAATCCACAAAGAATGGGGAAACAACACCGCCCGATTCCATCTGGCGCCCCCGTACTTCTGAAGAGAAGCGACGCTACGTCTACCGCTTCTATCTTCTACAAATGAGATGGGCATCAACTTGGCGGCTGTACTGAGGCTAATAACAAATAGGAAGTAGAGTCACATTTTAATTGCTGATGGTTTCAACTCACATGCGCTGAATTCCCAAGGTACACCGAGGGAACACTTAAAGGAAGACCTGCATGACTAACTCTTATTTCCACCTCATGATCACCTCCCTTCGTCCACGAAAGAGAAATCCCTACTGGATCTGATATGTACTAAGAAAGGACTCAAAATCGAGAAGGTGATCTTCGACACTCCTCTAGGCCGCAGTGCTTATGCAAACTTGCTGTTCCACTACAAATGCTACACAGAGCGCCCCAAGTAAAGTAAACCATAACGCGATACAACACGTCAGTCCAACTAGTTGAAGCAACCGATTGGAGTTTACTAGCCGAAGCTGCACCGGATATTACCTAGGAAAGACTAGTCAGCAAGTTCAAGACCCGGTTGCTGATGCATCAGAAATTAAGACTATCAAGTAGGACAATACGGTCTCGTTTGTAAGATGTAGGACACGGAAGTGCATAGGTACTTGAAATGCGGCATGATATTTCCCTAAATCCTATCCGAGACCAAACACTTGGCGGGCACACGTTGTTTACCGTAACCAGTGTATTCAACTATTGCGAGAAGACAAACCGGTGTATCAACAGACTCTAAGAGAACGATTTAGTGGGCAGCCCACATAAAGTGAAAAAGAAATTTTTTCCCCTCCTAACAGTGGGTGGACTAACGCGAACCGTTAAGGGAGCGACGGGTGTTTGAGGACGACAGTAGGCGCCAAGTTTCAATATGCTCCGTGGTTTCCTGACCTATTGGAATGCGTTGTGATATCACCAAAACACACATCCATTTTACGACAGACACTCTAATCATGACTAAAATATAACGGTTGCCTCGAGCCGTCCAGGGTAAAGATCTCATGATGTCAACTGCTACTGTCTGGTTGGGTACCCTATCGCGATGGGTTGTAGTGGCACACGGTTGGGTCTCTGGTATGGTTGTAAACGGAGACAATCGTGACGAACAATCACTGATTAGATCACCTATTTGGACTGTACCTCGCACGGTCGAGGAATATACCATTTATTTATTACACGGTAGTAACTCCTGGCCGATCCGGGTAAATGACGCGTCGGATTTCGGACTTTGACAACGACTGTCTTCCAAGCATAGCTCTTTTGCAACGGCGATGGTCAAAACCAGCCTCCCTGAAGACCAGCTCATACCACCACACCAAGTGAGATAGCTAGGTCACATACTATGCGAGCGACAAAGAGAGTTTACCACAGCGCGCAGGGCAACGGGGCACCTGGAGACAAAAGTTTTAGGCACTGACTCCCAGTCTAGCTGTTGTCAATCTCTTATGTCTTCCGGAATGGCGAGGCAAAGTTGGAAAAAGCTACTGCATGGACACTGTTAAGGAATCGGGGAAAACCGAAGATCCGTATGAATTAATGTACGGAGTCAACTTATTAAAATCTTAGTCCCTTAAGTGACAAATGAAAAACGGCGCTTGAAAAACAAAGAAAACGCTTCTTTGACTGTTTCCGAATGTGATCTTTAGTACTTATTATACATATATATTTCATAGTTTTCGGTAGCCCTATGTCCATTGTTTAGATCGTTGCTATAAAACATACGGTGCATTTAAAAAATATGGTCCGATATTCATAAGTAGCACGTTGAAACGACGCACTAAAACGCGTTCACACGGCAACCAAAGAAAAATCCAAATGTTTTCTAGCCATCCAATAGTGAATGAATATTTTTCATTAGCGCGCATAAAAGCTCTTGCGTGTCTGCGGACCATTAATTTAACACTGCCTCTAGGTGTACATACACATGAAATGCTGAAAACATGGACGATGTGCGACCATCATCATCAACAGCAGTACATCAGTCATTTGAACTGATGCTTCGCTGCCATACAACCATGAGGACCAAGGAAATAAAAAATAATAAGCGGGAGAGAAGGGAGATATACCTGAAAATCTTAATGCCATGAGCAAACATTCAGTGTCAAGGCGCCTACACCTTGTGTTAACAACATAGCTTCACAAACAGCTGGCTATCGTGCAAAGATAAGGCGGCATCGGCGAGACAGCTTCCTTGCGGCTTTCACTGCCCCGCGTCATAATCAGCCATTAACCTGCAGATAACTCAGAACCAAACACACTTTAAACAGGCAATCCGATTAGGAGATGGCAGCAGACGCGCCACTGGTGTCGGTTGCGAGCAATGACCTACACAATCTCGAGCCAAATTTCATCCAGAGGTCTCAGAAGTGGTTAGAAGTGCCGTATGGTACGGAATCATGAGGGAGTTACTGACATCCTTGCATTTACCTTATCATTGCTACCTGCTGGTCCCATAGTACGACCCTTCGAGCACCTTTCAGTTAACCTTACAAATTCCTTACCCTCAAGTGCGTTGTCGCCGTAGCTGCGTAAAGCATTTCGGCTTCCTCTAACGCAGCTCGATACAAGAGCCATGAGTAACAGGTCACCCAAGAAACTATCAACTTGTGCCGAGAGGGATCCGGAAGACGGGGTAGGCACGTAAATAGGCGCGAACCGGACGGACTATGTCAGTGATTGCGTCACATCCAGTTGTCGAACTGCTAAGCACCGCGATTTGGCTGATATGAATGTAAAGCCTGGTTCAACTTAGACAAAGTCAAGGAACTCATTTGCCTAATGGCAATGTAACTGAGTCTTTATGTATAGGCACAAAACAACAACGTCGTTAAATGTGCCTGTTGCCAAACGATATGCACTCAAGCGCTGTGAGGGTCAGCAAGTCCGTCTCTTTGGCTGACTAGTGCCTGCTGAAAAGAACTCATGTTCTGACTCTATCAGTTTTCGACTAAAAGAGATGTTAAACCCAACCGAAATAAATTTTTAATGCTGATTTCAAATCTGAAATCGGTTTTTGCTCCATATGCTACAGCTTCCAAGCATTTTGCTATTTTATAGAAACAGGAATTTATATATCAATCTACTCCGTTTTCAGATATAAGCATGACTCACTCACGTACACATAACTGTGCAAATGAACTTGATGTATTTTGTTACACATGCGGCTATGATACACTAGTTCATCAAAGGCGAAATTTTGTAAGTAAGTGGAGGGCCACCCTTAGAGTGGAACGCGAAAGGCGATCAGCACAACTATGCTGGTGTAAATCAGAACCACCAACAGCATGGTTTATTTAGTTAGCCTTACAGTGTGTCTAAACTAAAGCTACGGCGATAAGAGTACACCATGCTATCTATGGGATCCTATTCGAATCAGCAGCATCTCCAACGCAAGGCGAGCATAAATCAAACTCGAAGACGGCTGGGATGTGTGCCTAGCTATTTAAGCAATCGCATCCAGGCGAACACAGACGGGTAACTTAGATTCCATTGGTACATGGTTAAACTATAGTAGAAGAATTTTCCTATCATACCTCAAACAAACAGGAGACTTGTCGGGCCGATACAACATCCATTCGTTTGTAAAAGTTGTCTCCTAAGCGTAATTTGAAATGCTCCATGGTGTACAAAACAAAAAGTGTGCCCCCAACACGGTGTGCCATAATTGTAAGAAATACTTGCTGATTAGACAAAAGGCAAACGCAAAAGCATGCCATTTGCAGTTCCCATGGTTTGACGAGGACCGAGGGAGCACATATTAAATTGCTATCTTTGCACGATTAACACAAAGTTATTGGTAAGAAAAATTAGCACAAGAGCACTTAGCCCAGTATTGCCTCCGCAAATCGACTCATTCCACACTGCAGAACTTCTAATTCCAAAATTTAAAGGTATTGATTCATCAGATAGTGACGTCAATGAGCGCGTAGCTGGGGTCCAGTTACATTAGTCGACCTCAACTCACAGAAACTCTACACCTGATACGGGAATTTCATCAACTCCAGCAATTCAATCAACAAGAATTGAACGACTTAGTGTGTGATTTGGGGCTTTCCAAAAAAGCGGCTGAGTTATTAGTCTCCAGACTGTTTGAAAATATCGGCTTAAATGCAAAGCATAAGTGCATTCCTTTCAAAAAACGCAGTGAGAGCTTCCTGGCGTATTTTTTCAGGAGGCAAACAGTTCGTTTTTACGTTGATGTTCCAGATCTGTTACTGCAATTGAGGGTGGCCTCGTGTAATCCACAAAAGTGGAGATTATTTCTGGATACTTCAAAACGTGGTGTCAATCTGGTTATATTGTGTATTGACTGCTTATAGTGCTGCTAAAATAGGCTAATTGGTGCATTGGAGAGAAGAACCAAATAACATAAAAATAGTCATTGACCTTGCTAACCATCATGAGTACAACTGCATCATTTGTGTAGATCTGAAGATTGTGAGTTTCCTTCTCATTCGGTAGGCGGGCTGCACAAAGTGCAGAAGTTCTCTTTGCTTGTGAGAAAAGTTGGACACAAAAGGGATGGCCAAGATGTGAAACACTAGAGACTAGCGTGTCAAACATTTTAGGCGATTCGATTTCTAGCAAGGAAATGATCATATTTCTTCCATTGCGTTTGATGACTGCCTGTATGAAACACTTTGGAAGAGCTTTGAATACTGACGGCGAATATTGACAGAAGATCGTTCCTGCTTTTCCACCTTTGACTTTGTTGAGGATTGAAGTTGGTGTTTTAACAGACCCCAAATACGAGGTTTGATGAGTGATGAAACTTTTGTTTTAAAGGCGAATACCAAAGCAATGAATGCACAGCATTTGTAGCAATTATACAAAACTTTCTTGGGAACAAAATTTCAGATAATTATGATGAACAGATCCACGGAATGTTATTAGCAGTTCATGATCTTGCGTGCAACCTGGGCGTCAGACTGCATTTCTTGAAGAGTCACCGGGATCGATTCCCCGTAGATATTGGGGACGTAAGTAACGAGCAAGTGGAGCATTCCCCAAGATTTATTAACCGTTGAAGAGCACTGTCAGAGACGGTGGGACAGATACATGATGGCTGATCACTGTTGGAGTACCAAGTGACTACACTAACAAAATATGTCGATGCAAGAGCAACAAAACGCAGGTTCTTGCTCGATTAATGCCCGTTATGCATTTGGCTGCGCATACATAGCGTCTAATCAAAATGATGTGTTGACGATACATGTTCGCATCAATTTATATGCCATATTAACCTTAAATTGGACGCTTTGCAAAACAATTTGGACGTTTTGCAACCCACTTTAGACATTTTTCAAAGCACATGGGACCTTCTGCACATTACTTTGGACGCTTTGCAAACCACTTTGGACATTTTCCAAAACAAAATGGACTTTCTGCAAACCACTTTGGATAAATTGGATTTAAGCAGAAAAGCAGCAATTCGCTTGCAAGAAATGAGGGGTAAGACGATTAGACAATGTTGCAGACTACAATATAGTCATAATAATGCAACCGATTTGTGTAACCAGCGGGTGCCAATGCACTCTTCTCCTGCTCGTGAAATCGATCGCCGCAATCAATGGAACAATGGTGTATTAAGGGTAAAAAAAGCAATGCTTAACGAGTCCCGTGGGATGGAAAATATTGCGAAAAGTAAATTGCATGATAAAGTGAAAAGTGCTTTGGTGGATTTACCATAGACTTATGTAGAATAGCGCGGATGTTCGCGCATTAAAAGTATAAATCCATAAACCCATCGTTTGGGAGTTTGGTAAGACACAGTTTGATTGCGTTTTGCAGCCCCTGGCTAACAAGTCATAAAATGAAACGCAAATGAGACAATGCATCAACAACTGGTTTTTTAAATATTGCCAGATTGGGAGCAGAGACGAGATAATTAGGGTGTGCGTTCCAAGGGTGGCACACGCGGAGGGAACAGAAATTTCTAAGGCATTCAAGCCGACTATATTGAATTTTCAGTTTCAGAGAATGACCATTTAGAATAGTGTGGTTTAACTCCAGCAGCGGAAGGAAAATGTGCTTTGGGTTCAACAGAATCTGGTAAACCATTATGTGATCCCCCCGCAAAAGCCGATATCAACTGCTCTACATTCTTAGAGATTTCAGCGTAAACTGACAGAGCGGATGAAAAAGACCCCTGACGTTCTTGGTTGCTCTTCGTTGAGGAGTCTCGAGAGCAACGAGATCCTGTTTCGGCCACGGTTTCCACGCCTGGATAGCATATATTACGTGCGATCGCACGTAGGCGTTAAGCCGTTGGGGAAAGGTTGAGGGTTCAAACCGACCGAAGGCTCTGCGAAGCAGGCCGAAGTGTCGATTGCCGGTTCTCGCCGCATTCTCTGCTTCTGTTGGATACCCGACGTCTTCCTGTACCAGTAAATCCAGGTCACGCTCCTGAGAGGACTTTTCAAAGGTGTGGTCTCCAAGCTTGTAAGCGCTCACCGGCTGGTGACGCAGATGGATTAGCTTGCACTTAGATATGTTCAACTGAAGCAGGTTCCTCTTTGACCATTCATAAGTGCAATCTAGGTCATGTTGGGGTAGATGGTGATTTTCATTGTTACTAAACGTGTGCCATATTTTGACGTCATCGGCGAAAATCAGGAAATTTGAGGAGCTACGTCTTGCCAGGTCGTTGATAAACCTCAGGAATAAGCGCGGTCCAAGCACTGAGCCTTGGAGGACACCACATTCCACCTCAATCGGGTTAAAGAGTGATCCCCTAACGAGTAATAAAGAAAATTGCCAATCCAACCAAGCACAGGATTTTCGATATCGTAGCTCTGTAGTCTGTGAAGTAGGATGCGTTGATGCAGGCGGCCGAAACTTTGGAGAAGTCCAGAGAGATGAAGTCAACTTCGACCCCATCCTCTAGCACTTCCGTCCAACTACCTCTTGCAATCCGTATGTTGGTGGTGCATGACCAGTGTTGACGGAAGACATGCTGCTCCGGTTCCAAGATGTTGTATTTTTCCAGGTAGTCCATTAGAGCCTTATGGACGACTGATTCCATCACCTTCGCGAGCACAAAGAAGAGAGTCACTGGGCGATAGTTTGCAGGATCTGAACGGATACCGCTTTTAAAAATAGGGGTGATAATGCCACGCTTCCACATAGTGTGGACTTGTTGTTCATCAGAGCACCTTTGAAAGAACTGTGACAGTGGTTCAGCTAGCTTGTTGGCCGCAGCCTTCAGTGCTTTCGGGCGGATGTTGTCGGCTCCCGGAGAGCTATGATCGCGCAGTGAGAGTAACTTCCTTAGCGCAATTGATGTGTTGAAAAGTACATGTGTAAACGGTGGAGCCGGTAATGTGCATGACATTATGGGACAGGTAGAGGCTGAGAGTTCGAAAATTGGGGCGTAATGTAGCCTATTGTTTGTGTGCCTCAGTGATCCAATGAGTTATGCTGGGTGGTGCTTTTTGTACCTCCAGAGCCACTCATGTCAGATTGGTCTATGGTTGGAGGCCAGACAAACTCAGTCACCTGGCTCTCCAGTTTTGGTTGTTGAAGTGAGGGTGGCTCCATACTCCATAAAACGGGCTCTCCGTACTCCAATGCCGAAACCCCGCAGCCTTGCGGTAAGGACTTCTGAATCAAAGGCTTTGGTTGTGAACCCCTAATCGTTCTCCTGTCTAGGGTGGGCCACCTGACAGTATCCTACCCACACAATACACCATGACCTTTCCGTCTAACAATCTCTTGATGCTCTGGCCGTCGCAGAGGATAATCAATAGCCCCCTATCTTCTGAATCAAGCAGGGGTGGACCAAGATTTGGATGCTAATGCTCAGCCCTTCCGCCTTTCTTTTTCTCCCACTTGCGCTTTTTCATCTTTAGCATCCTGTTCCAACCACACTTTCATCCCCCTGTTTTCAATCCTCCAAATCGTGGCCCTCCCCCACCTTGCTTCTATAGTCGCTTGTCTTCTAGTTTCAGCTCACACACAATCGCAGGGCATCGCTCCAATCTAGTCGATAAATCCATGTTCAACCAAGCGGACAACGTCAGTTCTTCCGTTTCCCTTTGGATGTCGCTAAGATTGGTATGCTACAACGTGCGCACTTTGCTACAGGTTGGCCAACAGGCAGCACTTGCGCGAACATTAGAGACCATATGGATTGGTATTTGCTGTTAGTCGGAAACCCGCCTGCAAGATTCGAGCTCCGTGCTTACCCTGCGACCCCCACATGCGACACCGGCGGCACATTCACATTGCGCATGTCTGAGGACAATGCAGCTTTAAATGCCGGTCAAGCTGGCGTCGGCATTGTTTTAAGTCCCCGAGCTGCAGCTGCCCTGATCAACTGGATCCCAGTCAACAGCCGGATGTGCGCCGGAAGGTTGGCTGGCTCGTTCCAGGCTTCGAAGTCGCGCGGGACAAACGGTGCCTGTGAGTCATTGCGGCTTACGCCCCACAAAATGCAGCCCTGATTCAATGAAACATGGTCTCTATCACCAACTTAACGATCTTCTTCGTTACAAAAGAAGAACGCATATTGTGGTGCTTGCTGGTGATCTACAGGCCTAAGTCGGAAAATTATCCTCTGGGCAGTCAGAATGGTGCAGGCTCACGTAATGATAACAGTGAGCAGTTGCTACACCTGTGTGAAGATGCTCGTCTCTTTCACGCGAGCACTAACTTTCGACACAGCACCCGCAGAAGAGTGACTTGGCGCCCAGCAGTCTCGGGCAAGCCATGGACGCAAATCGTTCACATTGCGATTAGTTACCGCTAAAGAGGCTGTGTCCAAAACTGTTGCTCGATTTGGAGCACGAGCATGGACTCCGAGCGGACGTCTGCAACGTCGCTCTGAGCGTACTGATACAAGCTGGCTGGCGAAGACGGGTGTTCTGGATGGGTGTCAAAATACGTTGACATCCGGGCTGGGTAAGCGTCCACAAAACACCGTCGAAGATCACTGGTCGCATATTCGGCAAAGGTTACCATCAGCAAGCGTGTCATCCTGTGGCAAAGCAAATTGCCAACCTAGACATTGCGTCTCTACAAAGTCTCTGGAACTTATGGATGCTCGCCGACGCATTCCGGCTGGAAGCGAGTACAATAAGACTCGGAAAAATCTCAGGGTAATACTGCGTGCTAGCCTGAAGAGAGACCGCGAGGCCTGGTGGTCTCATCGTGCAATCGGAAATGAAAACAGCTGTCGCCCTTCTTAATTATCGGAAGTTATTCCGTCTGATACGGGAAACAGGCAGCAGGAGACCCGGTGTTAGCGAGACCATACGCGACGAGACTGGGCTGCCGATCCACAGCCTGTCAAAACGCTTGGAGCGTTGGGCTGAACACTTTGAAAGACAGTTTAACCCATATGAGTTATCGCTTTCTCTTTCGGACATTGAGTGCCCTTCTCCATGGGCCGTCACCTTAGATCCGCCCTCACGCACAGAAGTCGAAAGTGAGATCAGACTGTTGAAATTGCATAAGGCCGCTGGTGCAGATAGAATTCCCCCAGCTCTCTACAAATTCGAGGGGCCTGCTCTTGTGGATGATTTACACGAGTTGCCAATGGAACTTTGGGAGCAGGAAACTGTCCCAACCGACTGGAGCCGCTCCGTCATAGTCCCAATTTTCAAGGGAGGCTCCCGTTCGGAATGCGGCATTCATAGAGGGATCAGCCTGATCTCAATTGCCACTTAAGTGCTTGCCTCTGTCGTTCTTCACAGATTGACGCTTGTGAAGGCCAGATCCGCAAAGAGCAAGCCGGGTTTCGCGTAATCGAGGCTGAATCGACCACATCTTCACTTTGCGTCAACCGTTGGAGCACCGCTATGTTTATTGGCGATCCACCGTTGTCGTGTTTCTTGACATCTATGGTGCCTTCGATTCGGTGGATCAATGTGCCATTTGGGACTGATTGCTGAGAAAAGGCATGCTCGATAAATAGGTAAAAATTATTCAAGCGCTGTGCGCGCATAGTTCGGGCAGAGTGAGAGTTTATGGCAAAACTGTCGCCACCCTTCAATATCTCCAGTGGTGTGATACAAGGTTGCCCGCTATCACCTTTCGTCTTTAACTTCGCTATTTATGAAGTCATGGAAACAGCGTTCGCTGGACAAGATATAAAAGGAGTGGAGCTACTTCCTGGTGAATGACTTCATGACTTGGAGTATGCGGACGACATTGCTCTCATATATGATAGCGCCCAAAAGTGCCAGTCTGCACTGGGCCGATTAGCACTAGCTGTCAATCGTTTTGGGCTATGCTTTGCACCATCGAAATGCAAAGTTCTTCTCCACGATTGACAGGGACCGACTCCTGCGCTAGCGCTTGGTGGAGATCAGCTAGAAGTCGTTCAGGAATACAAGTACCAGGGCAACTATATTAGCGTCCGTGGGATCGAAGAGGAGGTCACAACCCGTATAACAAAATCTCGAGGGGCTTTTGTCAATCTCCTCCACTTGTGGCGCAGATGCGAAAACCCTCTCCCTAAAGGACAGAGTTTATAATGCAGCCGTCCGTTCAACCCTCTTATACGGTTGTGAAACCTGGTCCACCAGGTCGACAGACATAAAAAGACTGATCACGTTCGATCGCTGCCTTTACAGCCTAGCTCATGTTTGGTGCAAGCATCGCGTGAGCAATGAGCGTGTTCGCCGTCGCGTAGTTGGTGCAGAAAGAGCGAGTGAAGCGCTCAGCACCATGATATCACGCACCAGGCTCCGACGAGTGGGCCCAGTGTTGCGCATGCTAGCACACCGACTCCCGCGAGGTGCATTGTTTTCGCGCTGGGGGTGCGGTTGGAAGAGGAGGAGGGGAGGCCAAGCGATGACTTGATCGGGAGCAATGAAACCCCCCCAGTTCGAAGCATGCGACCGTTGTTACATACCGAGTGCTTGGCCGGGATCCTAAGAATGATGAAAACGTTTGGTTGGACACACTTGCTGATATGGCTTGGAGCCGGCCCCAATGGAGTTTTTGTTGTGCGTCCCTTTGTCCACCCCCTCTTAGCTTCTTCTCCAATGACGATCTCATTCGTTAGGCCTAATATAACTCTCTTTTGCATCACGACAGCCGGCTGTTAGATCTCTGGAACGATGTCCATCCGTTACTGGGAACTCAGCCGGCATGCATCACTTGTTTTTTCATCTTGGCTTTTGTATTGCGGCACAATAGCTGTGGTGTTTTCCACCTGCATCTAACGTGTATAATGATGATGATGATGGTGACTCGTGTTTATGATTCAACTAGTAGAAGTCTGGACTTCAGGTAATATCGTGGCGATAAATCGGTTACCTGCACCAACATATATCTCAACATTGAGATCATTCCTGGGGATGGTGAGCCACCATAGTGAACTCTTGCCGTATTTGTATCGCTCACGTCATCGTCGAATCAGTTGTTGATGAAGGATGCTGAATGGAACTGGTCCAACCGGTGTCAGAAATCATTGGAAAAGTTGAAGTCGATGCTGAAGTCGGATCTACTGCTTACACACTATGACCCGAAGCTGGAAATTGTCGTGGTCACGGATGCTACCATCCATGGAATAGGGGACATTATTTCCCACCATTTTCTGGATGGTTCAGGAAAAGATGTCGCACACGCTGCACGAGCTCTTACGACATATGAAAAGAATTATAGTCAGATTGAGAAGGAAGCATTGGCTATTGTCTTCGCTGTGCATGCGTTTCACCAAATCCTGTACGGACAACACTTCATGCTGCTGACGGACCAGAAGCCGATCCTCGCAATTTTGGGGTCAAAGTGAGGTATCCTGGCATACACAGCCAGAAGATTACAGTGATGGGCAACGTAGCACTTGGATTATGATTTCGCCATTAAATATTTGTCAACGGATTCTAGTGGGCAAGCAGACCCTTTATCAAGACTAATCGATACCGACAGACGCGAACCCGAAGACTCAGTCGTCACCACAATCACAGCTGAAACAGATGTCAATTATATGGTGCAGGAGGTGAACACTTTACCGGTCAATGCTAAGATGGCTCATGAAACTACGAGATCCGCTGCTACAAGATGCAATGGCTTACCTTAGACATGGCTGGCCAAAGAAAGGTCCAAAAGCAGAACTTGTTCAGCTTTACACGGGACGCGATTCTTTGTCAGAAACTGACTCCTGTCTGTTCTTCGCCGATCGTATCATCATACCTGAAGTGCTGCGGAAGCGCGTTTTAAGAAAACTCCACAAAGGTCATCCAGGAACTGACCCGAATGAAGGCGTTGGCTCGGAGCTACATATGTTGGCCGAAAGTTGACAAGCAGCTAGAGGACTTTGCTTGTACCTGTTCAAAATGCGCATATGCTTACAAGCTTCCGGTATGCACAACACCGCAGTCTTGGCCCACGCCAGAATCCCCATGGTTACGGATTCATGTGGATTTTGTGGGACAGGTTGAAGGAGTTTCGTTCCTTATAGTTGTGGACGCCTATAGCAAGTGGCCGGAAGTAACCATGATGCAGAACACGTCAGTAACCAGGACATTACACCCATTAAGAAGCATTTTCAACCAGCGTTGTCTACCAGAAACCATGGTATCGGATACCGGGCCGCAATTCACCTCTCATCAGTTTTCTAAGTTTTGAGCACGCAATGGAATCGAACACCTGAGGACTACACCATATCACCTGCAATCTAATGGACAGGACGAGCGGTTTGCCGATATCAGGAAACGAACGTCGTTGCGATCAAAAGGGGAAGGGTCGCTAGAAGAAAGGCTAGAGATATTCTTACTGAAGTATCGAGTTGCTCCGAATCCAAATGCGCCAGATGGGAAGCCGCCTGCGTAAACACTTATGGGCCGAAGTGTAAGAACAACTTTGGACTTACTGACCGCAAAACGCCAACCAACGAGTCGTACGAATCCCGTAATGGAAACCGAGTACAGTAGGCGGCATGGAGCGCAGCGCAGGGATTTCGAAGTCTGAGTCCAGGTGTTTGTCCTCGCTCAGCAGAAGAACATGGTCAACTGGATATCTAGTGTCGTTGCATGGCGCCATGGTCGGGTGATGTATGAGATCCGTGTCGTTACGCAGATGTGGATCCGCCATGCCAATCAAATGAGGCCGCCCTACATGGAGAAGCCAGTGACATCTTACGCCAACGAACTTGATTTTACTGAAATACTGGACAATGGCAAGCCGATGGATTTCGCCGGACAATGCACACTACCTTTGAAAAATCCGGAAAATGGAACACAAGGGAGGTCAAAAAGGAGAAGACTATTTGTTCAGACATTCCGAGTGAACTCACGAAGGAAAAGCTACACTCGCCCCAGGTAAACGCATTTCTTTAAGACGAGAGTGTGTTAGGAGGTTAAGAAGTGGATATAGATTTCTTGTTATAATTCTTGGTTACCGATTGGTTCCTTTCAGATATCGCTGGTAGTGACATGGTTTAAACACGTCGTTCCGCTACTTGTATTGGCTGCTTATGGTCACTGATTTTGCCTCGGATCGCAATGCCATTTGGCTGATAACACTTTCCTTTTTCGTTCGTGCGCGCCTCTTATTGCTTCCGTTGTTGAGCACTATTCATTGGCTTCATTTTGCTTGCATGATTTTAGCAACATGGTTAGCTGAAATGTCTTTTAGTAGCTTCCCTTCTTAAAACTATTCAAACAGACATGATTCAAAACACACTATTTTTCCTGGCACATCTTTGGAGTTCTGCTTGCGGTCGTGGGGTGAAGGCGTCAGCTGCGACACAACAATTAGCAAAGAAAGGGGATTAGAACGACTGGACGATATTCAGACCGCATTTTGCTCGCGTGAATGCGTGACTGTGCAAGCAGTGGGCGATTGTGCCATCCCCCCTTTTGATTATTGGCGTTGTACAACTTAAGCAAAGTTGGTGACCCGATTCCCCTTCCCTCAGTAAGGATCCGCATATCTTATCTGGGTGTGTGGGCCAATCTATGCAGCTACAGTACTATTCAAACCGTGTAGGTTATCGTGTGTCCACCGAACCAAGTTAAGCGTTATTGGCCCAATCATCATCATCATTATACACGTTAGCTAGAGATGGGAAACACCTCAGCTACTGTGCCGTAATACATAGAATAAAAATGGAGAACAAATGCAACAGGTGCAAACCAGCTGAGCTACCGGTAGCGGATGGGCACCGTTCTGGTAGGCTACTAGCCGGCTAATATGCAGCCAAAATATTAGTATACAAAATTATATAAGGCTAAATAGTAAGATCATGGTTGGAGAGGGAGGCTAATAGGGATGGAGTGGGACCAAGAAACTCACAGTACGAACGCCACTGAGGTCGGCTCCTAGCCATATCAGTAAGTGTGTCCAACCGAACGTGTTCATCGTCTTTCGGACCCCAACTAGGGAGCCGAGAAGCTCCGACCGAGGCCAGCTTTGAAGTGAGGGTCTTCATTCTTCTTGACCAAGTCATCGCTTGGCCACCCCTCCTCTTCTTCCATCCACAGCCCCGGTGCGCAAACAACGCACGTCGTGGAAGTCGGTGGGCTGGCATGCGTAACACGTGGCAGAATCATCGGAGCCTGGTGCGTAAAATAATGGAGCTGAGCGGTTCATTTTTTCTTTTCCAGTGCCGTAAACAAGACGTCGAACACCCTCGTTGCTTACTCAGTGTTCCCAACAGATGTGGGCTATATTGCGAAGGCCCAATACTGAAGTTTGTTAACAAGGAACAGGGGAGCAATGGTGCATTACGGTTAAAAATGCAATGCTTAACAAGTCCAGTGCATGTAAGGCGACTAAAAATGTGCAGACCACCTTTTGCTCATGCAAATACAATCGCACTGCGTAACCAGTGGACGATTGTTATTTGTTGCTCATTTTGACGTTTCATGTAGCACAAGGCTAATAAAGCAGTGCTGGCTTCGGTAAAATGATGATAGCTTACAAAGATCCAATAATTGAGCAGCTGCGTAGGTCCGTCCACACACCCACAGGAAATACGAGAATGCTGGGTCGCCGGCTTTGTTCGTGGTGAACGATGCCCATGATCAAGCAGAGGGATTGCACAGTAGCCTGCTGTTTATGCAGTTGCCTTGTATTCGTGCAAACGTAATGTTACTGGCATATCGTACAGTCCCCCTATTCTCCTGGCTTTGATAACAAGCTACAGAAGTAAACCAATGTAGCTGGACTGGCTTAGGTGGATCCATAATAGACAGCAGTTTTCCAGCGATTTTACTGTATATGTTCGTCCACACACCCAGATAAGATACGAAGAGGCTTATAGAGGGACACCAGCTTTGACGGAGGTGAACAACGCCAATGATCGAGAGGAGTGATAACAAAATCGCTCATTGCTTGCACAGAGTCACGTTGCGTTCACGCGAGCGCAATGTTGGTCTGAACATGGTCCAGTCGTTTTTATCCCCTTTGTTTGATAACGACTTGCAGCAGCAGTAGGCCAATAGAGCTATGCTCGATTCGGTAGGAGTCGTGATAGCCTGCACTGATCCAATAATCGAGCAACTGGATAGGTTGTCACACACAAAGTACGCAAAGGCCCATAGAGCGATAGACGACAGCTGGATCGCCGCCTATCTGCTTCATCAGTTACGGTCCAAGTGATCGTATTGGCCAAAGTTTAATTCAGTGGGAATCGCGGTCCACATTGAGATGGAGCATCGTACTACATCTTCAAAGCGAGTGCTTCACAACTACCATCTAATACTAGGTAGCATTTGTTTAACAATACGCGATTGAGGAGTCCGACTTACCATTATTCACATAACCGTACAGGTTCATGTGTAAAGTCAGGAGCAAATGGACTAAGAGAAGACAGATGGGGAGATAGGGGGGTAATCAGTCACCACCTTCGATCGAGACGATCGAGTTCACGAGCAAGAGGAGAGTTTGCATTGGCACCCGCTGGTTACACAATTCGGTTGCATTAGTATGACTATATTGTAGTCTAGAACATCATCTAGTCGTCTTACTCCTAATTCCTTGCAGGTGGATTGCTGCTTTTCTGCTTGAATCCAATTTGTCTAAAGTGGTTTGCAAAAATTCCATTTTGTTTCGCAGAATGTCCAAAATGGCTTGCAGGAAGTTAAATTTGTTTTGCAAATCATCCAAATTGGCTTGAATAACGTTCAAAGTGGTTTGCAAAATGTCCAATATGGTTTGCTAAACGTCAAATTTAAAGTGAAGTGGTATATATTTAGGATGCATCGGGTTTGAAACTACTAGAGTTGCAATTGTGTCGGGAGATTTTTTCCAACTGTCGTAGCGAGTTTGGCTACATGATTGAAGACGTTTCATCACCTTTCTAAAGGACATCATCAGTGCTGCAATGCTGGCACTTTCGTAGCAGGAACTGGTGGAAGGCAAATCCACCCTTGGAGTTACCCTCCATCAGGTCCTGCCACAAAGCTGCCATCACTCCTGTACTGATGATGTCACTTAGAACGGTAATAAAACGCCAGTAATCCAGTTGCCAAACGCGGCGAACACTACGGCAACTGATGCATCGGGTCATAGTCCATCATTGTAATACTTTTGTTTCTGCAAATGTCTCAATGACCCATTTGTAAAATCTTTGTAGTCTAAGGAGAAATGTCAAAGTCAGATTTGAATTCAATATGCTCAAATTAAATAACTAACAATGCCAGTTTTTTGCAACACAAATCATCGCCCTTTGCTATCGTACCATTCAATGAACTGGTTATGCAAGCAGCGGTTTGTACGGGCTTGTTACCGCCGCTGAAGCGAAGAGGGAGTCTGATTGGTCCCAGCGTTCTGAACGACTCTGAAAGAGATCTGAAGCGGTGGTCTCCTAAGAAGAACATTGCACACGGGAAATAGTAACGATAATACACCCACATTTCGCACTAGCACATCAAAGCCACGCAGCCGCACGTGAGCCGGGAGGGCGAAAAGTCAACCGGAGCCACGTAGAAATGGGAACTCGAACCAGGTTTGTAGAGTTGCAAGTCAAACTCTTGAGCCATCGCAATATAGCCTCTGCTATGTCCGACTTGTTAATGATTCCAGCAGGAGATTGATATTTTGAGACATCAGTGCCTTTTATTATCATGGGTTTCTTGTTTCGGAGACAACTTTATGAGCCCAGTAGTGCGGCTGGCTCCATTTAACTGATCCTTTACAGTCCCTTATGCACTAAAGTAATAGTGAGCCAATTTTAGCTGGCTGTTCTTTACCGCAAAAAATTCACAGTAATGATTAATCTGCGACGGCTTCGAATCATTATGCTAGTGGTTTTCAGACATGTGGTAAGGTCAGACAGAAATGTTACGTATATGCACTCACTAAGAGACCACAGCTTCGGAGTTCGTCTACTGTGTCCACAGACTGAAGCAGGCGCTTGATTCTACGCTGTGCCTTCTTTTCCAAAATGATCTAAAACAGAAAATGCCACTTGGCATTCGGCGGAACCGGTAAGTGGGAAACCAACCTCGTACAGTTTGGTGCGGTAATCCGAAACGCTTAAATGTTTATCATCACACAAAGAAGGAGTCACGACGCGATTCATCACCGGTTCGTCTTGTGGGTCGTGAAACCTAAACATGAGAATAAAAGAGATATCGTGAGGACTAAGTACACAACAGTGACGTGGCGCCTGGGTATTGACGATCGTGAAATCGGAAGATGTGAAGATAAAAGTGCAGCCAACTAGCTTAATGATTTTGGGGTAGTGCATGCAATCTGTAACTAATGGATCAACCTTAGAGGACGGTCGTTCTGATAAGCTATACTTTCATCTAGGATGTGAAGCGTACGCCTCACACGTGAAAGGTACGGTACGTTGACACTTTAGCTTGAGCCTCTCTAAACAAAGTGGTGTTGGACAAATAGAGAATCCGAACTCAGCCCTGATAGACATTGCAGAAGAAATGTGTCCGCGACCTGCCTTTTATAGATTAATCGCTTCAAGAATATCAGAGAGGAGGGCAAAAACTACACTGGAATCATCGCTTACTTTTCTACGTAGGTGTGTTCAAGTGCATCCTCTACTGTCAAACGTTTTAGTGGATTGAGCTGGAGCAGTCTTTTTACCATATCAAAGGCGTTAGATGCAACAGTAGCTGGAAAGAGGGATTCCAGAGTGCCGCCACTTCTGTAGCAATTAGGAAGAAGAAGAGCAAGAAACAGTGGGACGAATACGTCAAAACTAGCATGAATACTACGAGAGATTAAGAGCTGACTGCACCTTAATCCTTAGTCATCAGTATATGTTAGCCGACGGCGAGAAACACACCTAATCTAGGGTGCCGTAATACAAAAACGATAAGATACTAAAAACTATACTCCAAAAATTCAACTAGCAGGTAATGCAACGTTAAATATCGAAGTATCCATTTGATATGAGCTCGTAATTGAAGCGGAAATCTAAAGGAGAGGAGATGGACAAAGAAACGCATCCCAAACGCCATTGGAATCAGCTCTTCATCATATCAACCAACCAACCAAACAAACATGTGCTGCATCCTTCGGATCCCAGTCCGGCAGTCGGCATGCACCAATCAACGCTTAGTCTGAAGTGACGGTTTTCCTTCTTCTAGACCAAGTTATTGCTTGACTTTCCCTCCCTTTCTTCCATGCAGACGCCGGACGCACATACAACGCACGTCACGGGAGTCGGTGGGCTGGCATGCGCAACAAGTGGCCCAGTCATCGGAGCCTGGTGCGTGATATAATGGTGCTGAGCAATTCACTCGCTCTTCCTGCACCAAATATGCGACGCGGAACACTTTCATTGTTCACACGGTGCTCCCACCGGACATGAGAGAAGCTGCGAAGGTAACGATGGTCGAACGGCGTCAGAATCTTAATATCTGTCAACTTGATGGGCCAAGTTTCACGACTATATAGGAGAGTTGAATGGAAGGTTACATAGTAAAATTCGCTTCATGGCAAGAGTGATCTCGCGTCGGCGTAACAAACGGCAGAGATTGGCAAAAGTATCTCGAGTTTTGTTATAATGTTCGTGACCTCAACTCCCATCCCACAAACACTATAGCATTCCCGCAAAGTTGCATCAAAGGTCCAAACCTTTGCAAAGAAGGAGCACAATTTTGCAAAGAAAGTTCAAAATGTATCAAAACCCTGTGCGATTCGCCAGCCGCTCAGAGCCAATCCTGTGACCTTAAATGTGTTCTCATTGGCCGGATGCCAAGGTTCGGCGCATTAGTCAGGGGAGATGAGGGCGCTGCCCGTTGACTGGGTGAGACATGTGAATGAACATTAGGGGCATGCACTTCGACGGTGCAGCGGGCTTGTATGTGCCCCCTCACGTCCGAAACGATGGATCACAATTGGTCTGAGCGCAATGAACAGCTGGAACATAAGCGCACGACCGAAACCATGTCTATGATACTAACGTCGTCGGTATGCCTTCTCGCGTTCGCCAGAGTATCTCATCAGACATTCGTGACCGAGATTTGAGCTCTTTCGTCAACGGTGATGACTGGCAGCTGGTGGCAACTGTGAACAACGTCAAATATCAAACAGCCTACTCCTAGATCCGTCGTTCCCTTGATCAGGAGCCGAGTACTACGCAGGCGCGCGGTCGTAAGCGGATTTTGTCGGTGGAAGACGTAGATGACATCATGGATTGGATCGCAAGGGACTCAACGCTTACGCTACGGATTTTGCGAGTACGAGTACGAGCAGAAATGGACGAGGAAATTTCGAAGTCAACAATCGCATGGCAACTAGATGGTCGATTGAGAACTATGGAGAACATCTGTCAGGTTCCCGAGGGAATGAACAATGAGCAAACCAAAGGGATACGCAGGGAATTCGTTCAGCAGTTTCTCCGACTTGAGAACGATGGCAAGTTCTTCATTTGGATTGACGAAGCGAACTTCAATGTTTACTGCAAACGTACTCGTGGTCGGGCACCCAGAGGAATGAGGGCCTGTTGCAAAGTTGCCAACAGCAGAGGCCACAATTTGCGTTTAATCGGTGCACTCACGATGAAAGGGAAATTGTCGATGACCACCTGGAGAGGCTCATTCACAAGTCGCCTCTCTCTAGAATGGCTGCGAAGCTATTTAGACAACCTGAAACAGGAGATGGAGCTCCGGCAGGTGGTCGTGATATGTGATAATGCACCATGTCACACAGGACTGGAAGAACTGTCGTCAGTAGATGGATACCATGGAGTAACCATACTGAGATTGAGCCCATACTCTCCGTTCCTCAATCCGATCGAGAATGTTTGGCAGGTGGTGAAGGCCAGAGTGAAGAATGAGATGAGAATGCACTACAAGGAACTTCTGGCCGGGGATCCCCAGAAACTCATGACGCAGATAGAATGAAGGTTGTAGTTCCTTGAACGCATTGCCAGAGCAGCCACCAAGGATATCAACGTTGTGGAATGTCGTAATGCTATTCCACATATGCGTGTACATTTTCCTAATTGTCTAGAAAAAATTACATGTTTTGATCACGTTGCTGGCCTACTTTTTACGTATCTGGTTGTATAGCACGTCACTGGCGGTGCGTAGGGACGTGTGAGTATTCACAGTGTTTTCAAAATATGTTTGCACATACGTACGTTTGTGTGTTCGTTCGGGGGTTGAAGCGATATATGATGTCTAGCGCAAGGGAGTGACGCGGGACTGGCTTCCAATGAGCCATGCCCGAGTGATATGTTCGACTTATGGTCCTTTTCGTGCTGGTACTCGCTGCGCCGCACTCTTACATGATCAGCCTGAGATAATGTAGATAAAGTTTCTTCGTTGGAAAAACTAGGATGTTTGGAAAGCGCTTTGTAGGACCAAGTGAGCTTGCCGGGTGAAGCAAACGTCAGATATATCACAGTATGGGATATCAGTGTGGATAGTTGAATAGTAGTGAATAAGAAATTACTGCGCACGTCATGTCAGGCTTTTCCAAGAGTGAGAGGAACTGATAGATGCGAGTTCGCAAACACGTCCATTGCCAGGCAAGATGTCGTCACTGAAGCTGAACGAATGAATCGCGTGTTTAATAGAAACCGTCTCTGTGCGATGTTTGTCCGCTGTATTGGAGTGCACTGGCGCGTTAATTCGTTACCCGATTGGAAGTTGGTCTGTCAAGTTCGGAACCCCCATCAACCGGTTCGGAAGCTGTACTTTAGATTTAAAAGCAACCATTCCTACAGCAAGCCCAATTTAATTTGCGTGCCAGAAAGACCCGAATAGCTGTCCAGTACGACTTGGATACTGCCTTGATTGTTCGGATGATCCCTCGTTTGACACAATAGCTGCGTAAACAAATGGGGGTATAGTTGGCGTGGATACAGTGGCGTAGCAACTACTTTTGCTGTCCGTGGCGGACGTACAATTGATGCCGCTCTTGTAGTTGTGAAGCCCGCAATTGAAATTGCCATTCAATATTTCGTTTCACATAACAACAATCACAGAGTTAACTTTAGCGTGCTGTCTTGAATGCAGCTATTTGAATTGTTAACATACTCATGTTCAAAATGTACAGGCACACTTTTCGTGCACTACTTGAAGACGCTGGCATCCGAGCTGAATAAGCGCTCATCGAACGCAGTTGAACATTGATGGTCAAAAATCCGGCAGACGTTGTTAGCAGCGGGTATGTCTTAATGTGACAAATCAAATCGCCAACCTGGACATTGGGTCAGTACGCAGTCTCAGGAACTTATAGATGCTTGCCAACGTGTTCCCGCTGATAGCGAACACAAGGAGACTCGCAAAGATTTCAGGGCGAAACTGGTTGCTAACCTGAAAAGAGACCAGGAAGCCTGGTGGCCGAGTGGTCTGCATACCTGGCTTGCAATCATAATGTCACTGGTTCGAATCTATTTTCCTGACCTGCTTTGTCATCCTGCATGTCTTCTCGGTGCTCACCCAGTGTCTAAAACCCCCGTCCGTCAAAAAAGTGGACTATCCCGTTGACTAAGTGTTACACTGAGCCAATACCGTGGACAGGATGATCAAGTGTCACGATAACTGATCAGCGCATGAATTCTGATGCCATTTGTCACAAACGTCATTGCCTGTCGTGCAAGTGCGAAATACTGCCAAGCAGTCGAATTATGTACGACACATATATCTCTCAACACGACTTGGGAGGGCGAGAATCCGTTACTTCAACTTTTATACCGCTTATCGAAATGATTCTGCGTTGTTAAACATGGTACTGACAGAACATCAGATACAGACAATTGAAATTTTAAAGTCATTACTACCATCTATCTGAGCTCAGGAAATGTAGCTTGCGAAACCGCAAATTTCTCACAATTAGCGTTTTCAAACAGCAGCCGTGCGAACCACAGAACGCTATAAGCTATCCACTCTGAAGATATCTTCGATGCACAAGGATACGTAAATAATACTAATGCCGTTCACATTCACTATGTGTGTATTCCCCAGCTCGCACCCTTGATCCTTGGGTTCACTGTGGAAATATTGTTGCATTTACACCAATACCGACAATGGTCTACACTACACACAGGACGCAGTCTCCATCAGCGATGTGTGCAGTTTTGTCCTTAGTTCGGTTGCAACATTTGACCGTAGTTTAACCCGGCCAGTGAATGTGTTACTCTGGTCTGGTTCAATGTCGTTCACTTTACTTCGGGTCGGGCCCCATTTCATTTACCTTGTCCAACCTTCCCTTGAAACTCTCTCTAATCAGCGTTGCTCATTGCGATCTGCATGATTGCACTTGTCAACAGACGGAGTGGAGGGACATACATGGGCGTCGCACATAGAAGGTGCCACATATTACAAACCGGAATGTCCTAGAGGCCAACGGTATGTGAGCGATGTGACTCGCCGGGCTAAATTAAGTTCAAATGTTGCAGCCGCAATAATGATGTTGATCGAAGTAACTTTCCAGGTTGTAGAGAAATCCCCCCACGTTAAGCCAGTCCAGACTAACACTCAGTCAACTTGTCCACCGCTGGCTGGGTTAAACTACGGTCAAATGTTGCAACCGAACTAAGGACAAAACTGCACACATCGCTGATGGAGACTGCGTCCTGTGTGTAGTGTAGACCATTGTCGGTATTGGTGTAAATGCAACAATATTTCCACAGTGAACCCAAGGATCAAGGGTGCGAGCTAGGGAATACACCACATAGTGAATGTGAACGGCATTAGTATTATTTACGTATCCGTGTGCGTCGAAGATATCTTCAGAGTGGGTGGTTTATAGCGTTCTGAGGTTCGCACGGCTGCTGTTTGAAAACGCTAATTGTGAGAAATTTGCGGTTTCGCAAGCTACATTTCCTGAGCTCAGATAGATGGTAGTAATGACTTTAAAATTTCAATTGTCTGTATCTGATGTTCTGTCAGTACCATGTTTAACAACGCAGAATCATTTCGATAAGCGGTATAAAAGTTGAAGTAACGGATTCTCGCCCTCCCAAGTCGTGTTGAGAGATATATGTGTCGTACATAATTCGACTGCTTGGCAGTATTTCGCACTTGCACGACAGGCAATGACGTTTGTGACAAATGGCATCAGAATTCATGCGCTGATCAGTTATCGTGACACTTGATCATCCTGTCCACGGTATTGGCTCAGTGTAACACTTAGTCAACGGGATAGTCCACTTTTTTGACGGACGGGGGTTTTAGACACTGGGTGAGCACCGAGAAGACATGCAGGATGACAAAGCAGGTCAGGAAAATAGATTCGAACCAGTGACATTATGATTGCAAGCCAGGCATGCAGACCACTCGGCCACCAGGCTTCCCGGTCTCTTTTCAGGTTAGCAACCAGTTTCGCCCTGAAATCTTTGCGAGTCTCCTTGTGTTCGCTATCAGCCGGAACACGTTGGCAAGCATCTATAAGTTCCTGAGACTGCGTACTGACCCAATGTCCAGGTTGGCGATTTGATTTGCCACATTAAGACATACCCGCTGCTAGCAAAGTCTGCCGGATTTTCGACCATTAATGTTCAATTGCGTTCGATGAGCGCTTATTCAGCTCGGATGCCAGCGTCTTCAAGTAGTGCACGAAAAGTGTGCCTGTACATTTTGAACACGAGTATTTTAACAATTCAAATAGCTGCATTCAAGACAGCACTCTAAAGTTAAATCTGTGATTGTTGTTATGTGAAACGAAATATTGAATGGCAATTTCAATTGCGGGCTTTACAACTACGAGAGCGGCAGCAATTGTACGTCCGCCACGGACAGCAAAAGTAGTTGCTACGCCACTGTATCCACGCCAACTATACCCCCATTTGTTTACGCAGCTATTGTGTCAAACGAGGGATCATCCGAACAATCAAGACAGTATCCAAGTCGTACTGGACAGCTATTCGGGCCTTTCTGGCACGCAAATTAAATTGGGCTTGCTGTAGGAATGGTTGCTTTTAAATCTAAAGTACAGCTTCCGAACCGGCTGATGTGGGTTCCGAACTTGACAGACCAACTTCCAATCGGGTAACGAATTAACGCGCCAGTGCACTCAAATACAGCGGACAAACATCGCACAGAGACGGTTTCTATTAAACACGCGATTCATTCGTTCAGCTTCAGTGACGACATCTTGTCTGGCAATGGACGTGTTTGCGAACTCGCATCTATCAGTTCCTCTCACTCTTGGAAAAGCCTGACATGACGTGCGCAGTAATTTCTTATTCACTACTATTCAACTATCCACACTGATATCCCATACTGTGATATATCTGACGTTTGCTTCACCCGGCAAGCTCACTTGGTCCTACAAAGCGCTTTCCAAACATCCTAGTTTTTCCAACGAAGAAACTCTATCTACATTATCTCAGGCTGATCATGTAAGAGTGCGGCGCAGCGAATACCAGCACGAAAAGGACCATAAGTCGAACATATCACTCGGGCATGGCTCATTGGAAGCCAGTCCCGCGTCACTCCCTTGCGCTAGACATCATATATCGCTTCAACCCCCGAACGAACACACAAACGTACGTATGTGCAAACATATTTTGAAAACACTGTGAATACTCACACGTCCCTACGCACCGCCAGTGACGTGCTATACAACCAGATACGTAAAAAATAGGCCAGCAACGTGATCAAAACATGTCATTTTTTTCTAGACAATTAGGAAAATGTACACGCATATGTGGAATAGCATTACGACATTCCACAACGTTGATATCCTTGGTGGCTGCTCTGGCAATGCGTTCAAGGAACTACAACCTTCATTCTATCTGCGTCATGCGTTTCTGGGGATCCCCGGCCAGAAGTTCCTTGTAGTGCGCTCACATCTCATTCTTCACTCTGGCCTTCACCACCTGCCAAACATTCTCGATCGGATTGAGGAACGGAGAGTATGGGCTCAATCTCAGTATGGTTACTCCATGGTATCCATCTACTGACGACAGTTCTTCCAGTCCTGTGTGACATGGTGCATTATCACATATCACGACCACCTGCCGGAGCTCCATCTCCTGTTTCAGGTTGTCTAAATAGCTTCGCAGCCATTCTAGAGAGAGGCGACTTGTGGATGAGCCTCTCCAGGTGGTCATCGACACTTTCCCTTTCATCGTGAGTGCACCGATTAAACGCAAATTGTGGCCTCTGCTGTTGGCAACTTTGCAACAGGCCCTCATTCCTCTGGGTGCCCGACCACGAGTACGTTTGCAGTAAACATTGAAGTTCGCTTCGTCAATCCAAATGAAGAACTTGCCATCGTGCTCAAGTCGGAGAAACTGCTGAACGAATTCCCTGCGTATCCCTTTGGTTTGCTCATTGTTCATTCCCTCGGGAACCTGACAGATGTTCTCCATAGTTCTCAATCGACCATCTAGTTGCCATGCGATTGTTGACTTCGAAATTTCCTCGTCCATTTCTGCTCGTACTCGTACTCGCAATTCCCGTAGCGTAAGCGTTGAGTCCCTTGCGATCCAATCCATGATGTCATCTACGTCTTCCACCGACAAAATCCGCTTACGACCGCGCGCCTGCGTAGTACTCGGCTCCTGATCAAGGGAACGACGGATCTAGGAGTAGGCTGTTTGATATTTGACCTTGTTCACAGTTACCACCAGCTGCCAGTCATCACCGTTGACGAAAGAGCTCAAAACTCGGTCACGAATGTCTGATGAGGTACTCTGGCGAACGCGAGAAGGCATACCGACGACGTTAGTATCATAGACATGGTTTCGGTCGTGCGCTTATGTTCCAGCTGTTCATTGCGCTCAGACCAATTGTGATCCATCGTTTCGGACGTGAGGGGGCACATACAAGCCCGCTGCACCGTCGAAGTGCATGCCCCTAATGTTCATTCACATGTCTCACCCAGTCAACGGGCAGCGCCATCATCTCCCCAGACTAACGCGCCTAACCTTGGCATCCGGCCAATGAGAACACATTTAAGGTCAGAGGATTGGCTCTGAGCGAATCGCACAGGGTTTTGATACATTTTGAAATTAGTTTGCAAAATTTTGGATTTTGGTTGCAAAAATTGTGCTCCTTCTTTGCAAAAGTTTGGACCTTTATGCATCTTTGCGTGAAATGGTGTAGAATATCTGCTAATGTACTCGAATTATTGGACTACATCTAGCCGACCCCAAGCTGGGGTCAGGAACTTGGTATGTCCCTGCCAATCTTGGAGAAAGACTTGGCATTTCATGTGAGCAATGCATATCCCGAAACGACTGACAGCTGTTGCTAACCTGGCCAGTGTTTTTTGGCCGTTTGTGCGCCATCACTTATGAGAACAAAGTTGTCAGTCTACTCCAAGTCAAAAAATCGCCCACCAGGAAGCAACTCCACACCTTGTCAATCGCGTTCAGCGTAAGCTGTTTCCATGACTTTGTCAGCAACTAAGTTAAAGAGGAAAGGTGACAACGGGTAACTTTTTCCACATCGCTGGAGGACGGCGACAGTTTGTCCCAAACCAATAATCTGCCCGGACAGTGCGCGTACAGCGCTCTGATAATGTGGACTTATTGTTCAGGCACATCTTTCCTGAGCAGAAAGTCCCAAAAGGCATATTTATCAACCGAACAGAAGGCACCTTCGATGTCGATAAACAGCACTACGGTGGGTCGCCAATAAATATGGCAGTGCTCCAACAATTGAGGTAAAGTAAGGATGTCGTCGATGCAGTCTCAATTTCGACAAAACCTGGCTTGCTCCTCGCGGATCTGACTTTCCTGAGTGCCAGTCAGTCTGTGGAGAATGATAGACGCAAGCACTTTAGTGGCAATCGTGATCGGACTACTCTCTCTATGCTTGCTGAATTCCGAACCAGAGTCTCCCTTGGAAATTGGGACTATAATAATAAATAAATAATGTGTCACCTGTACGCCATAAGGGCGCTTCGCTGCCGTGCGACCACCACCAGTCGTGCGCGGGCTGAGTATACCGCGAGGACGCCCACCGCTACGCGGATTCGAACCCGCGCCGCAAGATTACGAGACAAGCCCGTTACCTTTAGGCTACGGAACTATAACGGGGAGGCTTCAGCCTGTTGGGACAATTTCTTGCTCCCACAGTTTCACCACTGACTCATGTAAATCATCAACAAGGGCAGGTCAGCTGAATTTGTAAAGGGCTAGGGGAATTTTATCTGCCGCTTCGACCTTACTCAATTTCAAAAATCTGATCTCACGTTCGATTACTGCGCGTGAGGGTCGATCCACGGTGATGACGCAGGAAGTAGAGAGATCATTGGACGGTGGAGAAGCCGACAACTATGACTAATTGAAGTGCTTCTCAAAGTGCTGGGACGTACCAAGTAATCTATCGTGGTTACATGGGAACGCTAAGTACCATTCTCGGAAATCGGGGATGCATTACATGGCTACGCCTGGAAATAATCCGATAATGAATGTCCCACTTCGCTGTCATGCAACCACTAGCACATGCATGTGGCTGTGATACCGTGCAGGTACTTGCAGCTGTGCTGCTTCAAACCAGTGACATGTGGGTCACAGACTAGCTGCAGAAAATATATGGAACCTGGAAGTAGTTATGAGGAGCTAGATCGCATGCATGCGATGGTAGTTGTTAGTGTGTGATTTCGGCAAGATAGTAGAGAATAAACGGCCGTTAGTCGAAGTTGGGTAGCAGACCCATGCCGCCTTGCTGGACCCCTTGTTGAGCTTGAGCACACCACACTGGTTGTGTTATGCGCAGCATTTAGCTGTCAAGTGTCTTCCTTGACGTGCGTTTACTGACAATGCTACGCCCTTTAGGTGACATTGTGAGATGATTTTCGAGTATTTGGCACACAGTAATGAAGATACAGAAAGGAAAACGGAATCGCTTTAGGGAGTTGCTCCCTTAGATGAACAATGAGCGTTAGCTTATTGTTAGTCAGCCGAAGTCATACGCTGCGCACTACGCTTCCTGTAGCCAGATCCTGATTCAGTATATTTTCGGCAAATGTAGTCCAAGTATATAAATATCTGCCTGTTTCAAGCACAAATTAATTTTGACCAAATATTAGCTAACAGTTAGTAACAGATGGGGAACCCCATGAGTATGTTGCGTTAGTTTAAAGCGCTCGTTGTGTGAATGTGTAGTGACAGGCAATCGTAAACTGAGCAGTTCATTCAGTTGAAGTGAATTAGATCAGTCTGAGCACTAAAACAGGTAGACATCGGAGATTGCAAAGGAGCAGCCCTAAACACTTAACTCTGGGAATACTTCGAGCTGCATGAACAAGCTGTAGTGGCCTGAAAATACTTGGTTCCATTTTAAAGAGTACACTACCGCCAAATCCCACCAACTTTACTAAAATATTAACAGCATACTCTATTCCTCCCAAGACTAGTCCACGTCAGTAAAGCCTTGCGGTGCACCAAAAGATAACTCTCATCTTTTACGCACAATTTTGTCGCTGACCCATTGTGCAACACGCGTTTTTGTTTTACTGCTCATTACCTTCCATCACTTTCTGCTCTCCCTCGTCTACTCTGTGAGTAACTGTGCTAACACTTCCTTCTGTCTAGATAGATCCATCCACGTCTTTTGTAGCCCGTCGAATATAGTCCGCTGTGTTCGATTTTATTTGCCTTCGGATATCCGCATTTGATTCTGTGCACCGTCTCGGGCTAGTCCTAGGCTGCACTACACAGCGTGAGGTAGAAAAAGCAAGTGGTTAGCAAAAAGCACGTACTTCTGCAATGCTTGTTCCAACACGGGTGTTCCATAATCCGATTGTAAATTGAGTATATCTATAAAAAAGGAATGGCGGAAAGGGAGATCGACGCAATGCATTAACGCTAGATTTTTGTTGGTGCACTAAGCACGAAAAGAAGGTAGACGTGTGCTAAACCCAAGAAGCTGTAACACTATTTCACTAATCAATTTTGCCACCAGTAGGCACACAAAAGAACGCAAATATTGAACCGGATGGCGAAGTTGTACTTTTGCTTCAAATGATAGATATGTAGAAATGTAAATAAGTCCCGGAAGAACTGACAGACTGCAGGCATCTGAAGAGGAGAAACGTGTCATTGGTCTACTTATAAACGATAACTTCTAAGCTTAAGTGATTGAAATCACAAATAGACTCGATTAATTTGCTTGAGATAACAAGCATAGCCTTGGACCACCGGTTAATACTTTTGGGGTGAATCAGTGTTACGCGGTTCCGCGACGCAGTGATGAACCGAAAACACTAACCATGCCAACAGGCCAAGGTCAATGGTAACTGATGGTTATTTGGTCAATTAACGTCCCGGTTGACCAGATGATGTAAGTCTCTAGGTGACGCGTGGGCACTAGAATCACTGAACTTTTGTGATTAAGAGGAATTGGCCGAAGCAGGCAATGGTCGTTGTTTGTTCTAAGAATACTCCGGCCATGCTGACCACTGAGTTTGCGTTTGTTAACTTAAAGTCTGCTGACCTGTATGTTTGGTTCTCCAGCAAATAACCCAATGTCCGGGAGGCGCTGTTTCAGGGAAGATTGGTTAGTTGACAAAATAATCCAGCTTTGACTGAATCTGTGCCGCAGCCTGAGGCAGCGTGTGCTGCTACAGAGTATAAACAATATCCGATGGGTCCGCGGCTTGAGAATCTAAGTGGGGGTTCCAGTGGAATCTCGAGGATTTGGTTGTTAACAAGGATCCATTCTAATAAGGAGGCCACAGTACATCTGCATAAAAGTAATCCACGCGCCAGCATGACAACGGCTTCCACAGTCGACTCGGTAGATAGTGGCAATGCAGAAATACCTGCGAAACTCTCAAACAGTGAAACGACTTGTGGCGTTGCGCTAGAGTACCGTGAGGCGGCAAATGCCAATGGCAGTAGTTTCTAGAGTGCGAGCAAGGACTGCCTGTGATTTCATCCGCATCAGCATCCGAACGATGAAGGCAGCCTGTTTGAATTTAAAACGCAGCACTAGGAAATACTTGTCAAGGTTCTTGAGTGAATTATCCTAGAATCTAAACACTTGATCCATGGGGCGAGAATTGTCGCTCAAGGTAGTACGGTGTTTTGAAGTTGGAAGCAGAGAAAGGATTGCGAAGATGGGGGATTGAACAAACGTGAAACAAAACGCTTGCACAGTGGCTCGGTAGAGTGTGAGATATCCGAACCGGAAACCAGAACATCGGCCGAGGTTAGCAAAGACATAGAGAAAGTAGTGTGAGTAGAAAACCGTTGGAACTTAGGTTCATAGGCGTCGCAGAACTCAGTCTTTTAGGGACAAACAATTTATTCTGCAAGGCGAGCTCAGCAAAACTGACATGACAAGCGTGTAGGAACCTCGATGTAAATAATAATAATAATTTCCATAAATATCGACGATGCTGCACTCATGAGATTCATCCTTTGAATCAGCTGAACAAACTCGCTTCAGCGAACCAATCAGCGCGTAGATGTCCCATCAATGCTTCGTTCGCTTGCAGCACGCTAGCCGGTTGCTTCGCCATGTAAATCGTATAGTACTTCTGCTTGCATAACCTATCGTATCCTTCCTTTTTTCGGGATCAGTTGCATCGGTGTCGCTGAAGACTTCCTATGCTCTTCCGCTCCTCGTCGTCCTTGCTGCCTCTGCAGTTGTGACCACTTGGTAAGGCGTCAAGTGCTTTGCTGCAGGTTCACCTTCAGATTCCCGGTATCGCCTAAGCTGCATCTGGTTCCTTCTGATCACTGTCCCTCCGGTACTGACTTCATGAGGTTTTTCTCCAACCATCGCGGTCACTAGATCTTGCGTCCATTGTTCGCTGAGACGCGGTATTGCTCGGATCCACGCTTCATCATACACTGATAGCTCCGGTAACGCAAGGGTCCCACGATCGTAATACCGTTCCTGATCTTCCCTCCGTTTACTTAAGCCCATTTGCAGTTACTCATGCAATGGCAAGACAGGGCAAAAGTTCAGCAGACGCAGGCATTAGGATTCTTGTCCCACTGCAGTAGAAACATTGCACTGGACTGAGACCGGTGTTCTGTAATGGCGTATTACGAATCTCCAACAGCATTACACATGAGTGGCTCTGGCCTCCGACAACAGCTTATTGGCTTGTTTGATGACTGACTCCGCTTGTCCGTTAGACTGACTGTGATACGGGCTTGTTACTCGATGCGAAAATTCCCACTTGTTCTCGAAAGTCTTGGAGGAAAAACTTGTAAATTGCGGGCCACGGTCGGAGATCAGTTCCCCCGGTATTCCGTGTCTGGTGAACTGACATCTAAGCTTGTTGATGACTACTTCCGTGGTGGTAACAGTGAGCTAATTTATCTCAAAATACCGAACCGTTGCTCTGCCAACTGAGCTACCGAGGACTGACGGTCGGGTGCGCAATGTAATACATGACTTCTGCTTGGTTCGCGACGTATTGCCAATAAGCTCACAGTATCTGTCCTGATGTTGCAGATTGGCTCACTTACTCGTCACTTCCCAATGAACCGAAGTATCTGTCCTTCAGATGTTCAAAGGGCGATGGTAAATTTAGATTATTGGTGGTTTTGTGAGTAGTGTAATTTTTGAAGAAAGTAGAAGCCACGACTAAACTTTGCACAATAATCCCCGTCGAGGCAGATTATTGTGCAGTTTAATTGTGGCTTCTACTTTCTACAAAAAGTACACTACTCACAAAACCAACAGTGATCTGGAAATAGTCACTGTTGTGGTCCACTGTGCTTAAGTAGTCTCTCAAGTTGTCCCGGAACAAGTCAACTAGTACTTTCTGTTAAAGTCGATCTGGAATCTCGTGCAGCAGCATTGGTTCTCTGGCTTGGCTAGCCTCGTGCGAACGCCAGGCTGAACAGTTTGATACATGGTCACGGATTTGACTTGTCATCCCGGAGCAGAACATCTGATCGCGTGCTCTGCAAATGCTGTAGTTGACACCCAAATGGACTCGATGAGCGTGTTCTAGCAGTTGGTTATGAAGAGGCGGTGGGAGCGAAATGAGGTTTTATTCACACAGCAAATCGTCATACACCGTGAATTCATCCCGAAAGTTGAAGAATGGCGTTCATGCCTTAGGACGTTTGTCCTTTGTAACTGGCCATCCTCTAACAATCGCTCCGCGTAACGACGCGCACGTCGCGTCTGCCTCCGTATGACGCCTTATTTCTTTCAAGCGATCTTCCGTTACCGCCAGATGTTGTATGAGATTGACTGCCTTGATTTCTTCCTGTCGCTGTTCGACCATCGGAAGATGAGCTGTCGACAGAGCGTTCGCGCTGAACAGTTGCGTCCCCAGAGTCTACACAAGATCCATGTCGTATTTCCGCAGTCGGATAAGTATATTTTGAAGACGTCGAGGGACACTGTGTAACGGCCTAGTAGCTATTACCACGGGCGGTTTATGGTCAGTATACACTGTAGTCTACCTTCCATAGGTGTTGTAGTCATGGAATCGCTCCATTCCCTAGAGGAAAACGCGCATCTCCTTTTCGAGTTGCTCATGGCGCTGTTCCGCCACTATAAGCGACCGACTGCGGAAATCCAAGGGTTTACCATCCTGCATGAGAACGGCGCCAATTCCGCTTTGGCTGCACTTCCAAAGGTAGAGATGGGTCATAGTAGCCGATTACTGGTGCGCAGCTAATAAGACGCTTAATGGTTGTAAAGGCGGCCTCCTGCTCTTCTTCCTAACTCCAATGTATACCTTTGTGAGTCAGTCTCCGGATAGGCGTCATGCTTTCAGCAATCCTTGGCAAGAACCGGCTCAAATAGTTCATATTGCCATTTAAACGACTAATAGCCTTGACGTTCTTAGGTTTTATCGGGATCGATCTTTATTACCTCGAATGTCGGAACATTTCCATGAAAAATCACTTCCGGTTTCCAGAGCTCAAATTTCTTTCATTTGAGCCTTATGTTCTTCTTTTGCACACAACTCTGCAAAAAGTAGTGCAGATTGGCGTTATTTTCCTGCTCGGTCGAGCCGTAAATCAGCACATCGTCTGCTACACAGGTTACACTATACGTGACGAGAGTGGACAGCCTATCCACAATTTGTCAAAACGTATGGAGCGTTGGGCTGAGAATTTTGAAAAACAATTTAAGCGGCTAGAATTGTTCGATTCTTCGCCGGCCAGTGATCACCCCGCTCCGTGGGCTGTCCCTTTGGATTCAACTTCTCGCTCAGAAGGCGAACGTGAGATCGGACTGTTGAAGTTGAACAAAGCCGCGGGACCAGATGATCTTCCTCCAGCCCTCTTCAAATTCGGAGACTCTGCTCTTGTTGATGCTTTAAATGAATTACTAGTGAAACTGTGGGAGCAGGAGACTGTCCCAACCGACTGGAGCAGCTCCGTTATTGTTTCCATCTTCAAAGGAGGCTCGCTTTCGGCATGCGGAAACCATAGTGGAATCAGTCTGCCCTCCATCGCCTCCAAATTACTCGCCTCCATAATCCGTCACAGACCGACTGGCGCTCGTGAAAGCCACATTCGTGAAGAGCAAACAAGGTTTCGTCAGGGTCGTGGCTGCATCGACCAAATCTTCACCTTGCGTCAGTTGTTGGAGCACCGTCACACATATTGGTGGCCCACCGTAGTCGTGTTTCTGGACATCCAATGTGTCTTCGATTCGGTTGATCGATGTGCCCTTTGGAATTGTCTATTCTGGAAAGGTGTGCCCGAGAAATATGTAAATATTATCCAGGCATTATACACGCGTAGCACGGGCAGAGTGAGGGCTTACGGTAAGCTATCGCCACCCTTCAATATCTCCAGCGGTGTGTGACAAGGATGCTCGCTGTCACCTTTCCTCTTAAACTTCACTATTGAGGAAGTCATGGAGATTGCATTTACAGGACATGACTTGGAAGGTGTGGAGCTACTCCCAGGAGAACGACTTCTTGACTTGGAGTATGCAGACGACATTGCTTTCATCTGTGACAGCTCCCAGAAGTACCAAGCCGCACTGAACAGATTATCACTTGCTGTCAGCCGCTTCGCGCTTCGCTTTGCACCATTGAAATGCAAGGCGTTCTTTCAAGATTGGCAGGGAGCGCCTCCTACGCTGACCCTTGGTGGGGCTCAGCTAGAAGTCGTTCGGAAATTCAACTACCTGGGAAGTTGTATCAGCGCCCATGGGATGGAAGACGAGATCACGAACCGTATAGCAAAAGCGGGGTGGCCAAGTGAGGACTTGATCCAGAGGAATGTAGGTCTTCACTTTTGAGCTGGCCTCGGTTGGAGCTTCTCGGCTTCCTGGTTGGGGTCCAAAAGACGGTGACACACGTTTGTCTGGATACAAGTGCTGATATGGTCAGGAGCCGATCACAGTGGCTTTCGTGCTGTGCGTTCCTTTGTCTCTCCTCATCCCTTTTAGCCTCCCTCGCCACACACGATCTCATTTCATAGGGTAATACATAATAATTTTGCTTTTTTCCCAGTAACCGGCTGGTAGCTTACCGGAACGATGTCTATCCGTTGTTGGTAGCTCCTCTGGCATGCAACTGTCGTATTTCTTTTCCTTTTCCTCCACGTATTGCGGCACAGTAGCTGAGGTGTTTCCCACCTCTAGCTAACGTGCTTAATCATATATGGATGATGACACATGTTACACCGTCTAGGTTGTTAGCAACTTGCAGTAACCGCTATTGGAAAATTTCATTCGAGACCGTCGAATCAAGCGGTAACCGTACCCATCGAAAACGCCTGAAGTGTGGCGAAAGTAATCAAGAAAGTGGGTTCGTCATCTAGGACCACGTAGCAGAACGTTATGATAGATACATTTTTGTGAAATACGTTGCCTTAGCCAAACGCGGAAGAAAATCTTCTAACCTTGGTAGCGCATGTTCCCTTCGTATAGCTCCATACAATGGCTTAGGATCTATGCAGAGACAAATTATCGCTCTTTTTCGTAATAATCGTGACTTCGATAATCCAGACTGTCGACCCGTCGACTTTAGCTATTACACCCAATTGTGTTAAGTTACTTACTGCGGTGGCGAACTTATCACGTAAAGCAAACGGAGCCCTTCTATCCCGCAGCGCAATCGGTCGTAATGACGGGTCTAGTGCCAAAAGAAAGGAGCCTTTAAACCTCATCAAACCTGGGTTAAACACGAACGGATACTGCTCATTAATACCTGTATGCACAAAACGATCAGGGTTAAAATGCATAAAGCCAAGACACTGGATGAAATCAATACCGAGAATCGGCGTGAGCTGTTCCTCCAAGACCACGAAATCAAACTGAGGTGAAATGCCGCCTTTGGGATTGATCACTTCGATTTTGGCCATGTCCTACGTTCGAAGTTTGGAGCCGTCCCACATGCGAGAAAAGCGCTGATCTGGCCGCACATGAATTCCTGGACACCGCTTTGCAGGTATTATGTAGCGCCGGTGTTTAGCTGGAAGCGCACTATTTCGTCACCAACCAACGAACTTGTGTAGATGTACTTCATCGGTCCAGTCTGCGACGGGTTGGTGATTGAATATTTAAAGTCGGAGGGGATTGTGTCAGGACTGAGTGTATTCAATTGGGAGACTGGCATCATGGAGTAAAATAATTTCATCTGCTCTATTTGGCGCAGATTCAACACCACACCGAATATTGATCACGATCCTTCGGGTGTCGCGCGGCGCGTAATTTGCAACTTCCTTGTGTCTAGGTAACAGGTTTCGCAATTTTGTCAGGTAAATTGTTTACGGCAAAAAGCTCTGCTTCAGTCGACAAGCGCTTTTGCTGGATCTGGAGTGTAGTTGATGATTCACTAGGACATATATCAAGGCATTGCCCGAGCGATAACTGTCGTTGCCGCAACAACCGCTTGGTGTTGTTTTCATTATTGATCCTAACTACGGTTCTATCTCGGATGAGACTGTCAGCCATACAATTGCAACAGCTACGGGAACGAGCCATGATCTTCAGCACCGTAACATAGTTCTCTATAGATTCATTCGGGCGCCTATTTCGAGTAAAAAAGGGATACCGCTGATACGTCTCGTTAGTCTGGCCCTCGCAAAAGGCTCCGAATTTTCGGATGACTGTTCCCAGATCAGCTGGGTCTTCGTCCTTTTCGTACTGCATCTTTTCCAGTACGCGGTGTACTTTATCTCTAAACGTATGTGTAACCTGGCCAATCGATACACCAACGGTTGTTCATTCAGACACACCAGTACACAAAAATCGATCCGCTTGCTTTTCCAGGTTCTCCAATTATTGGTTAAATTCTGTTCGTCCACGTTTAGTGGGACAGGTGGTTGCACAGCCTGTTGCGCAGCAATCAGCAACTGAGCACCATAGGGTGACCATGGCTTGGTTTTCTAGGGCAGCAAGTCGTAGAATTCGGTCCCACATGGACAAGCAGTTTATCCGGCGAAGCGAGCTCAGCAAAAGTGATAGCAGTACAAACATGTAAATAACTAAGTCATTTCCATAACTAACGACGCTACTGTGCTCATGAGATCTTGCCTCTGAATCAGTTAAACAAACCCGCTCCAGCGAACCAAGCAATGCGTGGACTAAATATGCGTGGCTATCCGATCAACTGCTGTGTAATTTGCGGCACGCTAGCCGCTTGTTTCACCATTTAAATCGCATCGTCCTTCCGCTTACACAATGGCGGCACAAGAGATTGTGTCTGTGATACAATGGAACAATGGTGTATTACGGGTAAAAAAGCAATGCTTAACGAGTCCCGTGGGGTGGAACTCATTGCGAAAAGTAAATTGCATGATGAAGTAAAAAGCGTTTTGGTGGACTCACCATAGACCTATGTAGAATAGCGGGGATGGTGGCGTATTAAAAGTATAAATCCATAAACCAATCGTTTGGGAGTTTGGTAAGACACAGTTTGATTGCGTTTTGCAGCCCCTGGCTAACAAGTCATAAGATGAAACGCAAATGAGCCAATGCATCATCAACTCGTTTTTTAAATATCGCCAGATTTGGAGCAGAGACGAGATAATTAGGGTGGGCGATACAAAACTAACACAAGGGTAGAGAAAAGAAATTTCTACGGCATTCAAGCCGGCTATTTTGTATTTTCAGTTTCAAAGGCTAGCAGAGGGCAAACGTGCTTTGGGTTCAACAGAATCTGGTAAACCATTATGCGCCCCCCCACAAAAGCGGATATCAACTGCTCTACATTCTTGGAGATTTCAGTGTAAACTGATAGAGCAGATGAAAAAGGCCCCTGACGTTCTTGCTTGTCTTCTGTTGAGAAGTCTCGAGAGCAACGAGACCCTGTTCCTGCCACGGCTACCATCCCTGGATAGCATATTCCACGTGCAGTAGGCGTTAAGTATTCAAGGAAAGGTTGAGGGTTCAAACCGACCGAAGACTCTGCGAAGCAGACCGAAGTATTGATTGCCGGCCCTCGTCGCCTTCTCTGCTTCTTTTAGATACCTGACATCTTCCTGTACCAGTAAATCCAGGTCACGCTCCTGAGAGGACTTTTCAAAGGTGTGGTCTCCAAGCTTGTAAGCGCTCACCGGTTGGTGACGCAGATGGATTACCTTGCACTTAGATATGTTCAACTGAAGCAGGTTCCTCTTTGACCATTCATAAGTGCAATCTAGCTCATGATGGGGTAGATAGTGATCTTCCTTGTTACTAAACGTGTGCCATATTTTGACTTCATCGGCAGAAATCAGGAAATTTGAGGAGCTACGTCTTGCCAGGTCGTTGATAAACCCCAAGAATAAGCGCGATCCAAGCACTGAGCCTTGTGGGACACCACATTTCACCTCAATTGGGTTAGACAGTGAACTCCTAAACGTGCACTTGAAACTTCCGTTGGTGAAGAAAGTTGCCAATCCAACCATGCACAGGATTTTCGATATCATAGCTCTGTAGTCGGTGAAGTTGGATACGCTGATCCAGGCGGCCGAAACTTTGGAGAAGTCCAGATAGATGATGTCAACTCCCGATCACTCAAACCGTAAATGGGGGGTAACTTAAGGACCACATCCGGAGCCTTAAGCCATTGAAACCTACCCAGAAATGCAGCGCTGCGATTAAAGTATGTCACGAGCCGTTAGATAAATGGTTTTCGAGTAGAAACGAACTACTCAGAAAGAACCCTTTTATAGCGGAAAAGAGGCGACACAGTGACCCGGACTACCGTAATTGCTCCCAAGCTTGAAGGCCGCTGACAGCAAGGTGACTCTTTAGTCTTCAAACTGCTCGGAGTTCACATGGAAACCGGAAGTCGTCGAGGCTGTTCACCCAATCTCCGTTACGTACTCACTTCTGGTCGCCGAAGTGAGTGATTAATGGCTCTACAGCAGGTCACGTTGGGTTTGACACAGTGCTCTACGGGCTCCTATGGTCCGTAATTGGGAACCATGTAGCCAGTCTAGAACCTCCAAGCTTTAAGCAGCTGCCACTGGTTGCTCACTACTGCTTTTTCATCTCACGTGCGATCAGAACAGAAATAGTCACCGCTGCCACTAGAAGTAAGACAGTAGCAGAGCTGCAACATGGGGACAACCTTGGTAGCGTGCATCCCCTAAGAAGCAACCGTTTATCGATTCAGTCCTGGCCAGTTTCCAAAAGAACTACGTGTCTGTGTGTTATAATACTAAGATCAACGGTTCGGATTTTCGTAGGTGCGGGTGATCTCGAAGTATACCGAGCCCTTGTGGGAACGCTTTTAGTTGCGTAGCATTGTACTGCTGGGATTTTTTATCGCTTTTTCCTTTTCGGGTTGGGAAGAATAGGCAAAGTAAACTAAGGTATGATTGATAGTTACCATAGAATGTAGTTTGATCTCGTTGGAGCGATTGGCATCACAGTAAGCGTTGTTTAACACGAATACTTTGCAGGTTCTAATACTAATAAAACATCTTGAGGTTGGGCTCAAGCTAAAATCTGCTCCGTTAATTGGGGTTTCCGAGATGGCGATACTGCGCTACTATGACGCTATTTCTTGCGCCACCTTGTGAGCAAATTCAAAGTGGCATCTTTGGTGAAAAATAATCGTTTTTGATGTTCATATGTGCCTTCAGTCAGCTAATCATTACTGTGGCATGGTGAAACATCGATTCGGGTGGGTAAAACTCGATGTAGCAAGAAGCTAAGTGGGTCATTAACCATGGATTTACCTTGTGTCGTCGGTTTCGGCATTGCAGACACAATTTTCTCAATCTGATTTATGGTTGAAGTTCCAGGGAACAGGGGTTTGCCTAGGAGCATTTCTGCGAGAATGCAACCTAAGCTCCACATGTCAACGAACTTCGTGTAACGGTTTGAAGCAAGGAGTATTTCAGGTGCGCGATACCAGCGTGTAGCTACATATTCTGTTAATTCTGGATCACCGGATTGCACTCCCGAATCGGAGAGCTCTTCAAATGAGGGTTGATTTGTCCCAGTTACGTTTGTTAACGATCGCATGAGACCAAAATCACACAATTTGGCTCTGCATGCAGAGTCAAGCAGTACGTTGGAAGGCTAAAATTAGAGTGCAAAACGGTAACATGTTTCTACCTCAATAACAAAAGCCTATCTATATTTGCGCTGGAAACTGGACAAATACCTTGCACATTCAAAATGAAAAAGCATTTTACCATGGTCAGGCAAACCTTACCAAATTGATCTTAAAGTGCAATTTTGGCGTTGTTAAAAAGAAACTCTAACGGTTTCACATGGTGTTTCTAACGTTTACCCACCGCGCAGCGTCTAAATTAGTAGAATATATGCGGAAACTAAGAAAACAAATAGCATGCTTTGTCTAAATATGCCATTAAAATATCCTCATGCACTGTTAGCACACGCCAATATAACCTCATAATTCGCTTCATTGCAACAAACTGTTACGCCCAGTCAGTACGAATGGCCGATAGGTTGGTGCTGAATACCAAATTTGTGTTCGCTTGTCCGTCCTAGGTATACATTTTAGTCGCATATCAGACACCAAATGTTGAGTGTAATCTCATGTCCTCAGCAATATGGTATGATGCTTTGTTATTCCATTTCCAATAAGTGGGGGCGAGATTTTCGAACAGGTAAGTTCATTCGTGGCATATGCTAAGGCTACGCCGAATAATGTCCTGAGTGATAGACATTCGTTCAAAATGTGTATTATTGGGATACCTACTAATAAAAAACTTTCACTCAGAGCACTCCAGTGTTTAGCTTTTAATTACCAACTCAGAAGATAAAGAGTGCTAACGAAATAGTGCTAGCACCAAAATTTGAGAAGAGATACCCAGAAGAAAAATGAAAACAGAGACACATGGCCATATACTATACGCGGGCTAAGCTGCCTAAACACATTTTATTCCATATTACGCGTCTGCTAAAATATTGGAATTGTGCTCCATTGGATACAAAGGGATCAAATACTACGAAAAGATTATTTGGGAGCATGCTGTGCTTAGAATAATAAGATGACCTACTTTCAGATCCCGATGTATCACATTGGCAGAATGGATAAACTTGATAGCTTTCAATAACTGGTAAAAAATATATCGCTTGTGTATATCATCCAAAACATTGCCCTTCTTTATACATTTGTGCAAATCAGATTCTGATAATCGCTTTACGCATTGGGCATTAAAAGCGTACCCATGTACTCAAAGACTAGGTAAATGTCCTCATCATTTTCGGACTTTATGACATTTAAAAGTCGGATGATGTTTGGGTGACCGGAGAATTCCTGCAGAAAGGTGATTTCACGATATGTTCTCTAAAACGCGGTATAGTTCAGTTGATGCGTCTTCGCACCTGAGCGTCGGTTTGGTTTCTGAATGCATCAAATATCTTCTTCAAGGCATACACAACACCTGATTTTCTGTTTCTGACTTTCCACACAATACCATATGCCTAAGCATGGCCCTGCAATATAGACGTTGATTACGTACTCCTTTCCCCAATCGCTTATGTATATCATAATTCTTTAGGATGGTCGGTTCAACTTCTATTTCTGCCATGTTAAATATTTAACACGCTTGTACCGTCATAGCGATTTTAAAGTGACTCAGTAAAACCACTTAGATATACATTCACGCCTTCTTATACATTTAATCACTTATAGTTACGATGCTAATTAGTGAGACTGCCATTAGAAAAGAATCAATGTTCAGGCTCACAAATACCGTATCTGCATCATCAAGCCCTCAACCGTACGATGTGTAACCAATTTGGCATTGAAGGTTCCAGGTTTGGACTGGAAGCCCGGTCTGAACACCTGGGGACATTGTAACATTGTATTCAATAGGAATAAAAGCTCGTGCTTGACTTGACCCATGGGGCAAACATGTTAGCTTCGGGTCTGTTGAAAGGCCAGAGGTTGCCCTATCAATTCGCGTAGTGAATGATTGGAACAGCCCACAGAAGGTCATTTCTGATGCACCGACAGACGCAATTTTCAAACGGCTGCTTGACTGCCAGCTGATGAGTACCGTAGTGCTTTGCTGCTTCTACTGCAATGGCGACGATCCCCAGAGGAATGCAGCTTCGCAGCCAGTTGCGTCAAACGTGCACTGAATCGGAATCGACGGTGTTGACGAGGGTCACCCTACTTTCTCCCTACACATCACCGAACCAATGAACCGATGAACGTTGTAGCCAGTTGGACTCGCTTGTTAGCCGTACCTTCATCGGGCTTAGGTGGCATTTCAACAGAAATCACGCCGGCCAAAGCTTGACATCCCACCACGTCCTCCGAAACGGCTCTGGAAAGGAATTAGGTAGAAGAGAAAAAAGAATAGAAACTCCACTAAGTAGATGGCACTTGCCCCAGGGAATATCGCGATGTAGCGCGACCAGGTGACAGTCCATGCGGGTGTTAAAATCCGTCATATTAGGTGCCGAGACTAAAGCAGCATGCAGAGCATTCCAGGGTCGGCTGCTTCGCAAAGCGAAGGAGTATCGTCTGCAGTTCAGCCGATTTTGTTGACGTACGAGCCTCAGTGGGTGGCCATGTAGGTGCGAGCACAATAGGAGCAGTGTGAGTAGGTGGCAACAAGGATGTCTATGATTGGATATGGTCATAAATACAAGGATCAAATCGTCCCAGGGACGGCGGTACTTAGGCGAGTAGAGGTTTACAGGCAATGAAGTCATCGTGAATAAGTTAGGTGTTTGAGATCTCGGACCAGTTTCGTTGCTAGACATCGTGGGGTTTTGAGTATACTTTGATCCTTCAGTAGCCGGGGGCTCCAAGCCAGAATAGCAAACGCCTAGCGCGGTCGAAGAAAAGCGTTGAGATGGAGGCGGGAATTGCTAGGGCCCATTTGACCGAAGGTTCGTTTTAGCAATCCCACCGTGCCGTTCGCAGCAGAAGCTGCTTTCCGGCTGGAAGCGGCTATGGAAAGCCTCGTCTGGGTAAGGATACCCAAGACAATTTTGGCTCACGAGATTTGGAAGATAGACGTTTCCTGGAAATATATAGGGGATTAAGCGGAAGGGTGGGCAGGAAGTACCTGCCATTTCGAAGCGTGCAATGGAAGGTTTTTTGCTATCGACCACTGACATAAACGGTGGAGGTCTGTCTGAAGTGCGTAGGCATCATCCGGTATGTTAAGTTGCGCCAAAGTTTCTCTTCATCCGCATATAGCAGCAGCGAAGACTCCTCTTGAGGTGTGACGTCATCAATGTAGGCTAGGAATATGTCCGGTCCGAGAGCAGACCCCTGTGGAATTCCGCTTGTGAAAAGGATGAGGTGGCCAAAGCTCCCATTCAGCACTTGACCCAAAACACGGAAAAATCAAGCTAGTGAGACGGTGCTCACACAAAGCCACCACTCCGGGGAGCTGGAAGCAAAACGAACGAAGGCAGAGAGAACACGTTTAGCGGTCACAAGTTCGCAGAACGGAACCGAACAACTGGTCTATGAGATATTTTGCCGGTTTTACATTGGCGTCCAAAGGGATTTACGCCAGTGTTCCAGGACGTGGTGGGTTTTTGATTGGCGTGCGTTCACTTTATAAAAGGCCACAAGAGTCCGTCTAACAACACTGCGACGTGGTGGCTGTACCTCGTTAGTTGATAAAGTTATACCTACAACTACACATTGGCATGTCGACTGAAGTCATAATTCACTATTTCCTTGATACTACAAGATAAAGGTAAGCCGTACCTACTCATATCATCTCCATTACATTTATAGTGCCCGTACTGTATGCACTATGCACACTTAAACCCAAACTTGCGTTATCCGCTGACAGCTATATTTCCTCATGATTACTTCTTCCATTTTTGCATCCTGTACAAAGTTCGGAAGCCGCCGATTACATACATTGCAACGTATTTGTTGCGAAACATAACTGCCTGTAAATTGGGTCATGCCTTATTTAATGTGCCTCAATAAATTCGACAACATACTGGTTAAGTAATTCCACAAAACAAGAGTTCGTGTCGGTCAAACAAGAGGGTCATAGGACCTGTTCATCCAACGTTCGTTCGATCTACCGGGATCTGTAAGAACCAAATGGAAAAAAACATAAAAACCAAAGACTACTTTAAACTATCTGACGCAGTTGCTTTTGTGCTACAGATGCTGGACTCTTATCTGGCGGTAGGCAAGTTTTAAGAAAAATAACATAAATACGAAATATAATACGTTGATTGCCTTTAACTAAGCAGATTACATCTCGTTTTTTCTTAACTACGACAATATGTTCCGACATTACTGCTGTTTTACGGCACTAATATACACAGTTGGTTATAGTTCACAGTAGCGTTCCACTGTAGTCGCTGCTCTGGCGTCATGGGAACACGTTAACAGTCAAGTGGTCGGTGATTTTTCCTTCTTGTAACGCTTACCCTCGTATTCCTCTCCGACAATTTTCCTTCAAGGTTTCGGGCTTCCTTAGCTGCCTTCCCTACATCGGCCACGTATTAGGCATTTAAGCATCCGGCTGTTTAAGCGGTACTTCTTTTGTGTTGCGGGCCCAATGGGCACGGAAGAAGTTAGAAAGCCGGACCGGAGGAATAGAACCCCACTAGTCTGTAGCGAGTAATTCCACTTCAAGTAGTAGACACGAAATGAAACAATTCGAGCAATATAAAGGTTGGTTTTTCCATTTACGGCGATAAACAATTAGTTTGCGTTACAAACAGTATTTAAACCTGTAAAATTGTGCAGTAGATTGTTAACTTAGAGTACACAATTTGGTGCCTGAAAGCAAATAATCTTTCCTATGCGATGAAGGAATAATAGTAAAATTTGACATTTTAGGTTAGCCTACGGCTACCGTGGTGAAACATGTGGCGTGTTTGCAGACAACCCTGGACATTTCAGCTGCGCTGCAATAAGAGCGTCCTATCCGCCACTTGGAAATAACGCTCCTTCGGCAGTGTTATTCCGGTACACAGGGTTGCAGGTAATGTGAGGTAGACTTGGGGACATTGAACCCATAGTGTTGTTTATTAATAATTGAGGATGCTTGCTGAAATCCTATGACCTCAATTAGTAATCAATTTACTAAGGGGTTTAAATGCGTTACGATGGTTAAGCATTTTCCCGCCTCACGCGTAGCAGCCATGGTGGATGACTCGCTTGTATTCCGACGTATGCTTAAGGGTCCTTATCTGGACATCGCATCGGTGAAGAAGGATCTGAAAGTGTTTCAGATTGAAACGGCGACATCGTTTGTTCGTCGGAACGTTCAAACTGCGAAGGCGTACGAAAGGGAGACTGGACATGTGCTACCGGAAGGATGCCCATACCGGTATATTTTGTTTGTATGTGTGCATGGGAGGCGCAGCAATGTTACAGGAAAGCAGTAAGTACATTGTAATTGCCTCATGATAAGATTACTATAGGTACCGATGTTACGATTGCCGTGCGCGATTTTCTGTTACGTATAAGGGCGAAGGTTACGAAACTGGGAATGCGTATCTGTGGCATTCGCACAGCTTTCACGTTGGGAAGCCTTGGCTGTATGCGAGAAACCGGAGGCTAACAGAAGAGCAGGAGCGGCTGGTGCTTAACTTAATAATAAATAAATAAACTTTTATTCTCGACCATGCGAGACACACCTTTACAGGCATGATCATGTTTAGCTAACAGTGTGATCAATAACGTACAAAAGTACATGTTTGGCATAACAATATATGTAAGTGTACGGGTGTAAATGCGTATGTAATTGTGTATGAATGTAGCTTGTGTCTTTGAATGTGCCGCAGCATTTTTGAATGTTTGTTGTCGTCAGGAATGTGAGCATAAGCGATTGATGTCCTTGGGTTGGATAGCACTTTCCGGATATCCACGGGCCAGTGACCTTATTTTGTGGCGAGTCCCATCCGCCACGTCACAGTGTTGATAAGCAGACGTTTGTGGCTTTTTATAGGGAGAACGCTTGCCAGGCGAAAACCCACCACGTCCTGGAACACTGCCGCCGAACGATTTGCTGGAACGGGTTAAACCCGAACCACCCAGCTGGCACCACGAGGAGGTTGTTCGGCTAGCCAGAGCG
>OX104063.1:30643784-30799405 GCA_944474145.2 Dicrocoelium dendriticum | reverse complement strand
CCGAGACGGTGCGCGCAGTTAAGCGCGGATATCAGAAGGCAATTGGAGTCGGACACAGCGGACTGTATTCGATGGGCTACAACAAGAAACGGACGGATGAAGCGAGGCAAGAGCGTACACGTGAACGCGGGAACTTACAAGGCAATTGTGTGTCGAGCCGGTTGTAAGATTAAAACAAGTGGGAGTGATGTACAATCGGTCAACAAGTAAATTGTACATGAAAGATAAAAGTTATCTTTTTGGTCGCTACAAGCTTTACACCGCATTTCCCATGATTACACATACACACTTCACCATATCCATTATACGGTTAAGCAAGCCATATCCAAGCTACACTAGAAATCAATCCCCACTTCCATAATCCAGCTAGTCAACGCCGACTCCCCTATGTCTTGCACAATTTATCATACATTCTCCGGATGCCTTCTGTTTTCAGATACATACCGCGGACATACATAAACGATATTTTATAGTCCGTTTCCTTTTTAACGCCTTACTTATGGTTATATTTCAACTTTTACACTTTTATTCAACTTTGTAATTAAGCATGGTACAGATCAAATTTCGCATTTTGGAGGTTCTGACCACCTTGGAAACACGTTGCGCAAGAAATCCATCCATTAAAACCCTTACCTTTTCAGAATGCAGAAACAGGTTGTCTTCATGAACAACAGCCCGCATTCAAAATCGCGCCGGTGGCGGATAGGACGATCCCTTCTGCAATGGCCGGCATACCGGCATTACGGAAGAAAACGTGGTTGGCTTATATACAAAATCGTGAGAATGGTTCATTAAAACAAAATTAAGGTGTTCTTGGAAACTCGAAGAAAATTTAATGTCATTAGCCCTTGTCCAAATTTTAAGCGTCAGTTAAGTGCTGTCACACCAATCAATTTTATAGATATCCTTTCCCTACCTCCGGTTGAACTACAAGCTCTTGGAACATTATGTGTTTTACCTCCAAATATATATCTGGATTCGATAGTTTCTCACTAAAACACTAGCACTTTTGCCTTCGTTTGCGTTAAGCATCTTTTTTATTATATGCAACTGTATCGCCTTGTCATGTTTGATACCGCGACAGTCGCGGTAGGGCATTATTCATGGATACTCAGCGACACAGCGTTCGTGGTCACAGCTGTCTTCAACTCAGCTTCAGGGCCTACTGCTGCACTATCTTCCAGCACCAGCTACTTCACGGGTGTATAAGGTGCGACTCCACCAAACAACCGGTACTCATTTACGTCAGCCATAACACCTTGCACGGCCAGATGATTCCACAAATTTGAAACGACGTAGGGAAAGCTATTGGTGAGCACCGAACAAACGTCCATTGATGCTAAATTCGCCATGGAAGGGGCTGGAAGACGGAAAATGCAAGCAACGTTTTCATGTGACCATTACTTTCAGCAAAAGCACTTTCCTGGTGTGCGGGGCTCCGCAGAAGCGGCGGTAAAAAGTTGTGCATAACTACTCACAGTATGTTCGGTATTCTCCATCACCGCGCTTGCTTGAATGTTGCGAATAAAAGCAAAAATGTTTAGCATACTTCTGCGACAGAACAAGTGTCTCCAAGTACTCGGGGTTTTGCCGCAGCTTTATGTTTTAGCATTTTTACCCTTGCGTGCAGCACCACCTCAGAACTCCAGCACTGGCTAAGTTTGCATGCACCAGCGCCAAAGCAGCGGACTAATTTATAACTGGAACGATATTTCAGCTGTACTGCCGCAACTGCTGCGCGAGATTCAGCGTACTCTTGAAGAAACGCACTCTATTCGACTCGAATTGACGGCCCTTCGTATGTAATGTAGGGCGGAGGCAGTGAAAGACAGGTCTCCAGTGTCCCTGCCGATGAACTCTGTTACTGACCTCAACCTATAAATGCAAAAATGCAGGATGCGCACTTCTGAACACAAACGGTAATCAAGTTTTTCTAAATCAGCCCATAATGTAAGTGAATTATCCTACACCGGTAGGTAGAAACAAAAAACGCGGGAGCAACGCGCCATATCATGTGCAATGCATGACTGACGATCTCGCGCGCAAGATGAATTGGCTTGGTGCGGATGCCAGATTATGACTATCTGAAACCGCTTTGCTAAGGCTGTCGTCGGTAAGTTACTTTTCCATGTCCTGTGTATGCCATTGCAAAACCCACCATACACCTAGGTTACGCTGGAAGTCAGGAATTCTTAGTGGTCAGTAAGGTAAGCAAATAAATAAATGATCAAATAAATGTTTTATTCCCGACCTTGCGGGACACCGTAAAAAGGCATGATCATAGTAATACAGAGTGTATCCTCAGTACTTGGTCTATGATCAATGGTATATAGCGGATATAAATAAAGGATAAATAAATAAAGCTTTTATTCTCTACATGGTGAGGCACGCCTTTACAGGCATGATACTTTTGACCTACCAGTGCGTGATCTAGTCTGTGCAATAAGCAGAGGTTTGCCATAACAGTGTAAGTTTGTGTGTAGTTTGTGCTGGTACTCGTGCTGCTCCATTCTGGAGGGTTTGGTACTGGCGGTAATGTGCGAGTAAAAGATTGGTGTTCGTGGGTTGGAGAGGATTATCCGGACATACACGGGACGGTGCCTTTATTTCGTGGTGCGTCAATACAGCCACGTCACATTGTTGTTAGGCGGACATGTTTGGGATTTTATAAGGAGAACGTTTGCTAGGCGATAACCCATCACGTCCTGGAACACTGCCGCGGAACGATCTGCTGGAACGGGCTAACCCAGAAATACCCAGATGGCACCATGAGGAGGTTGTTGGGCTGGCCAGCGGATATTGCGGATATATTTTTGCGCATAAAAGAAGCCGAAGCTTGACACTTCCTGCCGATGATAGATTAGGGGTCAGCAAAATAAAATCAAAAATGGTAATAGGAAATATTGAACAACTGCAACATGCAAGCTTGCCAATTACAGCGTTTCCGTCCGTTATATGTACGGTCTAAGATTATCGTCTGTGCTTTCCGGAAGAATGGTGGTTTGATTTGTTTTTGTTTCCCTGCTGTTTGTTTGGGTCGCCCGGATTACCTGAAATGGTGTAGCATGCTGTGTTTACCGTCGGCATGTACCTTAAACACCGCCTACGTGGGGGCTTAAATAACAACTTCTGTGGGATATTCCACAAGTGGCGCCCACGCATCGGAAAGTTTCTTCGACACTCCAACTGACTGTAACGTGCTACCAACTTGAGAGTATGACCACTCGGTTAGCTGTTGTTACGCAGCTTCAATAGTTGATAACAGGGGTGATTAGTGTTATTTAATATTTGGTAAACAATGATTAGGTCGCCACGCAAACAGCGATAACGTCTGCTGTAACACGCCAAGCACTCTGAGGCGCTGTTGGTATGATAAGTAAATAAATAAATAAATAAATATTTTATTCTCGACTATGCGAGACACACCCATGGAGACATGATCAGGTAGGTGCAACTGTACAGACATATTATGGTAACTGTAACAGTGACAGTAGCAAATTGTACATATAAATAAATGGTTTGTTCTCAAATTCCTTGAGACACATCAAATCAGGCGTGATCAAGGTTTAAAGGCAGTTGTGTATCACGACGATACTTCGGGTTCTATCGTGTGTAGTTGAAACGGTCAAGACACTATAAGTGCAATTTAACGGTGCTTGTAGACGGAGTGTAACATATTCATGCATGTGTCGGGAAGAGTTGAAATATGAGTCTAGTCGACTTGCCAGTAGGTAGTTGTGGGCAGTGACTTTATTCAGTGGCAAGTCACATCCGCCACGTCGCAGTATTGTTAAGCAGACATTTGTGGCTTTTTATATAGAGAACGCTTGCCAGGCGAAAACCCACCACATCCTGCAACACTGCCGTATAGCATTTTGATCATTAATGTATGACTGGCAAAACCATTTGACGACTGATTTCGTATTTCGTAATTCGCAGACAAATGGCTCCTAATTTCCTCTGTTAGTTGGACAGGTAGTTTTATCGGGGCCGGCAGGATTGATGAGGCCGGTTGCGCAGGGGAACATCACGAATAGTCTTCTTATTGTGTCCAGGTGAGCAAAAGATTAAATTTTCTGCTGTCTGGATATTTCAGATGCATAATGTGTGTAAATATGACGATGTGTCCAGTTCTCCATACTGGACATGGATTTTGGTGATTACAGTTGGGTCCTTTTGATGTTCAACCATGGTCCATATAGGTCCTAGTCGGTGGTTATGTCTGTTTTGGGCGGAAATTGTTCCTCCGTCCAATCCCAGATCTCAAAGAAGTACCGGACCTCGGATAAAAGAGAAAGTGAGGGACAACCGAGAGAAGACCGCAAAAACAGTCATGGAGTTGAGCAGTGTTAAAGACTTATGTTACAGCATTTGGACTTGAACCAAAGCATGTACATTGTGCAACAATAATGATGCTATAAGCGCCTTTTGAATATCCTATAGAATCAGCCGGATAGGTGTACTGCTAACTTCTGCATAGAAACAAGAGCATTGTACCAGTGAGTAATCTACGATGTATTGGTTTGGTATGAACCAAAAGTTGCGTGGGGTGGAGCAAAGAGTGCTAGAATATTGGTGATGATTGCAAGGTGTATGGACAGCAAGTAGCTTTCATAATACGATAGGGAACGCAGAATAAGTGAAAATAAATATGCTGCCGCGAGAGAGATCTAAAGTTCAGTTTGCGGTCGGGCAGCGGAATGATTGAATGCAGATATTCTAAAGGAATAAAGGTTGTTGAGGTAAGGCGTAGCTCCCAACGAGCACTGTGTAATTGCATGTGTGGAGCTTATGACCGCTTGCTACTTCTAAACAGAAGTGCCGAATTTAAGACGACCGACGGATGGTGGCGATAGGAGAGACTATGAGTGGCCAGAGGTAGCTATTCGAATCAGACGCTTAGTCACTAGTGTATGCCTATAGGGTCACTGCGTGCATCAACAAGCCAGGGCAGGTAAGTAATACAGACATTGCAGGAGAATGTATGATGGGGAGACAAGGAGTGCATCCTAACAAGCTCAGGATCTGCGCAGAGAGGACATGGAGCATGCGGCGAATTGCTGCAGAAGTGAGGAAAATAAGAAGGGCGAAGATAGTGGCGCTGGGATTGAGAGTATGCGTGGCCAGTAAAGGCATTCGGATTAGGCCTATCAATTGCCAGTGGATACCTACAGGGACAGAAGGAGTTAACAGCCAGCGAAGGTATGTGATGCAAACAATTAAAGTGAGTAAGTGTTGGAGAGATATGGAGCTACTCTTGGCGCAGAGATAATTTCTATCTATAGTAGCTCGCTACAGCTGAAAAGTGGTGACGAAGAACTGATAGTGGTACTAGGAGAGAGAGCGTATCGACGGCAGGCCACGGCAATGATGTGAAGCCTACTAGTGGATACCTAAAGTGTCCCAGAATAAGTCAACAGACAGCAAATATATGTGACGCAGACAGTCCCAAAGGATGAAGGTTGGAAATTATAGTGAGTGGCTCACAGCAAACTCTGGGTATGCGCAATGATTGTAACCTAAAACCGCTGGTTGCTACTAAATAGAGGTGCTGAGGTTGAGGATAGATAGATAATGGCACTATGAAGAACAGTCGGTGGTCACAAGTAACCATTTCATTGAGCAATTTGGTCGTTAGTGGATTTCTACGGTGTCACAGACTACATCAGCAATCTATCGAAGGTAAGTGATGTAGACATTTGAAAAGATTGCAGGATGGGGAAGCAAGAAATGTCAACTTGTAGGTCCGGATATGCTCAAAGGTGTATGGAGTCTACAAGGAATCATTGTGGAAAACATGATAAAGATAAGATGAACGAAGGGTAATGGTGCGAAGAGAGAGAACCAGTGGACAGCACCTGAAATCGCATTAGGCCTTCCAGTTATTAGTGGATAGTTACGATGTCAGCAAAGTCAACCAACACGATACATTTGATCGCCGGACGTTGTGGAAGATTCAAGATGGGAAGTTCCGGCTTTAGCCGTGGGTGCAATGCTTGAACTGCATATTCAAATTGTAGACTTATATAAGCTGCAAGTATTTGGTGGAAAACCGAAGGTACGAATTGCCCGAAAGCTCACCATGAAAGCTTTACCACTTGAATCACTTTCTTCGATGCCTATCTGGACTGTTCCAAACAGCCAACATCTTCATGAACCAGCACACCGAGTTCCTTTTCGAGAGCATAGTGTTGCAGTTCCTGCTCCCTCAGCTTATAGGTGTGAATCATACGGTGTCCATAATGGGGCACCCGACGTCTAGCCACATTGCAGAAAAATCGATTTTGGACCGACATCCATAAATTCTGTCAAATTGATTTGAAGCTGGATACGGACTTCTGGAGCTCTGATCACACACCAAACTTTGCTACCATCTGCGTAGGGTAAACAGTTTGACGCAATTTGACTCACTGTATCGTTTGGAATGCCAGTAATAGACAGGTCACCAGTACTAAATCCTGTGGCACTCGGAATTCGACATGCATTGGGCCTGACATGGATTCAGTTACTCACACCTCCAGTCGTCTGTGCGAGAGAAACTTTCAAACCTAACTATGGATAGGGTTCATTATGTCACCTCTTTGCAGTTTGGCGGGAAGCATACCGTGGTCCAACCGGTCGAATGCCATAGAGAAATCAAGGTATACTACATCAATCCAGCACTAGCATCCACAGTTTCGGTCCAGCTGTCTCGTGCTAGCCATAGGTTGGTTATGCACGACCGATTCTGGCGGAAACCGTGTTGCCGCTGCGTAATATAATCAAAGCCGTCTAGCTGAGGCATGAGAGCATCAGCAATGATAGCCTCCATAAGTTTTGAAAGAACTGACAATGTAGTCACTGGTAGATACTTAGTTGGGTCTGGACGACAACTTCTTTTTATTACGCTGTAACCCGTTTGTAACCGGTTCAACGACTTATAGTGGACAAGGAGCAGACAATTCGGTTAGCCAAGGCAGAGATTTGGCACGCACATGACCTCGAATAGCCGAGTGTACATTCGGTCCGTAAGAGGCATTTCCAGTTATACTTTACCACAAAAAAGGATTGATGGCAGTGTTTTAGGAAGCGGTGGGTTTCCGCCTAACCTGCGTTTTCCCGGTGAAAGGCCACAAAGGTCGGTTTAATAACGCTGCGACGTGGAGGACGTGACTCGCCACCGAACAGTCACTGCCCAAAACCTCATACTGGCAACTTTACCAGAGCGACCACCACATCATTTCATTCCGTTTCATCTTATTTAGGTACACTGCATAACACTTCCCTGTTTCTACTATCCGTCGCTACTTTATAGATAACGCTATTAAATATCCTTGAACCCTGACTTTCGCCATCTTCTAAAATATTCCTTTCCTGACCCGTGCAGCTGACATTTCGGTAGCACTGCATATTGTGTGAACAGCGCGTTTCATGCAAGACAACATGGGTGTTGCGGAACAATATCCTGTAGACGCTTGATCGTGCCAGGTGTGGTGCACTTCAAAGTATTCGAGAATAGTTTATTGATATACGTAAATGCAAAGAATACTACAAACTAACCAACCTTTTTATTCTCATACGTGCGAAGCGTGCCTTTTGGATTTGAAAACCTTGAATGAATGTTTACCGTTGTGCTTCTTTTGTCGTCGATTTCAGTAAATTCTAGTTATGGCTGACGCAACGCTCTGTTACCCTCACCTTAATTACATCACTAAGCATTATTCATCCTTATTTTTACTAACAAGGATGAATCACCACCTGAAGAAGGTCGGCGGCTATTCCACTTCTCCTCAATAGAAACTATTTTATCGACCTTTTCTTTCCCTCATGTGCTTTCTGTTGCGTTCCTTCTTCATACGACGCTAACTTAAATGCGTCGGTCCTCTCTGACTTCTTACCTTCCTACTAATTTAAGACTGAGGCAACGCGCCCCTGTCGCTCTTTCTGAGTGATATTCCTTCCCATAATCTGCACACCTCGTCCTCCTGTCTCTGGCTCTAACCGATTGAGCATACGTGCATTAGGACCCATCAAACTCTTCTCTTCATCTTCATTCCTATTTTGGAACAATCTTTCATTCTCTACCGATCCGTGTTCTGGTTGCTTCTCGTCGTATTTCGCCACTTATGATACACATGTATACGCGATATGTAAATAAACATTACATGTATAGGGGTACAACAGTTCAGTCCTCGCCGCAATTGATTGACTGCATTCCAGACGCATCCCTTTCTTCTCTCTTTGTGGTTGTTTCTGTTCGTTTCCTTTTTTCTTGAGTTTGTCACAGGTAGGGCGAAACGCACCCAAGGAATTGTCCATCGTTGTGACAACAATACAAGCCACAAAGACCCTTTATCTAGACATGAGCGGAAGATTATCAACCCTTTTACAACTTACTAACCGGACACATCATTCGTTGCCATGCACGGATGCAAATTTTTCGAGGCTTGAACCTTTGGGTTCAGTTTGCCTAGCGCTATCTCTTCCAAATTACTCTTGCCTGGAGAACTACTTTTGACATCGGAAGGCACATTCTTCTGCGATACAAAGCCAAAACAATTGGTCAATATGAGCTCTTCAATCCGCGTTGACCGCTCAATTGGCCGTGGTTTCTATATTTCCAATCAATTTTACTATATACCCCGGGGGATCTGTGATTCTTTCTTGGGAACCATATTCTATCCTTCAAGACTTCAACAACAATTCAACGTATTTCAATGTATATCCCTCGGAGACTTCATGTGGTTCTGTAGCGGATCAACACGTCATATTCAAAAGGTATATTTAGTTCCCGACCTACCAGAACAGGACTCAGGAAGGCAATAGGCACTCTGCTAACGCAGCAGCCGGCAGAAAAATGGGACGCAACCTGACTGCGAATAACCGAGCAAACAAACGTGCAACCAGAAACATAGCCAGCAACAATTTGCCATTCAATGGATCGGCGACAGTGTTTCAGGACTTGGTGGGTTTTCGCCTGGCAAGCGTTTTCCTTAAAAAAGCCACAAATGTCCGTTGAGCAACACTGCAACGTGGCGATTGTGACGCCACTGAATAAGGTTACAGCCCATAACTTCACACTGGCAGGTAAACAAGCGTCACCATTCTAGGTAGGTTCGCTACACTGGAACTTCTACATCTGCCTATACTGTCGTCTTTTTGCTTTCTACGATATCACCGTTGACCTTTGCGTTACTTGTGCACGAACTCACTGTATTGTCATATCTCTCTTGTGTGGGCTCTTCAATTATCTTCCAATGGATCCTATAGGATTCTCAATCTATTATTAGCCGAGGTCCCGGTTTCAGGACAGCCAAATTACCATTTCGCATTTTCACCATTGTACAGTCCCAATCATGTACATATGAACAAAATTCTACTGTCACCATTACAGTTGCCATAAAATGTCTGTACGGCTGTACATTTCTGATCATGCCTCAATGGGCGTGCCTCGAATAGTCGAGGATAAAATATTTATTTATTTATAACCTAAATAAATATATATGTGGCACATCTTCAGTAACACGAGACACACTAGTTAAGGCGCGATCAAATATGCATACAAGGATAGCTGCATTGGAATGGAAAACCTTTCGTTTTAATGATTCTTATAACCGACCCCATGTCATTTATTTGAGTAAGCATTTTTTAGGATACTATTCCGAACAAGGAAAATAATGGCGCTGGGGCGCGTAAAAACAAGTTATAACCGTTGTGTCAACCTTCAAGTTCGGCCTGCTTTCGCCTTGTAGTAACCCATGAGCACAGGAGCCAAAGAAAGATTGCTGTGCAATCGGTATCCATTAAAAACTTGGAATGTTCGGTGCTCCATCAAAGCATTCTCCATAGTAACATCGGTTTCACAGGTTGTAGGTAGAAGTCTGCTGACTGCGTCAGCGTGCAATATTCCGCCGTGCCTTTATTCAGTAGCCTGGCACGTCCGCTACGTTGCAGTGTTGTAAAGCGGACGTTTGTGACATTTCATAGGAAGTACGCTTGCCAGGGGGATGACCCACCATGTTATGAAACACTGCCGCAGCCACCGTTGAACAGTAGTGCAAACCGGTGGTGCATCGTACGGACCGATTTTGCACTTTGTTATTCGCAGTTGGCTGATAGCCAACTTTATTCGTTGGTTAAAAGAGCGGCGGTGTAATGAGCCGGCAGTAGTCGTTAAAACTCTTCCACGGTGCTAGAGTGTCTTAGAGTCGAGTGATGAGCGACGCAGTGGAGCAAAATCGTTGTTAACAGAGGCTGGGTTCCAGTGTTGCATATTTGTTCGCTAATCGCTAACACTAACATTGGGTCACTTCGCAGTCACTGGAACTTACCCATGCTTGCTTCCAAATTCCGGCTGGAAGTGCATATAATGCATACCGTCGAAAACTCTAGGCAAAACTCTATGCTATCCTGAAGAGGAACCGCGAATCCTGGTGGTCACCTCGTGCAGCAGAGATGGAAACGGTCGCTGTCCATCGTAAGTTATTCCGTCTGATACAGGAAACAGGCAGCAAGAAAGTTGGTGTTAGTAAAAGTACACGTGAGCCAGTTGGAAGCCACTCCACAACTTGTCAAGGCACCTGCAGTGTCAGGTTGAGCACCTGAAAACAACTTAGTTGGTCGGAATTGCAGACTGCTCGCTATTCTCCGTAAGCTGTCCCCATGGATCCGCCTTTATGCTCAGAAGGCAACCACAAAAGGACTGTTGCGGTTAAATAAATCCGCGGCACCAGGTGATCTTTCTTCAATCTTCCTCAAATACTGATATTGGCTAGTATGTAGGCATTAGCCGATTTACTAGTGAAGCCGTGAGAGCGAGAATTTCCCATAATCTACTTCAGCCACTCCGTCAAGTCCTTGATTTTCAATGCTGGCTCACGATCGAAGCGCGGCGACCATAGAGGAATCCGTCTGATCTCCATGGACACAAATTTGCACGTCTTTGTCATCAACCACAGACTGATTGGCACTACAGAGAGCCAGATCGGTGAAGTGCAAGCTGTGTTTTGTCGAGATAGTGTCTGCATTGAGTACACCTTCACTTTGTGTTAGTTGTTGGAACACCGTCAAATACATTGGTGACGCACAGTTGTCGTGTTCTTTGATATCAAAGGTGCATTAGTTTCGGTGGACCGACGTGCCCTTTGGGATGAGCTAGTCAGGAAAGCTGTAGCCAAAATATATCTATTATCCAAGCATTGTACGCGTGTAGCTCGGCCGGAGGAAAATACTAAGGCCAGCTGGAGTCGCCGTACAATATCTCCAGCGGCATGAGACAAGACTGCCTGCTCTCACATTTCCGCTTTAACTTCACGATTGACGAAGTCGTGGGAGTTGCGTTCGCACGGCACGACTTAAAAGGTGTGGATCTGTTCCCAGGAGGGCGACCTCTTGACTTGGACTAGGCTAACGGTATTGTTCTACTTTAGGACAGCTCTCAAACGTGCCAAGCTGCACTGGACAGATTAGCACCGGCTGTCCTTCGTTGCGGGCTATGCTTCGCACTTTTGAATTGCAATGTGCTCCACCAAGCTTGGCCTGGACGCTTCCTGTGGTGCCCGTTGATGGTGATCAACTAGAAGGCTTACATACGTTTAACTACCTGGGAAGTCGCATTAGCGCCCATGGGATTGGAGGAGGGATAACGGACCTTAAGGCAAAAGCTTAATACGTTTGCGAACCTACGCCAATTATGACGCCGTCGCGACATCACCCACGCCCCGAAGGGTAGAGTATTCAATGCGGCAGTACGTTCGATCTTACTGTACGGTAGTGAATCCTGGATTTTTAGATCAATGGATATCAAGAGCTAGCTGCATTCGACCACCGGTACCTTCGCGATTTGGCTCACATCAGGTGTAAATACCCAGAAAACAACGTATGTGTTTGACGCGTTGTTTACGGCACTGGAAAAGAAATATTAACAGCCCTACACCGCTGTTTTACCCGCCTGCCTCAGGTGACTTAAAAAAATAAACAAATAAGTATTTTTTTCGAATTCATCAAGGCATACCAACTTAGGTATAAACAAAATTTACAAGCAGTTATGTGGCACAACAGTTACCTTACAGCGCACGTAATTGGCTGTGGCCAAAGGTTATACAATTTGCAGGAACGGTCGAAGCACTCATGAGGAGCAAATTCGTCAGTGGTGTGCCGATAAAATGCTTGCATGTGTGCTTAGAATAAATAAAAAGCACAGTCGGCGGAGTGAGGGCAGTGTTTGTGGACTGCGAGTAGCTTTATTTTAGGTGTCAGGAACATAGTACAAAATAACTAGTCGGTATTCTACAGTGTAGCATTGGGCAGTGCCATTGTTCAGTGGCGCGTCACATCCGCCATGTTTCAGTGTTTATAAACGGACTTTTGGGGCATTTTATGGAAAGAACGCTTGCCAGGCTAAAACCCACCATTCATAGGACACTGCCGTCGGTTGCTTTGAACGGCCATGCACAACTAGCAAAGGTTCTTATGAAGCATTTATTTCTTCAGTTATTTGCAGTAGAATGACTCCTCTGGTGGCTGAACAAGTGGCACGGTCAGTGCTTAACTTAGGTGTTGAGGTCAGTCGAAGAGGGAATAATTTTGCAGGTAAGTAGCATTTCCAGTATATGGTCTTTAACCTTCTCTGAATATGTATATTTTCTGGGGTTGAAGGATTCGTGTCCAGCTATCCTCATTGGACATCGGTGTTTGAGGTGTAGCCGGCCTGCGGGCGTCAGGGTAACACGTTAGCAGGTAAGTTGTCGATCGGTTTTGCTTCCTGTAATCATTACATACATATTCCTCTCCCACAATCTTGCTTCTCACTTCCTTTCTTCCTTAGCTGCCATCTTTACATCGGCATCTTACTTGGCGGTTCGAGCATCCAGCTGTCTACGAGGTAGTTATTTTACATTGCAGCTTGTCGCACTACTCTGACAAGGAAGAGCTCAGAACGCCGGACCGGAGGAATATTACAAATTTGGCGACCCTGCCAGTTCACAACAGCAGTCCACCGAGCTAGATTGTAACCCTTGAGGCAATAGTTAACTTTCTTCTATCGTGCTACTTTTGTTGAATATCCCAAGCCTAATATATCGAGCTCACTGCCTTTTGCAGGTACATAAATTGATGCCGGTGTGGGCTATTATGGGTGCCGAGGACAGCGCCTGCTAAGACGGGGATAATGTAGCCGGTCTGCCGCCGTCGTGGTAACACGTTAATAGGTGTTGTTGATCGGTTTTCATTCATATTATCCTTACCTTCCAATTTCACTCCGGAACTTTTCCTTCCCTCTTCCTTTCTTCCTTAGCTGCCACCTTTACATCGGCCTCTTACTAGGCGGCTCGGGCATCCTGCCGCCTACGAAGTATTTTCTTTGCATTGCAGCGTTTCGCACTACTCAGACACGGAAGAGCTCAGAACGCAAGAGCGAAGGAATATTACAGAGATGTTGGGTGCAGGCGGTTGGGTTTGAAGTGAAACCATGGTCCAGGTAAGTCGTGGTTGGTTATTTCGTCCCACCTCTGACGGAAGCAGTTCCGCAGTTCAATCCCGGATCTCTAAGATTGTTATGGCCTCAAAGAAAAGGGAAACAAAGGAACAGGCCGAGATAAAGCCAAAAAGAACAGTCATTGTCCCAAGCATTGAGAAAATCCTACTCTATGACATTTAGTTGTGCGATTTGGTGTACAATGTGTAACAGATACTATGCTGAAAATGTCTCTTTGTTTTCCGGTTATGCAACAGAAGGCATGGCCCAATGGGTAAATTACTTTCATGTGCATGAGGATGAAGAGTAGAGTTCCGGTAACTTAAGAGGTATTAGCATACGGCTTTAGAATTCAACTGCAAACCAGAAGGTGACTATGTCATCACGACTGGTTGCAGTCGGAGACAAGAAGATGCAGTGACGACGTGGCGATAGTTATATTTATTCCACGAGATGAGGATGTTCTAAGGCCAAATGGTACCTATTATGTACATAGGTATATAAGGATAGGAAGCTGTGCATAATAGAAGCCGGCTAGGATTAAGTGGAGGTGAACGGAAGTCTAGGCGTCGAAGGTATGACGATCGAGAGATGGCGCAGATGGACTGGGCTTCAGTGGCCAAAAATGATAGTTCGGCTAAGCATTATAGGTACTAATGGATAACCACAGTATTACAGAATAGGTCAACGAATCAGCAAAAATTTGTGATACCAACACTCTACAAGCCAACAGTTGGAAATATAAGGATCTCAAATCCACTTTAGCTAGTTTAAATAACATATCACTAAACACTTTGATACAATCTAAGGTGCATACCATGGTGTGCCAACTACCACGTTCCTACAACAAGAAGTTTATCTTTTCTTACGTCCTGAGAGCCCACAAATTTACTAGTCAGATATCAGCCAGACCTGCACTAAACAAAACTACACAGGAAACGGCGGCAATAGCTAGTGGGAACAAACACAAACAACAGCCAGCTGCAGCGTTTTGCAGTGTTCATTTTGCGGCAAAGATCTCCTCCATAATTGTTGACCCCAACGACGGAACTGATGACCCACGCATTATATGCGAAGCTTTCCACTCTTGCTTCAAAGGGTCCCAATGCGTAGAAATGTTCTTATTCACTATCGCGCTACCCGGGTCCACCAACCGTTCGCTCAGTACGATTCAGTTGGATAGAAAAGTAGCCGTTACGCGATCTTAGCCACCAAGCAATCTGCGAACCATGGAACTGACGGAATTCCATTCAGTTTAATTAAGAACGGTGGCAATGACCTGCCGAACATACTTTCAGAACGGTTTACACACTCCATGGCGAAGGGTAAAACTTTCGACTTAGAACAACTCTGTCATCATACGGCACCACACAGATGGCTCCTTACAAAAAGACAAGAACTAACAAAGTATAAATCACGCATCCATGCGCGATAATAAAATAGGTTAAGCTGGCAACCTTGAATATCCTGTGTGCAAGAGAACATGTCAGTAGGTCACAACATGGGGTTCTAAGCCCTTGGCCTCGCGCTTGATTACCCTAAGATTGTCACTAGCGCGATGTCGTTAGATCTAGCATGAACTACATTACACCACGATATACAAAAGTTGTTTGGTAGGGTACCCAGTATACACCTGGTACATGAGATTAAATAGTACGGTGCAGGCAGCCGTTTAATTGATTGGCAGGCATCCCACCTAAAGTAACGCGCACAGTTTGTGAAAGTTGCGTGGACTGTGTTCATCCCTGTCACAGATTCTAGTAGTGTCGTACAATGCAGCTCGCCTGGACTGACAATATTTTTGAGTAATGTTGAAATACCTCTTTAACAGCCTGCGACATGGCGGCCCCTACCTCTTCGACGGCGATATTAAGGTTGCATCTGTCTTCCCCCAAGTGCAAAGCTTTCCACACTTGGCGAAATCTGCGAAGCATTGAAGACTTTAGCATTATGGTGTCAGCATTAGCAATTGAATTTTTCTACTGCTAAATCTTGCGTCATGGCCCACCAACGCTCCATACTTGGTGGCACATTGACGTTAAAAGCATACCTAAGCAACTCGAGGTTTTGGCTAAGGATTTAGGCATCCGGTATTCTAAGTGCCTCAGTTTCTCAGAGAACGTGCAATATCGTTTCAAAGGCACGGCAATTAGCCTTCTACATAGGCCGGCACATAAGAACAGCCACGGCACGGCTATAACTTTATCGAAGCCAGGTTCACACGCACTTTAATATTGCACCTACGTCTGCAGCAAGTTGCAAAAGTTAGATCGTATAGTGCAGCGGTTTACCAAAATGAGTACTCCCAAAATCTACCGCTTAGTTACCTATAGAGGTGTGTTTATTACAAACTCTTGCCTCTACGGTTGCGACGCATTAGCTTAAGCTCACGCTTATTACGTAAGGTTATACATCAAGCGGAGCACAGTGACATATCCAACCTGACACCGAGAAGAGGATCAAAATTTAACCGCAGAAAAGGGTGCTGCAACATTGCTCCGCCACCAGCGCGTGAGAAACACCGTGTACCTTTCTTTCTAGTTGTTTACCTAGGTGTCTGAAGTGAATTACCATGAAGGTTAAGGCAGATTCACAATCCACAGGCTTTTAAGGTGGTACAAAATTTTATGTGCATGGATAATATAAACCGCCATTTTAAGGTCTGCGATTCGGGTGATTATCCTTTTGAGGCTGGCCCAGATGGAGCATAGAAAACTTCTAGGGGTGCTTTACCGCAATATTATACCATTGTTTAAGCCGCGTGATATATAGGCACCTTGGGCTTAAAGGTCACTCCTAATCACTGACGCCTAACTCAGCCTGGTCTCCCCAGAGCCGATGCTTACCTGCGTCGATCATCATTCTGCTATGTTACTTAAATTTGATGGTACCCAAACCTGTCCTACATGTCCACACGCTGGCTACGACAGTCGTTATGCCTAATTTGCCTTGACATTTTTCTTGCTGTCGAGACACTTGAGCCTTCTTGCAATGTCGGCATATTCTTATCCATTTTGAGGGACTTCTGGTCCGTGCTTATAAAAGCCGTACTCACGTCCGATTACCTTGCAACCTATGGACCGCAGACTTCGCTGCTTCAGAAAGTCTGAGCACTTTCACAGCTAGCAAACTCCGTAAATCGTCATTATTTAACCTTCTGCTTAAATCACTTTGTGCTTTTCCGCAGCCTTCAAGCTACATTTTGGCCTAAATCTGACGGCCATACTGCCAATCTCTCATGCCCTGTGACTGACATGTCGCAGACCACTAGATGCTCTTCGTAGCCTGGACCTTTCGCGTCTACCCTGAATATTTTCCGATCCATTCCCTTGTCTAAGCAACGCTTTCGGCTCTCAAGCATTCCATACCCTTCCCATCGCAGTTATATGGACACATAATCCGCACAAGCCTTACTGAGACCTGCCAAGTGTTCGGCAGCAAGCAGGCGTAGTTCCCTGCCCAATCATTAAAGGCTATCAGCAACTGCATCACACATTACCTCTTCTCCTTTCCGTTTATCTGTTTTCCCTAGTGAGACCTTACCTTTGGCCAGCGTACCAGCGAGGCCTTTGACAGTACTAGTCCTGCCCGTCTGGTCCCCAGCCTACAGAGATCCTCCTGATCATTAATGCCTCTTTCAGCCTGGTCTTTCCATAGATGAAGACTTCCTGCACCCCCGTGAATGACGTCCTCTCATCACTCCGCTTTTTTCCTGCACTTTACTCATTCCTGTAGCTTTAACATTTGCCCTCACCTTGGCCCCTGAAACCACTACGCACATCGTTCATTACCTTAAGCTTGCCGGTTACTTCCGGATCAATACATAAGCTCGCCACTCTAATCTGCCGGCAATCACCAAGGTTCTTCATAGTCGGCCAGCACATTTTGAGTAATATTACGAGCATACATAACTACCAGTCCTCTTTGTCAATTGTTACTACCCTGGGTATATCTAATGTCCGCCTCTTTCAATCGGTTTCATTAGTTTCGTGCTAAAATCTACCTTATTCTAACTAGTTGGCCCATGGCCCACTGGCTTAATTCCTCCGTCAATGAATACAATCGATGCGTCAAGAAAGTGTATTCAAAGTGGTTGACATAATGACCACTACGAGAACCACATCTTTCATACTCAAGCAGTTTGCTTCCTACTTTAACCTTGCTTGGTCTCATATTGTTATTTTTATCTGAGTTGTACATATGCCGATTACTGTTGAAATATCTAGTTGACCGGCATTAAGAAAAGCAAGATCCTTTTCTTCAACCACCTTTTTCTATCACTACATGCAGTTCTCCAATTTGCCGTTCGCCCGGCATAAAGGCAACCAATGTGACAGAGGGCCTCTTTCACCGGACAGCTGGACCTACAGAATTTTCGAACCACCACGTTACCTCTCCTTCTATGCAAGGCTCCAACGCATACAACGTTGCACGCTTAGTGGTAGGTAAATAACCAGATCCTAATTTTTCGCCCACTTTTCTACAGTAAACCTATACGATTATTCCTTCACCTTGCCTGACGAACTGAAACAGTTCTCGCTAGAATGGGCTCCAATGTCAAAGCTGGTTTTACATCAGCTACCTCACTTAGTACGCATCGATGCTGCCCAATCTCAATATCGGACAGACCAATTGCAAATGGCCCGAGCAACAAGAGGCGCACCACCAGTTCGTGTCTCCAAACCACTGTCCAAGGCTTTTTTCATTAAAATAAAGTAAATACTTCTCACCCGGAAATTTTCACCTAAAGTGTCGGTTCAAAAATCTGGAAAATCGCCGACTACTCTCGCGCTTTAGTTAATGAACAACTTACCTGACAGCAAAGATGACGGCACAAATCTTTGTCTGTTTTAAGTGGCAATCCGGGTCTAGGCTCATTGTTTCGGTTTCAACGGTAACGTTTAACTTTCCTAACACTGCAATACTTGTCATTAAGTTAGAGTACGGAGATCATATAAGCCGTACTTTGTTCTGCCTTGGAAATCTGTAGACTCTTCCCCCTAACTCTTTGGAATGCCTGCCGTTTGGCGAAGCAAACCGTACCATATTGACAGTCCAGATCACCAGACTCGTATCTTGAGCCCTATACCTAGCTTTAACCGCTTTTCCGTAACCAACTGGTTGGGAGACGAGGACCCTCAGAAAACCTAAATGTTTTGCAACCTCAAGGACCGGGCGCTTACGTACAGCTTTAACTACTCGCCGGTCATTTGCTCGCTTGTTCCTTGCTTGCCGGCAGGACCCTCACTCAGTCAACATAACCTTCCTGATATCTAGCTTACTACAAAGCACACTCTTAACTCCAATATTGGCCCCTGCCTCGGCGTAAACCACTGCCACTTAAGCACTTCCTTCAGCTACACTTGCAAAGCGGTATCGTTAACAGCCTTGCAAAATAGAGGAACAAGTGCTTGCGGTTGGCACTGATCCTCATCCGGACCTCATAGCTTTCCCCTGCTTTGATGTATCTATATGACCGCTGTAAGTCAATATTGAGTGTATCGCTTGCTCAATAACTTTACTTCCATTTAGCCACATCCTTGTCGTCAGTACCGCCTCCCAAGTATTTTGATGCGTACAGCTCCGAATATTGCTTACACCCAGAACCTTGTAGATATGAACACCAATTTTGTTCGACAGGCCCTAAAGCACGTTGCAGACGTCGAAACCCTGAAGCTGCTGTTACTGGAAGCATACACTTATTCAAAAGAAGCTAGCGTTAAAAAGGAGTTACCATGTTTGTTAATGAGCCTCCGGACTGAACGCACTTCCATGTGCATTCACAGCTGGCATCGAAAGGGTATGGCATTAGATATTATTCATCCGCCTTGACTACCGCCTTTTGAACTGCCGTTATGTTTTTAACTATAATGTATACTTCAGTGACATACAGCCTACTTGGTCTGCTAATAAGACACTAGAGGAGCCATGATCTTCAGACACAGGCATCTTGCAGTCTATTCCCTTTTCACGGCCTACAATTCCCCAGCGTTTATCTGTGCTGCACCTTCACTAATTTTTATTGAAAATACTGGTTGCCAAGCAGCATAAATTACCAGATCCTTTCCTATATTCGTTTATGCCATTTTAACATCCACTATTTTGCATTGCATCATACTGGCAAGAAGCCTAGTCACGCGCTATAATAGACTATCATCTTGGTTAGCTAAATATCTAAAACGTTTTGGGTACCACTATACATTACCTTGGCCAGCTAAGCGCAATTATTCCTTTACCTGGCTTCGTGGACCACAGGAGTCAGACATCATGGTGGGTGGAGAGCCATCTTTTACTGTTTGTATATATTTTACTCCGCCTAGCTTATGTTAGCATGCGTTCATCTTTGCTACGTACTGGAACCGCACCGCTTTGTCTAGAACAAAATATTTATTTATGTACTTATCTATTTATAAATCGCTAGTATGATAGCTGGTCAAATGCTGAAGCCACATAATTTGCCGTCGATCTGCCCTACATTTAGAACACTTACGGCAGACCCACTTAACTTTTGCGGTGAGCCACGATATGGTCCACAACTTGCACCAGCTTTTGCCCTAACATGTAGGAAACAAAACCCTTCGCTTTTAAAAGATTTAGCTCTCACAACCATATTCGCTTTTGTACTACATGCACAAGCTGCTGTGAATTGCATGCTTCACAGTTAACCGCATATTGCTCTGCTACACATTTACTTATTGGTAACGAGAAACCTCCGAGGTGTGTCACTAGTGATAGCTTTGCGTCTGTGGTCATTTAAAAGTGCACAAAAGTCATTTTCTATCGTGAAAATCCACAGCATTGCTGGAGTGATATGTGTTGGCTGAAGCACGGGCCGGCCTGAATAAAGCCTACACACCTATCCCCTGTAATTCCTCAGCTATAAGTGCTACCTACTCGCGTTACTAAAATGTGTGGTTTCTAGCTTTACAGTGATTGCAAAGTTCAGTATACTCAAACAGTCTCAAGATGAGCCCTATCGACCAAGGACTAAGTGCGCCGTGTCGAAACGTCACGATTACTGATAACCTTCTTTTAAAGCTTCTTAGGATTTTGAAGTAATCTTCCTACCCCTGTTTCTATTTATCCTGGCTTACGTTTAGAAAATCCAATGTCCTGCCTACCACATCACACCTAATAAGTACCGTTAACCTTGAGCAAACTTGTACCATTTTAGATTCACATCCCTAGGTAGAATGCATAAGGTTAATTTCTATACGCCTTTCTTTCTCTTTTACGCTGTAAGCGCTAGCAAAACAAATGCGAGATTTTTAGAATGGAGAAGTATTGACGTTACACGCAAGTGCCAAATAAGTTGCAAACGACCACTAATGTTGCAGTTATTCTTCCTTCGTCATCTCAAGCGCTCAAGGTTTACCAACTTTAGCGCCTTAGGGTTCCATTATTTCATATAAATAAGTTAAGGACACGTTTTTCAATTTCCTCTGTTTGCTTAGCTTTTTGGTGCTTAGGCTCACCTTTTAATCGAAAAAAGCTTAAAAACATTTTCTAATTTGTAGATGCTATTAGAGCTTTGCTCTGCTCTATTAAAGTCTACCGTTTGTATAATGTTTAACCCATCGAGTTACTGTCATGGAAGCTGGTTTTAACTTTCTCTTCCCTTTTCTACTTCCATCGCTTTGGGTTCCTTTCGATGAGCGCCCCATAAATCAACGCCTGAAGGCGCAGAAACGCTCCGCTGAAACTGGAATCAATTATATCAAGAGGTTGGTGCGAGGGCTCTGCCTGGTCCTGGAATTAAATATGTATAATACCATCCAAGGAATAACAAGCACTCCCAAGGAACTCGACTGATGTGGTGCGCACGAACATCAATGGAATGACCGATAATGCTACACCGTAAAAACTACCAACCTGTTTTAAACCACGAGGTAGCATTTAGGGGGTACCATTAATAATTTTTATTTTAATTTTGCAAGTGCATGGTTAATTGAAAAATGATCTGGTCCTTTGCGGACACAGCTTCTATTAAATGTCTATAAATATACCGTTTAACTTTCTTATGGATGCCTATAAGAGAAAGGTAACATGCTTGAGGATTAAGCGCTCACTGGATACAACTGAACCGCACTGGTCTCATGTTCACCAGGCCATATTAGCAGCAGGAAACTTCTCATGTATTAAGTCTAATCGCTAACATTGACATTGGGTCACTTCGCAGTCACTGGAACTTACCCATGCTTACTTCCAAATTCCGGCTGGAAGTGCATGTAATGCAAACCGTCGAAAACTCTAGGCAAAACTCTATGCTATCCTGAAGTGGAACCGCGAATCCTGGTGGTCACCTCTTGCAGCAGAGATGGAAACGGTCGCTGTCCATCGTAAGTTATTCCGCTGATACAGGAAACGGGCAGCAAGCAAGTTGGTGTTAGTAAATGTACAGGTGAGCTAGTTGGAAGCCACTCCACAACTTGTCAAGGCACTTGGAGTGTCAGGGTGAGCACCTGAAAACAACTTAGTCGGTCGGAATTGCAGACTGCTCGCTATTCTCCGTAAGCTGTCCCCATGGATCCGCCTTTTTGCTCAGAAGGCAACCACAAAAGGACTGTTGAGGTTCAATAAATCCGCGGCACCAGGTGATCTTTCTTCAATCTTCCTCAAATACTGATATTGGCTAGTACGTAGGCATTAGCCGATTTACTAGTGAAGCCGTGAGAGCGAGGATTTCTCATAATCTACTTCAGCCACTCCGTCAAGTCCTTGATTTTCAAGGCTGGCTCACGATCGAAGCGCGGCGACCATAGAGGAATCCGTCTGATCTCCATGGACACAAAATTGCACGTCTCTGTCATCAATCACAGACTGATTGGCACTACAGAGAGCCAGATGATTGAAGAGCAAGCTGTGTTTTGTCGAGATAGTGTCTGCATTGAGTACACCTTCACTTTGTGTTAGTTGTTGGAACACCGTCAAATACATTGGTGACGCAACGTTGTCGTGTTCTTTGATAGCAAAGGTGCATTAGTTTTGGTGGACAGACGTGCCCTTTGGGATGAGCTAGTCAGGAAAGCTGTAGCCAAAATATATCTATTATCCAAGCATTATACGCGTGTAGCTCGGCCGGAGGGAAATACTAAGGCCAGCTAGAGTCGCCGTACAATATCTCCAGCGGCATGAGACAAGACTGCCTGCTCTCACATTTCCGCTTTAACTTCACGATTGACGAAGTCGTGGGAGTTGCATTCGCACGGCACGACTTAAAAGGTGTGGATCTGTTCCCAGGTGGGCGACCTCTTGACTTGGATTAGGCTAACGGTATTGTTCTACTTTAGGACAGCTCTCAAACGTGCCAAGCTGCACTGGACAGATTAGCACCGGCTGTCCTTCTTTGCGGGCTTTGCTTCGCACTTTTGAATTGCAATGTGCCCCACCAAGCTTGGCCTGGACGCTTCCTGTGTAGCCCGTTGATGGTGATCAACTAGATGGCTTACAAAGGTTTAACTACCTGGGAAGTCGCATCAGCGCCCATGGGATTGGAGGAGGGACAACGGACCTTAAGGCAAAAGCTTATTACTTTTGCGAACCTACGCCAATTAAGACGCCGGCGCGACGTCACCCACGCCCCGAAGGGTAGAGTGTACAATGCGGCGGTACGTTCGACCTTACTGTACGGTAGTGAATCCTGGATTTTTAGATCAATGGATATCAAGAGCTAGCTGCATTCGACCACCGGTGCCTTCGCGATTTGGCTCACATCAGGTTTGTTAATACGTTGATAGTTGAAATCACAAGATGGACACTATATATTTTCAAACTGTACAGAGACCATGGACCGGCTACCGCGCACCTGCCGGGTCTTAGAGGTTGAACGTATTACTTAACGCTACGATTATTATAACAGGTCAACCGAAGACTTCACCTAAAATTCCTGCGTCACTATAGGTGTGGTTAGGACTAACGGTTTTGGTAGGAATCTGTTGTCCATAGTTAGGGATCCGGGAGCGCAGCAGCCAGCTGAAATACTTAGCTTTGTTCGCACTGTTTAGTGCGCATATTTCTTGCCTGGATATTTCTTGCTTAGATCTGTCAGAAACCTGATGTGCAATCTCATTCGCTCTCTTGATGTGGGCAAAATGGAAGGTTTTGTTGTAGGATCGTCTAAGCTGACACATTCTGTTTTGCCTTCTGATTAGGGCCACCCTTTTAGATGATTGCCTTATTAATTGTGACGGGAGCTAGCAAGTCTAGACAATGAAGTGTGCCTCAGTAAACAGCTCAGCCAATTGATCTACAAGAGCACATGTAATGAATACATCGCTATTTCTTGCCCTGACGAGTACTGCAAAATTCGTCCAGTTAATGGGGTGCATCGGGCGATATAATGTGCCTGCGCCTGTGTCTGTTGGGTGGGCGTTATACAAATCAGTACACTAAGCTGTGGGCACGACGCAGAAACTCCTGGCTGATTGACACTTGCGTTTCTGGGGTACCGAGCGTAACTATTACTAGGTCAAGCATATATTTCACCTTGGTTGAGACAGTTACGTGTTGCGTTCAGCTGCTTAAATTGATACATGCTAGTTAGCCTGCATACTTCGGTGCTGCCGCAGGTGAGAACCAGTTTGACTCAGGCAGGTTGAACCTACCTGCAACCCTTTTATATTTGCACGACATATTTCATTCCTGCACAAAAGTAACCGTAAGTGCGTCGTCACCCTTAATAAGGGCAACGGGTGGTCTACAAGCACACCAAATAATACCGTCGATCCCAGGATAACAGCCGTTATCCATAATTGGTCCATCAACACAGCCGCGCCCATAGTTTCGGACAATTTTGCTGGAAAACTATTTTTAACTTAAGAAGCTTAAAAATTCCCAATTGGAATCAAAGCACATGAGACCACGGGCGAACATTTGTTGTCGATGACTTCTTTCAGACGAATACCACCATATTTAAGGAAATGTAATCAACTCATTGGCTCAAATTACATAGTTAATTAACGGAGGCCTAAATGAACCGTTAATTAACTATGTACTTTGAGCCAATCAGTCGATTTCCGCTCCTTATTTTTAAATTAAATGGCGCACCCGCCCCCTTTTTTATGCACACGATATTGCAGTAGTATTTTGTATTACTTCAACGCAAGTTATAATACTTCTGCTGTATAGGGGCTTGCTAGCTCTTCAAGCAGTTTCATTGAGTTCCTCCGCACCTATAGCGCGTAGGTCTGCGCTATATATCCAGTACGAGAATAAACGCTCAACAGTGGGCGTACGGAAGCCCCCACAAAATTAAGCTAGGGAAAAAGCTTTATTAAGCTAAGGCTAAAATTAGGGTAGCGGAGTAAAACTAGCTAGGAAGGATGTACTTGCATATTGAGTGCGTGTACGGGGGTCGTTTGCAGTTGAGTTGCCTGCGGCAAAGGCAGCTATCGTGTGTTCAAACGGGTTCAAAGGTACGATAAGCAAACTGTTTAATGCCCTAATACTTAAGAAAACTATACTCGTATAATATTTAGAATAATTTAAAGTCATACGGAAGAATCCGCAGGTAACTTAACAGCCCCTCCCAGAAAGGAAACCGTGGGTGCGGTGTCAATCTACGTGAGAACTGTCATTCGCGGGTCAGTTTCCTGCGAGACCAGGTAGTGTACCCTGCTGCAGCTGCCGGGGGTGAAACAGGTGATTGTACCCATGCAGGCTCCAACCCGTGTCTTTCAAGAAGGGTGCAAAAATGCAAAATGGGGAAAGTTGTACGCGTCAGTTGTTTGCAAGTTTCTGATGTCAAATGATTGCCTCAGGCTCGTCATCTCTCCCTGTTAATACTTGGAAGCTGAACGGAAACAAGCGCAGTAACATTGGTGGCGAGGGCAAAAGTAAAAGTAACCGTTACCGGATGAGGTAAACAGCGAGCAACATGCAACCACTTTTATGTTTTTAAAACGTTCTCATCTAGTTTGAAAGTTGAAAACGCATTGTGTTATTTTTTGGTCTTTAGAAGCTTTTATCGTTTATTGACATCTGCAAAAGCTTTTGCCAAATTTTTGGGCTTATGTACGGTGTTGTCCAATAGGGAAAGTAAAGCGAGAAAAGTAAAATTAATACTAATGCTTTACTTGCGCTGGCCAATGTACGCGCCTACCCGACCATCGATTTGTATCGGTTCGAAAGATTGGGGAATCGCTGAACACGTGGCGGTTTGGTCAATGGGAAGCGACGGTGCTGTGCTAGAAGGCTTGGATAAAGGGTATGCTTGAGGTCGGGGATATTGGAAGAAGGCGAGTCTTTCATCCAAGAATGGGTTGATTCGTCAAAAGAAGAGCATGAGTCTTCTTTGAGCTCAGGTGTCACGTGGGCTACGTTAAGGCGGTCGACCGTAACGAATACTCCTTTACCTTGATGATCGATGGTAAAAGCACAAATCTTATGCTGCAGAACCTTGATAGGGCATCCATAAAGTAGCACCAGTTGTCTGAGGGGGCCATCGAGGCGAAGTAAGACGAACGGGCGATGCTGCAGACCTTGTGAAACAAAACATTTATGTCGCAGTTTGCTAATGTCAACAGGCTTGTAGTGACGCATGCTTGTGGCCAGCTGACGAGCATAATCCGCCTGGTACCGGGGTATGTTGGGAATATCGGAGAAGGAAACGCCAGGTAAAAGCAGTAGTTGTCCATACACGTACATAGATCGCCATGCAGGGCTGATTGGATTATAGGCAACACCTTCGATCAACTCAGCGCACTAATGGCGCTAAATGTAGCTTTTAGCTGTTGGTAAAATCCTTACAACCAGCCGTTCACCTGCGGATGATAAGTGGTCTTGCAAATACTTCGGCATCCAAATAATTTACGCACATCTTTCAAGGTCAAACATTTGAATTGCGGACCGTGGACGGTTGTCACTGTGGGCAGCAGCCATGCAAACCTACCCAACGTTTGACGAAGGCGCACTTTATGGTTTCAGCAGCTACGTCAGGGATAGAAACGGCTTCGGGCCAACCGGTGCAGTAAATAATCCCGGTCAAACTGTAGGCCATTATTTTGGACGGGGCCAAGGGTCCAAGTATATCAAGATGGACATGGACAAAATGAGCTGAAACTGCTGGAGAGCGATTAAGCGGCGAGGACACGGGCCGCTGGACCTAGGCATACTGACAAGTTAAACAGCTGCGCGCCCAGCGTTTAAAGTCGCGCTGTAACCCCGCCACACTTATCACTCGGAAGCCATCTTATCAGTAGCTTTAACTTTTAGGTGGGCGAACTTTTGGGCAGTGTCAAAAATGACGGGGCGTAAGGTTTGTGGAACGACGGAGCGCTGTCGTTCTGTAAATGTACTGCATAAACCTGAACCATCAAATGATCGAAAAGGGTGTAGGAATAACTTAAAATAGGAATCACGGATTTACGAAAATCTCTGGTCTGTTGGTTGCGCGTCGGCCCCAACAGACAGATCAACTGCCTGTTTGGCAGCACCGAACGCAGACCTCCTTGTAAGAGAATAAGTGACGACGTTTGGTTGACCAAATGTGTGTTGGATATCAGTCGAAGATTGGGCAATGAAATCCAACTAAGGGATCTCACATGGTGCGGGTCCAGCTGCTTGCTTTCGGAATGGGTAGATAAGCGGCTTGTGATCTGTGAAGCTAATGAAGATCTTACCTTTAAGGACGTGTCGGAACTGTCAAGCGGTAGAGTAAACGGCCAGCAGTCCGCAACTTAAGGTGCTGTACTTGACTTAGGCAGGTTGTAGTGTCCAGATTAGAAAGCTTGAGGTTTCCAACCTCCGTCTTTGTGTTGCCATAGGACGGCGCCAATGGCCGTGTCAGATGCGTCGACAGCAACAACAAACGAAGGGCTCGGATCGAAATGCAGTAGCATAACGGATCTAGCTAAGGCCTCGTTGGAAGCCTTGAACGCCTCGGCAGCAGCAGCAGTTAGTTTACTTGACTGCTTTTACGTCCACGAATTGGGTAGGTTATTGTACTTGGCACATTGGCGCAGTGTGGAAGAAAACGTTGCTAATAGTTGAGCATGCCGTTAAAACGACATATAGCGGCTAACATAGTCGGGACGGGAAAGTCACCAAAGATGCATGCTCTATGGCTTAGATGTCGTATGTCATACTGCTTCATACGGTGGCCAAGCAAGTCGATGAAAGTGAGTTGAAAAAGGCATTTATCAGCGTTGACAGCTATGCTATTAGCGGTCAGCCTATCCAACAGCAACTTGTGATATTTTGTGTGTTGTTCTTTAAAAGTGCATGCAACCGGGGTAGTGTCGATGTACGGTTAGACGAAACCTAACGCTCTAATGACTGATTCAATGAGTAGTTGAAAATTGTAGGCCGCATTATGAAGTCCAAAGTGCATACACAAACCTTCGAAGAGCCGAACGGCTTGCGTACGGTAGTCTTCAGTATACCTTCCTCAGCGACTGGAACCCGATGATAAGCGCGAACCAGATCGTGTTTCGAGTACACACACCTGCCGCGCAAGCTAGTCCGGATATCCTGAATGTGAAGTATGAAATGGCAGTGGGGTATAGTAAAGTCGTTGCGCGCGATAATCACTTCCTGGAAGCCAATCTCCTGATTTTTGGGCAACGTGTAGAGTACCAACGCCCACTGACTTTTAGACGGGCGCACGATGCCTAATACAGGCAGGTGCTTTAATTCTGCGCGAGCGACTTTTCGCTTGCCAGGGAAAATTCGCCTGGCTTCGGCGAAAAGAGGCGAAACTTCAACTAAATAAATAGATAAATAGTTTATTCTCGAATTTGTTGAGACACACCAAACCAGCCATGATCAACATTTACACGCAATTGCGTTACGTAACAAACACGTTGCTTTGTATGTAATCGGCAGTAAGCCGAAAGTTGTACAGGCTGCGGCAATATGAAAAGTAATCATGAGGAAGAAAGTCGTCATCGAATGACGATCCGTTGAGTTCTAGCGTGCGTAGTGGAAACAGTCAGGGCACTATATGTGTAGTGAAAACGATACATGTAGGCAAAGAGTATCTTATTCTTGCACGTGTCAGGAAAATATTAAAATATGACTTTAGTCGACTTGCCAATATGTAATTGTGGGCAATGACTTTGTTCAGCAGCGGGTCACATCCGCCACGTCGCAGTGTTGTTAAGCGGACATTTGTGACTTTTTATAAGGAGAACGCTTGCCAGGCAAAATCCACCACGTCCTGGAACACTGTCAGAAATCTGTTTGTACACTAATGTACAACTTGAAGAGCAGCTTGCCGACTGGTTTCATACTCGGGTATCCGGAGTCAAATGACTTCAATTTCCTCTGTTAGTTGATCAGGTACCTTGGTCAGGGCCACCATAATGGCTGAGACCAATGAAAGGGGTGAGTTTTAGGGAAAATCATCTTGGTGTGGGTCCAAGTGAGCAAAACCTCAGTTTCTTGCGTCTGTTTTCAGGTTTATGTATACTGTGCAGGAATGTGAAGGCCTCCTGTCCATCTATCATTACTGGACAACGGCGGTGGTAGTGAGTGCAGTTGTATCCATTTGTTGTACAGCCATGTTCTTTGTAGGTCTTTGTGGGTTACTATGTCCTGTCCCGGGCAAAAACGGTTTCTCGGTCCAATCCCAGATCCCCAAGAAGTTTCGGACCTCGGTGAAAGGCGAAGGTGAGAGACAAACAAGGCAGCAAAGTATAGGAAATAACATTTAGAGAGACAAATGATTTACAGTATGCAACAATGATGGTTCTGAAAGTGTCTTTTGATTGTTCTGCGAAAGCACTGGCCGTACAAGTTGGTTGCTACCATCTACATGGAATACAGAGCGTTGCGCCATTAAGCAAACCACGCAGTATCCGTATGCTATGCTGCAACTATTGCGTGGGAAGACAGTAAGCAGAACTCAAAGCCCAGCGGCGTTTGTATGGTGGTTGAACAGCTGGTAGCCAGCCTACTTCGATAGGGAGCGCGGCATAAATAAGTGCAGGTATAAATGGCTTGCAACGAAAGAGATGTAAAGGTAAATTGGTGGTAAGTCAGCGGATAGATAGGACGCAAGGGCTGAGTAAAAAGCTTCGGGGGAACAAAGGAGAAAGACGACAAGAGGGTACTAAGAGTATAGTGCCATGGTTGAAGGTGATAGGAAAAGTCTGTGAGAGAGCTTAACTTCTACATAAGTAGGTGTAAAAACCTTTGTTGCAAAAACGGATAAAGAACGCCTACCAATGTTTGGTTAAGTAGCGGATGTATTTACTAGGGGAGAACGGACTGATTGATGGAATTGACGTAATATAGCTATGTTAAGGGAAAGCGCACGTGCGGATCAAATATACACTTAACCTCGCGCAGAGAAACGAGTTATTCTGGAGCTAAGAAAATTTTACTAAGGTATGCTGACCTCGGAACAGACCGTGAGTCTGTTGGACTCATACACTGGTAAGTTTCGAAAACATAGCAGCGAATAAGTGAGAAATGAACACCTAGTAATACGAAGCCACCGGGCGTCTGTGTGCTGACCAGTTGAGAGAAGTGATTAACTAAAAGGCTAACGAAGCTTAATTGACTAAAGGGCAGCAAATAGCAGGAATGAAAACGTACATTATGGTTGCTGAGGATATCAGAACATGAGACCTAACGGCAGCAGCTAGTGTGCTAGGATAATAGTACCAAGCTAGATAGAGCCACAGAATGCTAGCCTGAGAGCTGGAGGAATGCAGGTAAAATGTCTGACAATACAGCGAGTGAGGGATAAATGAACATCTGGATATGCGAGGCAAAACAGCGGCCTGCGCTGAATACATTGATATGCTTGCACTACAGAAGGAAGCTAAGAGAGTTTTCGTGATGAAAGGACAGCAGACGGCAGAAACGCAAGAATACAATGAAGTTGCTAAATAGTTCAGAGCACAATGAGCTAAGACGCATCGACGCTCAGCTAATCAAAGCATGCTGGGTACAAATGGAGTATATCTAAGGAAGGAGCCGAGAGAAGCCATTGAGGGAGCTAAACCATGATTATTTAGGTGTCGCAGACGAGTGGCAGCAGAGCATCTAGCAAGGAGCCGCTGAGCGCTGACCGGATGAGATAAGGTAGATTGTCAGAAGAGAGCTAAAAAGGTGGTATGAAGAAAGAACAGCAGACAGGAAGTATGCACTCGCACCTTAGGTTTACTGTGGGTGTCACATCATATAAGGCTGAAGAACGGCGGCGCGTATGTACAAAATTCATGCTAGGGTGCTGGGATAATACTCCTTTGGGTAGAGCCAGGGAAAGCCAGTTCGAGAGCTAAACACATACAGGTGAAAAATTCGAAGATGTTACAACAATTAAGAGATGTGAACGTCTAGAATAAATGCTAAGGAGCTGCTGCGCGCTGACTTGATAAGTTAGGAAGGAGTGCTAGGAGCAGGCTAATACGTTTACATGAAAGAAGGACATCAAACAGGCAGAATTCATGCATACATTAAGTTTACTGAGGACGCCGCAGCATACGAGTCAGAGACGCGCAGTTACTGAGTCCTGTTAGGGGGCTAGGATTTTAGTGCTAAGGTAGACCGAGCCGGAAAATGCTAGTGAAAGACCTGGACGCTTACCTGAGCAGGTATCACAGATGTTGCAGGGAGCAGAGGACAAATGATCGTTTAGAAAAGAGTGGCTAAAGAGCAACTGTGCGCAGAACACATGAGTTATGTTTGTTCCACAGGAGAGAGCTGAGAAAGGTTTCGTAAAGAAAGGGCAGCGTACGGATGACTTGCAAGCAAATGATATGTTTGTTAAATGGTTTAGATGATTAAAGGCAAAGACGCGGCGACGCGCATGTAATGAAATCCTGCTGTGGTGCTAATGGAATATAACCAGGAAAGCCTGAGCAAGCCGATGCTAGATAGAGGGTTGAACTACAAAGAATCAACCGTCACAGTCGAGCACGTGACGGCTGAGCATCAAGCAAGGAGCAAGTAATGAATAATGAACGCCTAGAAAAGGGAGGCTAAGAAATAGAATTTCACAGACCCTATGAGTTATGTTTGTTATGCAGAAGAGAGCTAAGAATAAATAAATGAATAAATGGTATATTCTCGGTAAAACGAGACACACCTGCAAAGGCGTGATCAAATATGCATACAAGCATGGCTACTTTGCAATGTTAAAACAATTCCCTTTAATGAAAGGTATAAACGGAAAGATATAGTCCATATGAGTGAGCAAATCGTCAGGTAATAGTCAGACCAAGGACCATGATGGCGCTGTGGCGCGCAACAAGCAATCATAACTGGTACTTCAATATATAGGTTGGGGGTAATTTCGCCATGTAGTTATCCATGAGCACAGGAGCCCAAACAAGGTTTTGGTGCATTCAATGACCATCACGAAGTCGAGATGATCTGTGCTCCATCAAAGCATTCTTCATAGTGAAATCAGTTGCACAGGTTGGATGTAGAAGGCTGAGGACTGCGTCAGTATGAAATGATTAGCTGTGACTTTAGTTTGTGGTGAGTCACCTCCGCCACGTTGCAGTGTTGTTAAGCAGACATTTGTGGCTTTTATAGGGAGAACGATTGCCAGGCGAAAACCCACCAAGTCCTGGAGCACTGCCGTAGCTTCCGTTGAACAGTAGTGCTAGTCATCTATGAAACGTATAGACCGATTTTGTACTCTATTATTCGCAGTCAGTTGACAGCTAAAAGTTTTCCTTGGTTGGCCGAATGGCTTAGTAATGAGCCGGCAGTAGTCGTTGAAGCCAGTCAATGATGCAAAAGAGTCGCAGAGTAGAAAGATAAATGATGCAGGTGAGTAAACACATGGTTAATAGAGGCCGGCTTTTGCTATTATATTCTTGTCAAGCTCGCAAATTGTGTCCAGCTATCCACGCTGGACATGCCATGGGGACCGTGAGTGCAGTTGTTTCTTGTGGCTGCATATGTCCATAACAGGCAAAAATGCTATGCTCCACAAAGTGGATTCGGAATTCCTTCAAACATAAATGTGATTGTCTCCATGGTCAAGTGAATACTCCAAGGAGGGCCATCGGAAAAGCCACTTATACGAGCGCATCGCTCTCCGTGTACTGACGTCAGAAAAGCTCCAGGTGACTAGGGAATCGGAATGTTTGAGGCGATGAAGATAATCACGCCAGAATTGTTTGTCTTCGGTTGTAGAACAGGGGATCCATGTAAATATATTATTCCAAATGAGCAAATTGTTCTACTGTGAGTATGAGGCGAGCTAAACCCATTTGTTTAGACCCCGTAAAGGTAGCGTCTCCAGAATGGCGGAAAGAGCTCTATTTGGAACGATGTGTGGGTTCTACATCTCCCGGAGAAACGATCAAGCGTTTATACCAGCTGGCTATTGAGGATAGGTCAACCAGTCCCAGTGGATAATCTTTCTTGTTTTGGCTGATGTAACTGTGGGAATCTGGGGAAAATACGGGCAACGGACAAGAGGCAGCCAACCAGAGAAACAGCAATGAAGCAAGAAGCACTAACACAGACCAGTGGCGCGCAACGGTGCATATGATACATTAAAAATTTGTAATTTTGTTTATTATACATGATTTGCAATCGCGTTCTTTACATCTCGTTGCTGGTGTGACTCCGACTACAAGTACTCTGTAGGAAGAAGGTTCTGCACACCCATGGTCAAGTGACCGATATAATAAAGCTTGTTGATAAAAGTTGAGTGAATAATACAATTGTTGGAGAGAAACATGTAAACCGATGATGATGGCAGCAGTCCGAATGCTAGAGGCATCTTAAGTGAAACTAAGGACAACTAGGTTGAGACTGAATGCGGGAGCAACATAGGTAACGCAACGTTAAAAGAGGAAAAGGAAATTCAAAGAATCAGCTAGAAACGGATGAATGCGGACAGCAGTGCGAAGAGTAATTCGTGAGAGTAATTACGCTAATGCGCTCATAATTCCATAGTCCAAAAGCCGTCAGAATGTAGAGAAAAGGGTCACAGCGGGCCAAACTTGCGTGCTTTGGGAGCCGTTATCCCACGTACGGTCAAATTAATATGCAGATGCGAACATAAAGTATGGGGCAGAGGCATATGAAGAGAGGTAATTGAGCATAACAATGGAAGTAATAGTCAAGAAATACTTAGCACTGGTTGCAGTGCCGCCAGTAATCAGCAGCGAGTTTGGAGCGGAGGAGACCATACGCACGAAGATAAATTGGTTCGGCGCCAGGAGTCTAAGCCGTGGGAAGAAAAATGAAACGCAATGACAGCGAATGCCATGGATACGAAGAAAATAAAAGCAACAGGGGTCTAGACGTAAGTGGAAGAGAGCGAAGTCGCTGTCAGACTCTGGCCGGAAATGGCACTGCCGTCTGAAAGTAGTAGGAGTGCAAAAGACCGTTCAGCTAAGAATAGTTTAGTCGACAAACGGTGATTGGGTCTTACAATTGTGGTGAGAACAACTGTGGGGGGAATCGGAAATTGACGGGCTAAATATCAAGGAGGCTATATTATACAGGGGTGTTTACGTCCAACAAGCTTCACGAAGTGAGGGAGACCAATCAGACGACACTTATTAGCCGGTGCACTGAGATTGAGTCGGACAGATAAAATGGAAAGAAAATAGAGGGGATAAGCAGTAAGGGGTAGGAAAGAGAGGGAAGAAGCTGTTTAAATATTGGATGAGCAAGTCCAGCAGATTCTTGAGGGAATAAAAGCTGCTTTGGGTCTGCAGAGTATAGGCCGTTAACCACCCGGTGGTTTGGAGGAGGTAATAGAGAAGCAGACTAGTCAGATGAGGCTAGGTTAACGAACAGCATGGAGATTTGGCTGCCAGATTAACGACGACGAGCGCAGCGAGATGACAGTCAGGATGAAAAAGGTTTACTCCTAAGTGTGGAGGAGCCAATAATGCTCTCTTGCGAAGGAGTATAAATAGTTCAGTTCTGAACAATCACCGGTAGTATCCCGGAAGTCTGAGAGAACTCAAAGCGCCGGAGACCAAACAGACGATACTGGCTTACTCGACAAATCCGGAGGCCTGGTAGTAGTACCAGAAAATTTGACCGATCAGATGATGATAAAATAGCGCAAAGCAGTGAGCGTTGACCGTCCGATTGAAGAAGGATTAAGTGTACAGGTTACTGATGAAAGTGTCTATATTAATAAAGGGTGAACAAGTCTAGCGGGATGTCAACGTAAGCTAGACGTAGCTTTAAGTCTACAGAGCATAGAAATAGAAATCTTGCTGGTCTGGAAAAGGTCAAGGAGCAGACCGGTCAGGTGAGACTAGGTTTTTACAGGTTACTGAGAGTTGTCGGTCCGAGTAAAGAAGAAATGAAAGCAGGGAGCGCCATAAAAAGAGGAGACGGTCCGGATAGAAAGAGGTTTGCTTAAAAAGTATAGAAAAGTCCATAGGTTCACGAGGTAGTGGGGACAGAGCGTTCGGTCTTCCCAACAAACGCCGGTGACGTCATAGCAGGATAAGAGAATTCGGAGAGCAGGAAACTGATCAGAAGAGACAGCATTAGTCGGCAAAACGAGTTTGAGGTAAACAGCTAATTTTGGAGGGCAAATGGATTTATTGGAGAGGTGGACAGGATAGAGATGGTGGTGCTTAAATAAATAGAGGGTAAACAAGACTAGCAGGCTGTCAAAGTAAGCAAGATATAGCTTTGAGTATCCAGAGCCTAGACCATTTAAATGTTGCTGGTCTGGAAAAGGTCAAAGGAGCAGACCGGTCAGATGAGACCAGGTTATTGCAGGGTACTGAGAGTTGGCAGTCGCATTAAAGAAGAATTGAAAGTAGAGAGCGCCATAAGGACAGGAGGCGGTCCGGATAGAAGGAGGTTTACTTATAAAGTGTGAAAATGTCCATGAGGCTGACGAGGTATTGGGGACAGAGCATTCGGTCTTCCTAATGAATGCCAGTAACGTCACAGCAGTCTGAGAGAACTCGGAGAGCAGGGGACCGATCAGAGGAGACTGCATTAGTCGGCACGTTGAGAATAAGTCGTACAGTTAAGGTGGGAAGATAAATAAAGTGTCAGCAGAGATGGACAAATTTGGGATGGAACTGGTTATATGGATATAAGGCACGCAAGTCAGGCAGGTTTGCAGTATGAATGAAGTAGTGTGTTGGTGCTGCAGAGCCTAGAACTGCATTTGAATAGTCTAAGAGGAGAATAGGGCAGGGCACTGAGAGATCGCTCTCCGGTTGAAAAAGAAATAAAGACAGCGCGATTAGAAGAGGACGGAGTCCAGAGTAAACGTTTAGGGATAAGAAACGCGACAGTTAACGTGGCTCTCAAGTAATGGTAACAAAGCGTTCAGATCTCCGAGCAATGGCCGGCAACGTCACAGAGGTCGGAGCGGGGGCGACCGATCGGACGAGACTGGATTAGTCAGCGCATTGTGATTGACTCATATAGTTCATTTAGGAAGATAACTGGAGTCAGTAGCATTTGACTGGTCAGAGCTAGAAGTGGTTATATTAACATAGGGTGAACAAGTCCAGCAGGCTGTCGGGGTGAGGGAGACACTGCTTTGAATCGACCGAGCCTAGACCGCTGTCATCCCGGTAGCCTGTTAGTAATCTCAGAGTATTTGGCTGATGAGATTAGGCTAAAGTAAAGCAGGGCGCTGAGAGTTGGCGGCCTGTTTAAAGAATGATTGAAAACAGACGACGCTCAGTCATCTGAACGATGGCCAGTAATGTCACAGCAGTCTGAGAGAAGTCGAAGAGCAGGAGACCGATCTGACGAGACTAAGTTAGTCGGCGCATTAGGATTGATGCTACTTCATTTGGGGAGACAGCTGGAGTGGGCGAAGAGGTGGACAAGTTAAAGATGGATGTGGCCATAGTATTAAAGTGTGAGCAAGTCCAACAGGCTCATGTGGTGAGGGAGGCATTGCGTTGAATCTACAGAGACTGGAACGTTAACATCCCGGCAGGCTATAAGAAGTCAAAGGGAAGCAGTGTAGTCAAATGAGACTAAGTTATTTCAGGGTACTCAGAGTTGGCAGTCCGTTTGAAGAAGGATTGAGGATTGGGGGACGCAACAGCAAATGACAGAAACGGGATGGAGAAGGTTTACTGCTGGGGTTCGGAGAAGCCGACGATGCCAGCGTCTTAAAAGCAAAAAGAGCGATTAGGAAAGAAAAAGGTTTGGACAGGAAGTAGTTTATTGATAAGGTGTTGGAAAGACATTGGGACACTCGTGTGAAGGGGTATAGAGTGTTCGGTGTTCCGAGTATTAGCCATTTAATTCACGGTGTTCGTGGAGCAGGAGGCCGATCAGGTAAGACTATGTTAGTCGGTGCGTTGAGGTTGAAGCGCATAGTAACGTGGGAAGACAAATATTGAGGGGCAGCAGAAATGGACAAGAATAAACTACATTAATAAATTGTACGCGATTCCAGCAGACTGTCATGGTGTATTATACTTAACGGTGACTGCAGATCACAGACCGTTTGCAACTCGGTATTCATGGGCGCAGTCATAGACTGTTCAAACTAGACTAGGTCATGCAGGGCACTGAGTTTGCCGTCCGATTGCAAGAGAAATGAAAGCAAAAAGCGCACTAAGGAGCGGACAGTTTCGGGATGAAGAGAGCTTTAATGGTGCTGGTTGTAGAATTCGTGGGAATGTCTATATATGATCGGGCCGTTCTCCCAGAGCTCGTCCTCCGGTATGCAGATGCCCAGGATCTCTGGTACGTTTGGGACGCTTAATAGTCTAGTTATGACCATGGAGAATTGCGTGAGACTATCAGATGCTCTGACGACTTCCGGTAGCTTATTCCATACATGCGCATATCTATAGAGGAAGAAGTTAGAACGTATGGAGCAACGTGTGTTGGGTAGTGAGAATGAGTGTGTCTTTTGGCGCAGACGATAACGTGTATCGCCAAGCGGCTGAAAAAATTAGCGACACTTGAGTCCGATGTTTTGCTTAGCTTATATAGGAAAACAAGGTTAGTTTTAACCTCGCAGGCAAAGTTATTCCATACCAAGCTGCTTGCAGCGGCCTCGATAGTTGAGCGCAGATGCTCCCAAAAGACGCTTAGTGAACGAACGCTGGACTTTATCAATAACCATCCTGTCACTTTTATGTGAGTTAGTAACAACCATTGAGCAGTACTCTACTATAGGCCGGGCACACAACGTATAGAGCATGAGTCACGACTCTAACAAGCACAATGACTTCAGTATATAGCCAATGATTGACCTGGCTTTGGCAGAGCTATGGCTCGCTTGATCCGCAAAATTCGATGAGCTGGAATAGTGTACACCGAGGTCGCGCACAGTGAAGGTGTTATCAAGTGATGTGCCGTTAAGGGTTAATAGTTTGGGATATAAAGCACCGGTGGGAAAGGACGTTGCATTTTGTTGGTGAGAACTATAGTTTCCATAGATCACACCATGTTACAAGAGCACCGAGATCGCTTTGAATGCTAGAGAAGCTATTACGTAGACAGCTAGAAGCAAATGAGAAAAAATTTTTAGGTTATCACCAAAAGGGTACGGCGTGCCATGTTTAAAGGTCTGGAATACATCAATAGTGTACAGCAAAAGCAGCAGAGGACCCAGAACGCTGCCTTGGAATACTCCGCTGGTTACGGGTGCCTTTATGGATGAGAGGTCGCCCAGTTGCACTGACTGCGTTCGGTTGGAAAGGTAAGAAGAAAACCATGAACGTGGTGGCTGGGGACACCGTATGCTGCTAGTTTAGTCATTAAACCATTGTGTGGGACTCGATCAAACGCTTTTTCATGTCCAGGAGGATAATGACCAGTACCTGACCTAGGTCGATGGAGTGTGTCACGTGGTTTAAGAATTCAAAATGGCAGGTTTGACAGGATTTAGTTAGCAGGAACCCGTGTTGAGGCCTATTGATAAGATTGCGTTGCAACCGAAAGCGAATCATCAAGTCCTTTATTCTTCTTTCCTTGAGTCGAGACGCAATAGGAGTGTGACTAATAGGACGATAATTGTCAATATTTTGGCGACAGCCTCGTTTGTGTCGTGGTATGCCGATTGCTTGCTACCAATTGGACGGGTAATGACCACGCTTCATTGAGAGGGTGAAGACATTAAGGAGAAGGACTGGAACGTCCGAGCCTCCAAGTATTAAATGGAAGAAGGCACACCGTCAGGACCTGGGTAGTGTGACCGTTTCAACGAGCAGTGCTCGCTTGATATTGCATAAGTCAAAGTCAGTGGTATGAATTTGATCTTCAGTAAACTTGGGGATCGTATTTGGCAGTTCCAAGTCATTGCTAATGTGGGAATGACGGAAATATGTGTAAGTGAACTCGCAGAGATCAACCGCACCAGTGATTATACTTTTATCAGGAAGCACAAGGGTAGTAATCGGGATATTTTGCTGCCATCCCGCTGCTTCATTAGTCGAATAAGGGACTTTGCCTTGTTTTCAGTACAAGGCGCTGCATGCTCTATTAATCTGCGCGCAGTAATTTGTGAATTTCTCCAGTCGGCTAGTGATTCGTTCATACGTATGATTAGGTGAAAGCTTTTGGTCTTGAGGTAGCGGGAAAGCATTTTCTTGATCCTGCTGCTCAGGTTGCATGTGGAGGCGTCATCGAGAGTTTGACGCTTTCTGATCTTCCTCTGTGTTGGAATGGGGACATCTAAGCCGTTGGTAAAATTGCTGTAGAGCACGTTGGTCGCAGTATCTATGTTGTCGGAGAGGAAGAAATCGTCCCAGGGTGATGATCGGAGAAGGGAGGAGAAGATGTCCCAGTTGATGCGCTGGAGGTGCCGAAATACCTCATATTTTGTGACTGCATGTTGACGGGATTTAGCGAGCTCGAAGGACAGCTTCACCACCTTGTGGTCGCTGCCCGGTATGTTGTCTAACACGCTAGTGCATGCGCGCGAGCTACCGTTAGGGAATATAAGGTCCAGTGTGTTCGATTGTCTAGTCGGTACATTCACGTGCTGTGTCCATTCATGAGTGGAAATAGTGTCAACAAGGACCCTGTAATTGGGTGGAGCTGACTGTCTGATCCACGAAACATGAGGCATATTGAAGTCTCCAGCAATGATCTTATAGCGTGCAGGGTGAAATGAGACTTCCTGAAAGAGTGTGACCAATTTGTTAACGCTAGCACCAGAGGAGTGTGATGGGTTGGTTAAACAGCATATCAAGAAGTCCAGATGACCTACAACGGCCTGAATCCAGACTGAGTTTTCAGAGTTGCCAAGAGATATAGTGTGGAACGATGATGCCTAAAACCCGTTCTTGACGTATATGAGGCATCCGCCACCACATTTACTTGTACGTACTTTGCAGAAACTGGTGTGCCCTGGAATGGGGAGCGGTGCGTCAAAAGCGTCGGCCGAGTGCCATGTTTCTGTTAGCAACACCACATGCGGGCTTGACAGAAGGATGAAGGGGCCTAGAAGGTGCAATTTATTTCCAATAGATCGTACATTGAGGGGGAGGAAAGTGTACGAGTCGTATTCGCATCGTTCCGTCATCGGGTCGTCAGATTCTGTAGTAGGGTCGTAACAAGACAGTGGTGGAGGCGTTTCCGATACACTATTATCTACCGTTCCCGGGTTGAACACATCAGGAGATGTGGTAGCAAGTACTGGTTCTACTTGTATGGGGACGACTCCAACTGGTGTAGCAGTCAGCAGATGTTGGCGAGGGAGGGCGTGGGTGCTTGAAGCAAGTAACGGCGGGCGGTGTCCCGGCAAGTTCGGTAAGTAAGGGGTTGTAACCGGCTGGAAAGATTTGGGCAGCTCTAGCTGCATTGGCAAACATTGACATGGTGCCCAGGATGTGGGGTAACAAAGGCGTGGAATGGTGTGGATATAGGGGCTGTCCGTTAGGTGTGTTCAAGACAGAAGCTGGAGCCGGAGTGAAAATAGAGTGTGAATAGCAGGCATCAGGGCAAGAAGAAGATGAGTAGGTGTTAGTTACTTTGCTAGCGACCTGATAAAGAAGTGGGCAATGTGGGAATTGGGAATTGGCAAGGCATTCTGTCTGAATTGGCATGACGTTGGATTGTTCAGGGGAACGTTCGTAAGTAGAATGTTTGAAGGTTACTAACTGTGGGTGGGTAGAAGTCAGCCATAAAGTTGAGGCTGGCTGTAGACTGTTGCTTGCAGAAGATGAAAGGTTGTGCTAGATGCAACTGCATAGGTTGATATGTCCCGCATTGTTCCATAAAAGGGGTAGAATTCATGGGGGCCAAGGTAAAATGCCTTGGATGAGGTGCGTATTTGTTCTGGTTTGTACGGTTTCATGATGGAAGGACATCGAACGGGAGGAGCGTAGATTTACAATAAGGTTGTCAAATAGGTCAGCTTATTAGAGGCTAAGACACGTCAAATCTTAGCTAATCAAATTACGTTGGGTGCTAATGGAATATAACTGAGGTAGCCTGAGCCGAAAGATGCCAGTGAGAGAGCTAAACTATAATCAAATAGGTGTCGCAGACGAGTAAATGACAATTAAGCATCTAGAAAGAAGCCGCTGAGCGCTGACCGGATGAGATAAGGAAGATCGCCAGAAGAGAGCTAAAAAGCTTGTATGAAGAAAAGACAGCAGACAGGAAGAATGCAAGCATTCATTAAGATTACTGTGGGCGGCACATCATATAAGGCGGAAGAACGGCGGCGCGTATGTACACAGTTCATGCTAGGGTGCTGGGATAATACTCCTTTGGGTAGAGCCAGGGAAAGCTAGTTCGAGAGCTGGACGCCTGCACGTGAAAAAGTCGAAGACGTTACAACAATTAAGAGATGTGAACGTCTAGAATAAATGCTAAGGAGCTGCTGCGCGCTGACTTGATAAGTTAGGAAGGAGTGCTAGGAGCAGGCTAATACGTTTACATGAAGGAAGGACATCAAACAGGCAGAATTCATGCATACATTAAGTTTACTGAGGACGTCGCAGCATACGAGTCAGAGACGCGCAGTTACTGAGTCCTGTTAGGGGGCTAGGATTTTAGTGCTAAGGTAGACCGAGCCGGAAAATGCTAGTGAAAGACCTGGACGCTTACCTGAGCAGGTATCACAGAGGTTGCAGGAAGCAGAGGACAAATGATCGCTTAGAAAAGAGTGGCTAAGGAGCAACTGTGCGCAGAACACATGAGTTATGTTTGTTCCACAGGAGAGAGCTGAGAACGGTTTCATTAAGAATGGTCAGCGGACGAATGAAGCGCATGCGTACAATACGGCTGCTAATAATTCAGGGCATAAGGGGATAAGACGCAGCGACGCACAGCTAATCATTACTTGCTAGGGAACTGACGGAATATAACTAAGGAAGCCTGGGCCGGAAGAAGCCAGTGGGAGAGCTGAACTACTATTATTTAGGTGTTGCAGATGAGAAGGTGACCGCTGTGCATCTATCAAGGAATCCTGTGCCAGAAAAAGCCGGTGCGAATGCTGGACTACAGGATAAGTACGTGTCATAGACGTAGCGAGTAATAGATAACTGGACTTCTAGAAAAGAGCCGCTGTGCGCGGACCACTTGCGTTATCTTTGCTTCACAGAAGGAAGCTGAGAAAGGGTACTTGATAAAGGGACATCGAACGGAAGATACAGGCATGCAATTTGGTTACTAAACTGTTCAGCGCATAGCGGCTAAGACACAACGACGCGCAGATAAGCAAATTATGCCAGGGTGCAAATAAGATGTTACGAAGGTAGCTGGAGCTGGGAAAAGCCGGTGAGAGAGCTGAACTTAAATTAATTGGGTGTCACAGTTAAGTGCCAGCTGGGCAGCTGTCAAGGAGCGGCAGTACTCTGATCTAAAGAGATAAGTAAGGTCGCCAGAAGAGAGCTAAAAAAGTTGAATGTGGAAAGGAAAGCAAGCAGGAAGAATACAAACATACATCAGGTTAACCGAGAGAGTCACAACATCAGGAGCAAACTAAAAAAGAGATTGATTGCAGAATGAACAGAAAACAGGAAGAGTGTATACTAAGGGAGACTGAGTCGGAAAAAACAGATGATAGAAGTGGACTACAATAAAAGTAAGTGTCTTGGACGTTGCAGTGTGTGGTGGTTAAATGAATGTCTAGAAAAGGAGACTAGGGAGTGGCTGTGCGCAGATATCATAAGATATGCATGGTTGCCACAAGAGAGCTAAAAATGTTAGGTGAAAGGACTACAAACGGGCGGAGCCCAAGCGTACATTAAGGTTGTTAAATAGGTCAGAGCATCAGACGCTAAAGCGCAGCGGCGCGCAGATACTCAAATGCTTCCTTTGTGTTAAGGTAAACTGAAGCAGGATTAGCTAGTGAGAGTTGGACTTGTATATGGGAAGTCACAGGTGCTGCAGAAAGTCATAATTAGATAAAGTTCTAAAAGGAGAGACTAAAGACTGGCTGTGCGCAGACTTGCTGAGATCAGAATGATTGCCTGAACCGAGACAAAAACGTTATATGAAAGGACATCCAACAGACGGAGCCTAAGCATACAATAAGGTTGTTAAATACTACACAGATGTCAGCACTTCCGCAAAATGTTAAAATGTCTAGTCAGGATAAGAAATATGACGGGGGAGCTGTCATGAGATACAGATAGGTTAGACCATGGTCTCATATGCCTGCTGGCAGTCATGAGATGAGAGGCGGAAATCCGGCGGAAAGGTATTGTAACGGCAGTTGAGGACAAGCATTATTTTATTTGGAGTTGAGTGTGGTCGAATTGGGAAGACGATTATATGTGGTGAGTTCCATTTTCCAACAGTTCCCCTCCCAGTGTGTTAAGGCTTAAAAGTGTCGATACCTGAATGACTGTGAGGTACCTATTAAGTGCCGGACGGAATAGGTTTACATTAGCAGATGCCCGCACAGTATGTGGACGCCCATTCCACATATACGCCTATCTGTAGAGATAGAAGTTTGCACGCCTACTACTGTAAGCTTACGGCAGAATAATGTAGTGCGGTTTATTACGAAGAGGGTACGAAATGTTAGCCGATAATAGGAAGGGCGTTAGTGAGATCGCACGAGGATTATTGATAAGCTGACATAGGAAGATGAGGTTAGTTTTCAGCCTGCGCAGCCATAAAAGCTCTAGCGCGAGTTTGACGTAACGACCGTGATAGTTGAGAGTAGTGTGGCGCAGAAGACGTTTGGTAAACGATCGCTGAACCTTTTAATGGCTTCTCTGTCGCATTTTCTGGAGTCGGTAAACACGACTTAGCAATATTCTAGCAGAGGTCGGGCGTAGGTTTTGTATAGAGCAAGCCTAGATTATTGCTGAGCCAGGGATTTGAATATGTATCTTATGATGGAGCGTGCTTTGATGAGCAATGCGTCACTGGTTCCGCGAAGTTCAGAGAACTGGAGTAATGTACGCCTAGGTCTCGAACTGGGAGGCTATTAACAAGCAGAGTGCCTTGAAGCGCTAATGCCTTGGGCGGAACGATGCATCGGTATGAGAGAACGCTGCATTTTCCGGTGGAAATGCCAGATTCCAACTGTCGCATTGAAAATCCAGGGCCCTAAGTTTGCTTTGAATTTGGGAAAGACCGGCTTGCATGTTGGATGGGGAACGGAGGATACCAGTTTGATATCCTCGGCAAACAGATAGGACTTGCCATATTGTATTACCTGGAACACGTCATTGATATATGGCAAGATTAGCAGTGGGCCTAGTTCGCTGCCCTGAAAAACCACTTTGAGTGGTTTGGGGAGTGACCTAGACTAGTCCACCTTTACTGATTGCGTGCGAAATGAGATATAAGCTTGGAACCATAAGAGCATGCGGTCTGAGGTTCCGTAAGATTCAAGCTTTACCAATAAGTTCGCGTGTGGTACTCGGTCAAAAGCTATTCTCATGTCACGGAAGATTATGACCAGTGCTTGTTTGGCATCAGTCTGTGCAGTCGCATTGTTAAAGTACTCAAATTAGCAAGTTGGACAAGATTTGGACGGTAAAAATCCGTGTTGTTGTCTATTGATAAAGTTGCGACTAAGTAGAAAGTTCAGCAAGTTCTCCCTAACAATTCTTTTCATCACTCTTGAGGCAATAGACGTATGGCTGATGGGGCGATATTTTTCTGTGTTTTGACGGCTACCTTGTTTATGTCTAGGGATGAGTATGGAATGCTTCCAGTTGTTTGGATACAAGTCGAATTTCATTGAGAGCGTAAATAAGTTAAGAACTAGAACAGGAAGGTCCTTGCCACCGAGTAGCAGCAGTGCAGGTGGGAGACAATCAGGGCCAGGGTGTAGGAGCAGATTAAGTGATCTAATTACTCGGATTATGGAACGTAGGTCGAAGGTACTTATGTCCAGCGGGTCGTGGGTAAGTTTAGGCACAACAGTTGGCAAGATCAAGTTGAAGTAAGTGAAGCAATTGCAGAAGTGGCTATTGAGAACCTCAGCTCTTTTCTTCGGATCGCTAATTACGGACTCAACGGAGAGTCTTAGACAGGTGATGAATGTTGCTGTATGGTTGTTTCCATATTTCAATGGCTGAGTGAGGGACTTGGTTTTAGTAACGATGTGATGCGTTGCGGCAGCAGTGGCGGTTTGCAACTGTTTTCATTGTTTTCATCCCACCTTAACCATCACACCCAGTCAGCGCAACTGGGTAACATCACTTGGAAGAGTTTTTCTGTAACCAGCGTTGTGTTCCAGAGAAGCATCCTTTGTCCCTTGCTGTTTCCACTCTACATAAATGACATTTCTCGAGGTTTCAGTCATTCCAAACCAAACATATTTGTTGACGATGTGAAGGAGGTGTTTTCCTCCGATCCTACTGACATGCAAAACAACCTCTCCGTCATTCGAGAGGACTCAGCGCACTCGAAACCTAGTGTGCTTTATGGAAACTTGAATTCTCCCCATCCAAATGCAACGTCCTATCCTACGGGTGTCCTGTACCACCTACCGCGCTATTACTTAACAGTATTCCTCTAGAAATCTACTCCACGGTTCGCGACCTCGGTGTGCACTACTCAAACTTGCTAAACTTTGCTGAACAAGTTGGCTATAGTTCTGCAAAAGCAACGGCAACGTTTGGATACGTCCTCAAATCTATGTGCTTAAGAGAATCTCGACTCACTCTTTAGAAAATATGTGCCCCTTCAGTTGTGAAATACCTTTCGTTGGGTATTGCTAACGCCTACAAAGTCGCTAGCTTAGTACTCGAGAAGGTACAGCGCTCGTTTACTAAGCGCCTACTAAGCTTTACTACACTCAGTTATCAAGACCGGTGTAAGCAGTTTGGGCTAGAGTCACTTTGGCTTTGCCGACTTAAAGCCACCATTAACTTCCTCTATAATCTCGTCAAAGGCTGTAAAAGAGGTACTAACTGCTTTTGCCAAACGCTGGGCGATATCCGATACACTTAAGTAAGAATCCGCACATATTTTCTCTACCAAGTGCGCACTGTTCCATATCTTTTGCCTTGTTCCTCTACAGATACGCCAGTGTATGGAATAAGTTTCCAGGAACCGTCAGGAAATATGAAAGTGTCACATTATTCTCCGCGGTTATAAAGCGAGTGCTCACAGTTCCTAAAGTGGCGGAAACGTCGGGCACCTTCGTATCTGCAGATGAGTTCTGGGGAAAGGTCCTACCCATATATAGCTGCACAACAAAACTTAGCTGCGTATACCTGTCACTAAAAGCTACCTTTTTCCCTCAATAGCTTTCCTTCTACAAACTCGTGTAAATTAACTACCTACTGCAGCTGCTCTATATAATTCGGATTTGTACAGCACTTCATCGTTACCTAGTTCAGGCTCGTCTGAGCTGACTCACCGGCTCTTTTATTACAGCCAGGCGATGGAGGCCTAACACCGATAATGTCCTTTTTCCTCAACTAAGTGGGTTGAGCTTCTTCCCACTTTTACTTAAAGCCATTGTAACCTATCAGTTGCTTATCCGTCTGGGCCTGACCTTATGCATCTGTGCGTTCTGCCTGGGATTAGTTCAGTAACGTCTGATCCATCACACATTCCGCCTCCACGACCTAGGTATGTAGCATTTCCTAACCATGGTCTGAGGTTTTGTGTCCCGAAGCTGCTTGCGTCCTCAAATGTTACCTCTACGTTTGCTGGGCCGCATAGCCTCTTCTTCCTGCCTAATTCAGTCTCATCGGAGCACACCCGTCTGTTTTCTGATAGCCACTAGGTTACAGAGATATACGGACTCAGGTTTGGCACTTCTACCGGTTCCTTTACCCTCCTTTGCTAGGATTGCTGTTCCTCCTCACTTTTAACTCCAAAGCCATTTGAATGCGAGAAAACACTTACATGTTTGAGCCGCTTGTCTCACTCTCACCTCACCTGGCTTGCTTGTTTTCTGTCTCATGCTATCGTCCCGCATTGCCACACTTGTCTTTGCTGTTTCGTTATCTCACATATAACATTAGGGATTAAAAGCCTGGTTTACCGCATGTTCATCCTTAGTAACTTCTCTTTTTAACCATAAATTGACTTAGGCTCCTTCACACTAATGGTGCAAGCCCCATCATCGCGAGGCTACGTTAACCTGCCTGTGTACTCTGTTCTTGATCCCGCCTTATACTGACCTTATGAATCTATGCATGCCTCCTGGGACTCGCTCTGTAACGACTGCTCCATCACACCTTTCGTCTCCTTGACCTCCTTGGGAGACCTCACCTAAACGTTGTCCTGGATTTTGTTTCCTGTAACTCTGCTTAAATCGTTACTTGTCACCCCACATCTGTTGGGCTGAATGGTCTCTTCTTTCTGTTTAATCCAGTCTTGTCCAACCTGTCTAGCCTGTTTTCTTACAGCTACTAGACGACTGAGGTTCACTAACTCATGTTTGGCACTTCCACTGATCTTTTTATCTTCCCCTGCTTTGTCTGCTTTTGCTCCCCATTTGTACCCCGAAGCCATTAATGCTATTATAAGCTTATCTTACTACCACCTCACCTGGCATGCTTGTTGCCTGCCTGATGCGTTCGACTTGCATTGCCACACAGGTCTTGGCTGTTTCCTTACCTCGCTTATTACATTGAGGCTTAAAAGCCTGATCTACCTCATATTTTCTCGTGCATATCTTTTGTTTTTTAACCGCATTTAAGCCTTGTATTAACTCAATGTGACCTGCTTTTCTTACCTAGTTTTTGATCTGGAACTATTAGGCTGTAAGCGCGGCTCTGTCCCTAACCACATGACACCTCTCATTGCCCTTTCTACTATCCGTCGCTCCTGCCCAGAATGCTGTTGCTGACTTTGGGTTTAAAAACTCTGTTTGCATCGTTTGTTCCACAAACCTAGCTTGAGGTGGTAACCTGTCGGTCATTCTTATGTTTTTGCTATAGACACCAACCAACTTGAACCTTAATTTCATGGCAACAAGTATCTATACATACCCCAGTTTCTGGCTCTTCTATTTAGTTTCTCCTTTCCTCTTTCGCTTGCCACCGTCTTCTCTTTGTTCTCATTCCTCCTCCCTTTTCTTGCTTCTAGTTATTAGGTAAACTTCGCCCGCATAGGTATATTAGATGGTTGCAGCATCATCATCATCATCATCAACAGTAGTACATCAGCCATTTGAACTGATGCTTCGCCGCCATACAACCATGAGGACCTATGAACTAAAGAATAAGAATAGGGAGAGAAGGGAGACTTGCCTGAAAACCTTAATGCCCTAAGCAAACCTTCAGGGTCAAGGCGCCTACACCTTGTGTAGACAACATTCCGTCACAAAGAGCTAGCTATCGTGCAAAGATAAGGTGGCATCGGCGAGACAGCTTCCTTGCGGCTTTCACTGCCACCCGTCATAATCAGCCATTACCCAGCAGATAACTCAGCAACAAACACACTTTAAACAGACAATCCGACTAGGAGACGGCAGCAGACGCGCCACTGGTGTCGGTTGCGAGCCATGTCCTGTAAAGTCTCGAGCCAAGCACAAGGTGAGTCACGTGGACTCCAACCCGGAAGGCGAGACGGACCAACGGCACCCAGTTTGGTCGTCAGTGACTTCATTTGCCGCTGCCAAGTCAACTTCTGTCCACCTCGAGCCTTGCGCCATCCGACACCTGGTAGACTGAACAAGGTCCTCCTGGGTAAGCGGTGACCAGGCATGCGTAGCACGTGCTCGAGCCAACGTAACTTATTCAGTGCTATCTGTTGTTCTAGGGAGCTAGCATGATCATCACCACCTAGTACTCGCCTACGCACATCATCGTTGCGAACACGCTGGTGCCATCCGACACCAGCAATGCTTCGCAAACAACGATGATCAAAGACTTGAAGGCGCCTCAGATCTTCAGACCGAAGGGGCCAAGTCTCACTACCGTACAGCAGAACGGCCCTCACCGTGGCCTTGTATACACGGCCTTTCAGATGGAGGGAAACTCCCTTCTCTCGCCAAAGATGGCGCAGGTTCAAGAAAGCAGCTCTAGCCTTTGCAATGCGTGAGCTCACGTCAGTTTCCATGCGCCCATCATTGCTGATGCAGCTGCCAAGATAAATGAATTGATAAACCACCTCGAGTTCCACGTTAGCAAGCGTCAAGGGGTCATCGAGTGGCTGGTGGTCCTGCAGCAACACTTTGCACTTTGAAGGTGCGAAGTGCATACCAAATAATGGGACCACTCTGGTCAGGCTATTCAGGGTTGATTGTGCCGCCTCAACATTGTCGAAAAGCAAGACGATATCGTCCGCATAATCTAGATCAACTAACCGTTCACCAGGCAGCACTTCAACACCTACATCGTGAGATTCCGCAAGGGAACACTCCATGATAGAATCCACGACGAAATTGAACAAAAACGGGGAAATCGGGCAACCCTGTCGACGCCACTTGTAGTCGAAAAGCTATCCGATAGGGCACCATAGACCCTGACGCGGCCTCTAGTGTTCGAGTATAGAGCACGAAGGATGTTCACATATTTCGTGGTAACACCTTTTCGCGCACGTATTTCGAACAGAATCGATCGATCGACTGAATGGAACGCACTCTTGAAATCGAGGAACACAGCTATTGTCGGTCTGCGGTATGCGTGGTGCTGCTCTAGCACCTGCCGCAAAGTAAATATATGGTCTATACAGCCACGTCCTGGACGAAAACCGGCCTGCTCTTCTCTAATCCGAGATTCCCGTTCTGCAGTGAGGCGACGAACGATAATCGAGGCCAGTAATTTTGTCACAACTGGTGTTAGGCTAATACCCCTGTGGTTAGAACAGTCGTTGCGACTGCCCTTCTTGTATATTGCCACTATAATCGATTCGCACCAATTAGCCGGCACATTCTCTTCTTTCCAGATACGTTCGAATAGGGAGGTCAGTGCTTTGCAGAGGACCTCTCCTCCATCCTTAAATAGTGCAGGTGGTAGGGAATCCGGGCCAGCGGCACGAAAACGATTGAGGGCTGTGATCGCGTTTCGGACCTCGGCCTCCGACGGAGGCTCTAAACTAACCGTCCATGGCTCGTCCTGCATCATCTGAGTAGGAAGAGGTCCTGGAGCAAGGGGCCAGCTGAACTGATGTTCAAAGTGCTCAGCCCAACGAGCCATACGGTGCTCCTTATTGTGTAGCAGCGCACCCGCGCTGTCCCTGATTGTCTCACTGACGCCTGGTTTTCTGGGACCAGTGGTGCGTATTAGCTGGAAGAGCTTCCGGTAATCGCCTACTGCTCCTGCCTCCTCCATTTCTTGAGCCCGACTGGTCCACCAGGCTTCCTTGTCAGCACGTAGGCTCCGCTTTAGTTTACGCCTAATAGCCCGTCTGGTCACATTGTGTTCAGTACCAGCCGGGAGGTGTCTTCTAGCTTCCAAAAGGTTCACGGACCTCTCGGATATCCAGTGACTGGTGTGATGACGACTGATAGTGCCACAAGCAGATGTTCCTGCGTCGTGCATAGTGGCCGAGATCCTATTCCACTGAAGTTCAGTATCATTAGGACAAGAAAGCGAGAGTTCGCTATGCAGTGCTTCTTGATAGGCTTGCCTGACAGAGGGCTGGGACAATTTCTCCGTTGCCAATCGGGGGAGACGCTTTGCGCGCCTTCCAGTAAAGTTCATGGAGAAACGACAGCACACCAAGGCATGGTCAGAGTCGACACAGGTACTCCAATACGAGCGGCAATCCAGAATGGAACCGCGCCACCTGTAACTTATGGATATGGGGTCAATTTGGGTCCATCGCTGACCAGCTACAGGTGGACGCCAAGTGGCACTTCGGCGCCCACTGTGTCTAAAAGCAGTGCTAGTAAGAAACAACTGGTGCTCCGCACACAGTTGCAGCAGGCGCTCGCCGTTGTCAGTCCGTTCGGCGTTAAGTCCATACTTACCACCCAGCTGAGCTTCTGAAGAGCTCAGACGCCCTACTTGTGCGTTCATATCCCCTGCACGTACCATAATATCTGAACTAGTAGCACTGCGTAGCAGCGTGTTCAGTTCGTGATAGAAAGTGTCCTTGACTGCATTTGAATTGCAGTCCGTGGGAGCATAAGCATAAATCGCAAACAAACAGCGTTTTGTTTTGCTTCGCGAATGCACCTTAGCTGATGTCGTCAAACGGGCTGCACATAAACGGCTGTTCACCGGAATCCAATCAACCAACGATGACTCAGCCTTGGAGCTGAGAATGATACCTACACCAGCTTGACCCGTGAGTGCTGCATCGGCGTCTCCGGATGCGTGCAACCAATAACGAGAGGATAAGCCGGGTGCAGTCAATTCAATAACTCCGTTAGGGTCATTAATCCTAGTTTCGGACACACAACACACATCAACACCCAGTGTGTCCAAGGTGCGTGCGAGTGCAGCCTGTTGACCTGTTTGTCTTACAGTGCGGCCGTTGAATTTCGCCATGGAAACGGGACAGCGTGGTCCTATAAGGAACGTTTGCTGATAGGCGTCCGATAGGTGCTGTGGGATGATGACTGCAGATGGTTCTACTCCAGTAGCACTTCGGTTGCTGTCAATTAAGCTGGGAATTATAGAAGAGAGGTTAGTAATGGGGGCCGGGATGGGAGTAAGAGAAAAAGGTGGAAAAGAAAGAAGGGAGGCGCCAGCAGTAGCATGCTTTCGCTTATCCGCCCTGCTGTATGCAGCAGATAAGGCGACCCTTGATAATCTGCGCGACGGCCGATGCAGGATGAAGTTTATGTTTGAAGAAAATGTCATGGTTGTATGTTGGCTGGGATACTGCCAGGGCTCCCAGACCTAGACAAGAGAACGATTAGGGTCCTCATCCAAAGCCTTTGGCTCAAAAGCCTGTCCGCAAGGCAGCGGGGTGGCAGTGATTTAGATATACAGAAATGGACGCCATCCCATTTCAAACCCCCAACCTGGAGGACCAGGAGACCGAGTTTGTCTGACCTCTCACCATTGACCAACCTGGTAGGAGTAGCTCTCAAGATGCTCGGAGGCATCACCCAGTATAGCTCAATGGGTCAATGAGGTACGCAAACCGTCGCACCACGTTAAGGTCCAGGCTCGTTGTTGGTTGCAGCATACAAAATACCAAACCTTTTCTTTGCTATTCATGTACCATCGTTACCATGTTGTACCATATATGACTTGTACATTCACACTACATATTGTCACAGGGTTCCTCATCAGTCTCTGCTGCTCTCCTTTTCTTTACCTTCTCTTCTCTTCATCGAGGTCTGAAGATTTCAACATAAACTTACCAAGGATCTCATCTTTGTTGGATCCTTGCATCATTGGATGATAGAGAGCAGAAGGAAGACCCTTTGTCAGCTTCTTCACTTCCCGAGCATTCCGGAGACGAGTGGGTCAGTGCGGCGGAAGGTACCGCAGTGCACCACAGTAGCTGTCTTAGAAGCAGCAGAATCCCAGCGCGCTCAGGTGAGAATCTAACTATTGTTTGAAACGTTCCTCTGTCTCAGCATCAACAACAGGATCCGGCAACCGGTTCCAATTATGCAACATGCGAGTTTATAAGGCCAAATTAAGCTGCACCCGAAGATTTCTTGGTTTGAACAGTTTCATGTGGTGGCCTAGTGTCGAACTCTCAGTGTTGAGTTGAAAGAAGTCCTGTAACTCGCAACCCAGTTCTCCTCTGAGTATACGTTGAGTGCATATCAAACCTCCTCGTTGACCGCGGTAACCTAGAGCGTACAAGTTCGGTCGTTGAAGTCGGTGTGGATACGACAGGCCTCGCAACTCGGGGACGGATTTGGCTTCACGCCGTTGAACCTATTCTATCACATCAAATCCGGAGTTGGTGAGAGGGGAGGCAGCGGGCTGCCCATATTCAAGACTCGGACATACATGTCAGCCAAAGGGGAGTCGGAAAAGTCCCAAGGTCAGGAGAGAAAACCCTCTACGTATAATATGGAACATCCTGTAGGACACAGCGACCCTCTTCTAGATGTCTTGGATAGATTTGAGGTTTGATGATACTAGCACTCCAAGATGCCTCTTTTAGGTTGCGCTTCTGAGCAAACAACCAACAATGTGATAAGTTTCATATGGGTTTGGTGAGCCAACGGGGCGAACGGATCATGTATCATGATTTACGGGCAACTGCCACTTAATCAACCAATCGTGGAGTAGATGAAGCGTAGATTGTAATCTGTCAGCGTATTCAAGGCTGGATAATTCCATTCACAGCTTTAGGTCGTCAGCGGAGATTAGGCGATCCGTCTGAAGAGTAGACGTTAAGTTGTTGATGAATATATTGAAAAGTACGGGACCGAGGACAGAGCCCTCTGTTGGACCCCACTCGTCATGAGAACAAAGGCGATAAATGTGTTATTCACCTTCACTTGCACAGAGCGGTCTTTTTCGAAAGTCGGAGATCCAAGAGAGGGGGTCCCAGAATTGCCGATTCCTTGGAGTGTAAATAGACGTCATTCATGCGGGAATTTGTCAAAAGTTTTATTGAGGTCAACGAACACAAAGTCCAGGTTTTTGCTGGAGTCTAGCTACATGCCCAGGTGTCTGTTGCAACGAGCAAGTTCTAGCTACAAGAGCGTGCTTTTCGGAACCCATGCTGGGTATAAGAAATGACATCCTGACCCCCAAGATGAAGATTAACAGCCTGTTTTAGGATCCGTTCCATAACTTTACACACTATTGACGTCAAACATATTGGACGATAATTGACTGGATCATGTCGACTTCCTTCTTTGTAAATGGGTTTGACGATAATCACTTTTCAAGCTGAAGGAAGACGGCTAGCTCATAGTGAGCGACATAACAGTTGACATATGGGTGAAGCTTGTATGCCGCCACAGTCCTGAGGAACGAAGTATGCAATCCATCATGGCCGGGTGAGCTATACGGATCTAACTGAAGAAGAAGTTTAATCACAGAATCAGGGTTAATATCTACTTGGGCCAAGGAATTTGGAAAAGTGGATACGGCTCTGTCACTAAATGGTGTTTCATTTGCGTAAACAGAAGTGGATTCATTAGCCAAGTGCCTAGCTTTCTCAGCCTCCTCTTGAAGTAAAGCTTGATGATCTCAAGAACAAAAAGCAGGGATGCCATTACCAGCTCTAGTGCTTCTTTTCAAATAAGAGTGTTGCCAGGGATAGCTCGTATTGTTAACGTTTCTGAAGCTTCATTGCGACACAAACGTTTCTGACAGTCTTGTAGTGAGAAAAGTCGAGTTCTGAATGAGACTGCCTAAAGCGGTCGCACAATTTGCGCCTTCTATTCATAGTTGACCTCAACTCTCGATCCATCCAAGGTGGACCGACAGTGAAGGGCTTTTGATGGGAGGAAGGAACCACCTGCTCAATTAACGACCTCATTCTGGAGAGTACAAGATTCCACGCGTCGTCGAGGTGAGTGTGTTTAGGGATACCCCAATCCGTAGCGCTTGCGGCCGTTTTCAGACGGAGTGGGCCGGCACGCCAAAATTCCGACGGTGACCCCCGTTGCTATGGATCGTGAGACGGCGAGTCCAGTGGAATGAACCAACACAATGATCGCTCTTGCCTATGGGTTAAAGAACGGTTAGGTTCGTGACATCCGAATCTGCCGGGGTGAGCACGAGTTCTGGGATGTGCGGGGTCTGTTCTGGGAAAAAACGAGTAGGCGTCAAGACATGTTGAACGAGGCTGCAGTGGAGAGCGGTTCCAAGCAATGTGGCATCGAAGGAGTGGGACCAGCGATCACAAAATAGTAGGTCCCAATCGACATCCGGTGCATTGAAATCCCCAAGATTAGACCGTCTTTGGGCCCACCATACATCCTTATCGAGCCGAACAATCGCGCTGCGGGACCCGATGGCGCTCTGTAGACGACACCGACCAAGAAAGATCTGCATCCGTCATGAACACGGCGCCAGAGGGCTTCGAAATTGTTATCCTGGTCACTGATAGCTTCAACTAAATGTAGTTTGAGGTCTGTCTTCCAGTAGAGAATTACTGCACCACCTGACCTCACCCCGTGACGATTGGACCGGGAGTGGTGATATCCAGGGATAGAAATTTCCGAGTCCGTGCTTTCTGAGAATAGCCAGGTTTCGGTAAAAGCCATCAAGTCTGGACGAGTCTCCGAAGTAAGCAACTGAATTTCGTCCAGTTTATTCCTTAGACTGCGTACATGGGCAGACAGCACGCGTAGTCCGCTTTTATGTTTTACTGCCTGGGGGTGACAAGAATCGGCTTCCAGCGTATCTTGTGCTCTTCCGAACTACGCAAAAATCCACGATATACAGGTCAGTTTCATCACTCGCCCGACGCGCTCAGCGCTCATCTACAGCCTTCTTCATTTTAATTCGGTCCTCGGGAGAGAGGTCTCCTAACACGTAGAAAGGTTTGCCTTTGAGACGTGGAGTCCGTCAAAGGATGCGCGTGCACTCTTCTTCGTTTCCGCGTACAATATTAAGAGGTAGAACCTTGGATAATTTTTCCTGCTTCTTACCGAGGCGCAAGGCAGAGACAATGTTTATTTCCTGTTTGCCTGCACCAACCAGTAGGGAAATCATCCGCTAGAGCAGTAGTTGATCATGCAACATTCGCTCTGCCAAGGCAGTCTTGTCCGATTCCGCCGCATTCACGAGGATGAGTCAACGGTCACGAGATGGCTGAATGCGCTCTGGAATTGGTGACTTACAGAAGGATGGATTTTCCTTTATCACTTTTCCAGCTCAGAAATTCTGTTGCGAATTATCCACATTTGTGACTGAGAAGCTGGTAGCTCAGGTTTATTCAAAGACTTAGTCTTAGTCTTGGTGACACAAGTGACTGGACCTTGGCCACATGAGGCCAAGTTTACTTTCTCCTTCACTACGTCCGCATTTGACTTCGTTGTAGGCTCAACAGGCCGAATGTGTATTAATGGGTCCAAATGAGAAGTAGACGGGACGGGGGTGGCCGCGACTTTTGGGGCGTCGCTGGAATATGTGTTGCTCCGCTTCTTGGCACGCCTAGCAGAGGAAGCGGAAGAACGGCTTTCAGGATGTTGAGGTGGCGGATGTCTTGCCAAAGCAGCAGCCTGGACGCAATAGCGACAAATCCATAGCAAACCCTTGTGCTCAGCATAGGTTTTGAAGAGCGGTTCAGTGATTTGCGAGCAACGCTTTTGGCCACCTGTCCAGAGTTTGCAGGCAATTCACTAGATGCCCTTAGTCACCACTTTCGCGCAATGCAAACATTGTGAGTTAGACATAATCACTTGATCGTAGAGCAAATTTGACAGTGGTTAAATTTTGTCACGAGTGTTTCGTCAAACACTGGGTTTTGAGATATTTCACCTAAAAGACTCACTCAGTATGGCACGCCAAAATATCCAGCTACCGCGTAGCACTCACTAGACAACACTTGCCGATCTAGCCTGTTTGTCTGCAGCGGAATAAACCTACAAAGACAAAAGTGGATCCAATCCAAACGCTAACACACTCACTCTTATCTTGGTCTGACATCATTGGACCATTTGGTCTGGATATCCTTATCCAGAATATTGGCTCAGCCGAGGACTGTCTACAAAAATGCCTTCAGAACAAATGATTGCCACAACATACCTGAATCACTCCATAACTAGCTAACCCGTGGTCACGCCTGTTAAGCGTCCAATCGCTCGCTTATGCTTGTCAGCAATAGCAGGCTGCTCAATCGACAACGAAAACTGGACTTCCTGGTGACACCAACTGGGTGGCTCGTGCCTACCCTGTTCCAGCAAATGTTTAGCGACAGTAATCCAGGAGTTATAAGGTTTTTGCTTAGCAAGTGTTCTCCCTATAAAAAGCCACTAATGTCGGTTTAACATCACTGCGACCAGGCAGATGTGACTTGCCTGTAACTAAAGTCACGGCCTCATGAGTACCCAACCAACCACACTCCCACCATGGACGACTTTCTACCCTTCTCATATTATCCACGCGATCAATCACGAATGCATTGGCACAAATTCAAACTGGAATAACAGAGAGACACATGCATTTCTACCTACATTTATGAACTCTCAGCTCCAATGTTTAAGACTAGCATGCACCATGTTTATACATTCCCCGACATTTAGTTTTGCCTTTAACCTACTAAAGCTTACATAGGTGTGTCTCGCATTGAACGAGAATAAAGAATTTTTTAGTTATGTTTTTATTAAACGGAATACTAGCTGGAGCTTGGTACTAGGCTTCTGACTGGTAAGGGAGCTCGGTGGCTTGGCGTATACGGGACTGCTTAACACAATGTCGGCCAAATTACAAATAACGGTCACAGATGTTTTACGATCAACCAGACAGTGTTGCTTTCCATCAACAAGCAAATCGGTGCTGCAGAAAGTCAAGGCCAAGTATTGGTGTCTGGATATGTACAACGAAAAAAATCTACATACAAGTAGCTCGTAGGTTTTACTTAAACGCGTGGGGAGGTTAACGGAGCGGGCCAACGGTGATGCCGTTTGCTGCGTGCAATGAACGGGTCGCCTCTTTAATAACACCATTGGAAACGTGGGGGATAACGCTGATTTTGACGCCAGGGTCAGCAAAATAGCGTACTCTCATACTGCCATCGGTGACGATGAAAAGGCGACTGCAGCAGCCAGTAATCGACTTTGCTCCAACAGGCTAGTCTGCCGGCTTCCTTGCGTGTTGCGCTGGATGGAGCAAGCGTTCGGCACAAGCTGACCTGACCTGACGATCAAATCGCTCGTGGTAGCAGAAGTAGATCGACCTATCTGGAGGCGTCGAAGATGGCTGGTGCGAGTACGACCTGTAACAATTTCGACCTTTGTATCCGGACTGTCCGAGGTTTTTTGGTCGACTGGTAAGTGCCGCTACTTGCGTTCTTAGTTCTGGTGCCCCCGTACTCGAAGTAGACTGAACCTGGGAATTTTGGGCGTTAGATTCCCAAATACAGTCAGCAACGTCGGCGAGCTGCGTAAGAGCCGCAGCGTTTGCATACATGGGGTAACGTAAGTTACGTGGCAGGCGAAGAAGGCATATCCCTTTAACGAAAGAGTCGCCGACAGAGAGAAGTTTAGTTTGGGTTCGTTAAGTAGCTGCGTAACACGAGCATGGTCTTATATGCCTGAACATTTTAAGACGGCGGCCTTTAGCTCGTCGTAGGTTTTCTGCTATTCAGGGAGTTCCAGGTTGTCGTCGAGGTCATCGACGACTTGCGGAGGAAGCACCGAAACAACGCACTAAAACTAGGCACTATGAGATGCACCGCCAGGTACTAAAAATGGTATTCTAGCTGCGCAAATCATGCCTTAGGATGAGTCGCACGGAAAGGCAGCGTAATGAGACTGAACCCAATAACCTGATAGACCGAATTTGGGTGAGTGACCTTCATAGTGGAAGAATACGTAGCCAGTGGAAGTAAACCATAATAGTTAAAAGTAAAATTAGTAGGGTGGATGGGAATGTTAGCGGATCTGAAAAGATCTATTAGTAATATACTCATCGAAAAATTCTTTCTTGGCCACAAGTTGTAGCGCGTAGCTCGTGCGCTATACATCCGTTAAGAGACTAAACGACTAACCATGTGCGTACGAAAGCATACACGAAGGTAAACTAAGTAAAAAGGTTTATTTAGCTAAGACTAAAATTAGGGTACCAGGGGAAAGCTAGCTAGGAAGGTTGGAGTTGCGCGTCAAGTGCGTAGATGGGGCGCCGTTAGCAGTCGAGCCGCTCGCGCAAAAGGCGTATATCGTATGTTTCAAGCGGGCTCTAAAGTTCCGATAAGGAAACCTCTTAATTTAATAATACATAAGGAAACGGTAATTTTATAGTATTTAGAATATTTTACTGTCAAATGGATGAATCTCTAGGGCACTACACATTCCCATTCCAGAAGGGAAATCGTTCTTTGGGTTCCTTGAGCTCATTGCGTTGCAGAGAGTAGGAGCTCAAACTCTTCTCATCCCCGTCGAGCCCGTCTCACACTGGATTTGATGCGTGTCTTTGCATTACTAAGTGCTTTGAGGGTTCTTAACAATTGCAGTGACGGCCGCAAGATTCCAACGTCCCCAGCGAATGTTTGTTTGGCAGATGCCTGAACCTTCCCTCTGATGGCGCGTTTGCAAGTCATACAGGTAGGCTGTTCCAATAATTCACCACGCTATTGAATAAAGTGACCTCCACGCGAATGCTGTCCTTTTTGCTTCAATAGTTTTAACGTGTGACAACGTGTGAAACAGTCAGCGTTGGGTCGGAAGAATTGTTGTAGCTCACTTTCAGGTTCCACTCGGAGGATGCGCCCACTGTAGCTGAGGTCACTCCGGCGAAGGCAAAGCTCGAAAGAAAACAGATTTAGCTGCAGGAGTCGGATGGCGTACGGCAGATCATGAACCCCCATAACAGCTTTCGATGCAGGTCCATGAACCTTTTCTAGCAGAGCGCTCTCGAACTTTGGAAGCGGAAGTATAGCTGGTAAGCCGTATGCCAGGACTGGACGGACGGACGATGTGAACAAAGGTCGAAAATCTCAGGAGCCATTCGTGCGAATGATTTTCTTAAGGCACCCACTAGTCCCCTCCTAGTGGCTACCTTCTTCAACGTGTTCTGCGTCGTTCGAAGGTCAGAACTCACGACAACACCGAGGTCTCCTTCATGAGTAGTATTCCTGAGGAGATACCCTCCAAGGTGGTACGCACCTTACGGTTCAATGCTACGCATAGGGAGAACGGCGCATTTATCCCGGTTTACTAGCAATTCCCACTTGATAGACTATTTGTGTAGCTGGTCTAGAGCCCCTTGTAATCTGTCCGCATACTCATGGCTGGATATTGTTTACCATAGCTTAAGGCCATCTGCCTAGATCAAGCAGTCGGTTTGAAGTGCACTCGGCAGATGATTAGGGTACAGTTAAATGAACCGTGGTCCAAGCACTTATCCTTTGAGAATGCGACTAATCTTAGGCACTAGAGAAGGGAAGGTTTGCTTCCTTTGTACGCGCATTGTCCTACCGCTTAGGAAACCGGCAATCCAAGAGAAGAATTCTGGTAATGCCAATTTCCTGGAGGTTATGTAGAAGTCGTACGTGTGGATTCTTATCAAAGTCTTTAATAAAGTCAAGGAATATTACGCCCACTTAGGTTCGCGCATCTTTAGCTTCTGCTCATTTTTCTTTGGCGATGAGTAACTTGGAGATGCATGAGCGTGTTCACCAGAAGCCAAGGAGGTAAGATGAGGTTTAGCCTTACACATCGTGGCCGGAGGGCGCACTTGACTATGAGTTCCATGGTTTTGAATACGACTGATGTCAGGCATATTGGCCGGTAGTTTGCTGTGTCTTGTTGGTTTTCCCTTTCTATTTGGGCAGGACGGTACCAGATTTCCAGCCTGCAGGTAGGCAGCCGACTTCGAGTGATCACCGAAGTACTTGGCAATGTGGTGCGGCGACGTACTCAGCTATCCTTCTGGGGAAGCTGGGAGGCAATCCGTCCGGGCCAGGGGAAAGTTCGGGTCCAGTTCGAGTAGATTAGTGACTACCTCGGGGTTCAATTCAACTTAGTCCATAGAAAAGTAGTGTGAAGGCAAGCAATTGTTGAGCGGCGGATGTTCCGATGCGTAGACCGAGGAATATTGCGCAGCCAGTAGGTTTGCTTTTTCCTCATCGCCCTAGAGAAGAGTATCTTCCTTAGAAGAGGAGCGAGCGGGGATTCCACCACCCGTCTTGGCATTTCGCTTCATGTAGACAAAAGGTTTCTCGGGACAGTTTTGGTATTCCCTGGCCAGTCCATTTTCATATTGTGGCCTATTTCTCATTTTCTCGGAGTGCATAATTCTCTGACAGTGCTGTACTCCAAGTAGCTTGATGTCAATTCTGTGCCTTTGAAATGGTCCCATATTTTTCGTTGATTTTTCATTAGGGAGCTTACTTTATCAATCTAATGGGGTCCTTTTGGTAGCAGTCTGCCCTTGCAATCTGAAACAAACTGTTTAATGAGCCGCATCATCATAGACCGTAGGCCTTCGCATACGTTTTCAAGCTCCAGGGACTGCGGCGTACACCAACCCATGTAACTTGCAGCCTCTCTTAACCTGGGCTGATCAGTGCGTCATCCGTTTCGACTCTGCGTTCCCTGATCGTGGATTGTGGGGCCCCGTGTTCACGGAAAGGAGCATGCACAGTAAGCACACTTCCAAGAGGTTGGGGGACCGTTAGGTATGACATCAGATGAGGCTGTGGTGAGACTCAGGTCAAGGATGTTTGGCCTACTACCAGGGACCATAATTATTGGTGTCAAGTCATGCTTTGTCAGGTTGCATTCGTGCACGGTTTCAAGGAGCTCAACTTCAAAGGAGTCAGGTGGAAGGTCACTGTAAAGCAGGTCACAGATTATCTCGGGGGCGCTGAAGTCGACCATAAGGAGACAGTTTCTTCTGCTGTGGGTTGGCAAGGAGCATAATGGGTGTGAGCCAGGTCCTGCAGGGGCTCTGTAGAACACTCCGACAATCAGCGCTTAATATCCGTTTTGCATTCGACACTAGCGCACTCCTGACATATAACAGTTGTCACAATGGGGTGTTACAATGTGGGTCATGAGGCAATTCCTTGCGTTGAGGATTGCTCCGCCACCAGACCTTCCACCAAAGCGATTGCATCGAAGTAGCTGATATTCTGAAACATGAACCTTAGCGTCAAGTATATCAGATGACAACCAGGTTTTTGTGAACTCCACTAGGTCCGGCTACTGTTCAGAACTAATGAGTAGAAACCGCCTAGCTTGTTTCTGAGACTGCGCACATTCGTGAGTATTACCCGTAGTCCGTTCTTTATTTTTGAACACCTGGAAGCAGGAGGATTGGCCTCCATCAAGCCCGCTGAGTTCCTCTGACCACGCGCAATTCCACTATGTGTAGGTCTGTTTCCCTATTTGCTCCTCGAGTTCGCAGCTTGCGTGACAGCTTGCCTCACACGGACTCGGTCGTTCGGGGAGCTGTCTTTCAGAAGGTAGATTTCTCTTCAGGCATAGGGTCCGTCTCAGGTTGCGTTGGTATGCTTCTTCATCTTAACAGACGATGTTTAGAGGACGCAAATCGGTTGGATCCACTTGTTTTCTGCAAAGGCAAAAAGCAGATTAAGTATATTACTTTCACACCATCATCAACCAACATGAAGTCCATTCGTTTAAAAAGCTTGGTGGTCCAGTATGCTTTCAGCTGGAGTCTCGTTGTTGGATTCTGGGAAGTTCGTGATTATCAGGCAGCGGTTGAGAGCAGGTGACTTGTCTCATTCCGGTGACTCTGGCTTTGGTGAGCATTTATTTTCTCTAACCATTTGCTCAAGCTGCGCTACACGTTTTAGGACGAGATTTAGCTCCTCGATTTTGGTGTTTGCTTTCACGTTGGGCCGTGAGAGATCGTTTTCTAGGCTTTTTCTCAGCTATGTTTGTCATCGCTCTCGCTGAAATGCTGGAGCTAGGAATTGCGGCATAAGACTTGGGCTTATCTAGCAGCTCATTCCCGTTCTCACTGCGCAACGGCTTTAAGTCCAACTTGGTGGAGAAAACCCGGATTTCTTTCCCTTTCAGTGTAGAGTATTTAGACGTGGTCAGGCACACGGATGAGATAGGTGTACCGCTTTCTGAGTTAGAGACGCCTTGCGCAGAAGCAGCATACAAGTAGGAAAGGTTCGTCAAAAGTTCCATGTTGCTGACCAGTGTTAGACAAAACCGCAGCTAAAATTGATGCCTTTGGAGGTGTTGCGCTGATGATATGGGTAAACAGCATTCTTAAGGTTACAGCGAACTATGTGCATCTATCTGTCGCAGCGTGCGCGTTGGACGGTCATTGAAAGTGCTGTGAGAATTTTCCCGCAGTCCACGCAATTGCAGGTCATATCTGCCAAAAGAAAAGTTAAACTACAGTCAACTTTCGTCAAACGTTTTTATCCAAACACATTACTTCACGAAGTTATTACCTAAAAGACTCGAGATATAGCACGTAAGTGAGGTTACCGCGTAGCACTCACATCACCGTAGGTGTCTTTCCCTCAGTCAGTTCCAAGTGGGGTCCATCAAGGCTCGGTGCTTGGCCCATTGTTACTTTCTCTGTATGTCAATGAGTTGCCTGGACAGCTAAGGGTACCATCTCTCATGTTTGCAGATGACATAATGCTTTGGCATACACTGCCCTGCATCGATGGACACAAGACTGCAATGGGCCTCCATAAACTTTGGAACTGGGCTGCTTTGTGGCAGTTGCCCGTAAACTATGTAAAGTGTTCCATCTCACGATGGTGGACAAATGGCCACCAACCGCGTCGTCTGCTTGGCAGAAATGGACTACAGCATGTTTACTAACTGGCAGACCTGGGGTTAACGTTGTCTTCTGAATTAACATTTAATCTGAACTGGATGAAAGCCACTTGCAACGGTTTCGGAATGTAGCGGATGATCCACAGGACATCCGGAAACAACGCGGGAGCTATGCTTGTTAGGTTATCCGCAGCTTGTGTTAAGCCAAACTTGCAGTGGTGCATCCAGGCTTGTCTAACTTGCTCAGTCAGGGATAGGATATCAGTGGAGTGTGGTGAGAGTTAGAACCAAAAACGTTCATGAATTACGGAACCTATCTTTCCCAGAAAGATTACTTGAGTTAAACTAAAGATGTAGAGAGTGGACATGTTGTGAATGTCATGGTCAGTGACCGCTACTGCCTTTGACACTCTACCCGCTTCACGACTCTCACTTAATTTGAGGTCTTATGGAATATCTGGTCGCCATCTTCAGTAATTGTCTACTTTATTGTATGGACCGGAAAAGTGTATTCATGCGGGAAGCAGTCTTTGGTTTTGACAATCTGTCCTTGGCTACCTTCCGCACGGCTCAGTCCTAGGGCCACCCCAGTTCTCAGTGTGCGCGCATGAATTGCCGGGGAGCCTGAGGTATCCTCGCTCTTAGTTGCTGATGACCTAAAGCTCTGGAATATTGCTGATATACCTGGAGGTCATGTGGCTCTTCAACAGACTCTAGATATATTCCGGGATGGTCCGTCTTGTGGTTGCTGTCCATAAACCAGGCAACGTGTTCAGTGCTGCGTATCAGAGCGTCTGATTCCTCCACGAATTATGTGCTCGATGGGATCGAACTTCCTCACATGACTCAACTGGCTGATCTAGGTGTCGTCCAATGTTCCACACTACAATCTAGCGCAACCTGGAAGAAGGCGGCTAGTAAAGGTTTTCCGGATGTTGTGGTTTATCCGTCATTCTTTCGCGTCCCTTGGCGCATACGTGTTTGTGAAGGTCTCCTCAGCGTTAGTGCAACCCCACCTAGAATATTGCGTCCAGGTCTGTCCACCATGTCTTGTCTGGGACAAAATGACACTAGAAATGATGCCGCCGGTTGGCTCCAGGTTGGTCGAGGGGTTACGAGGAAAAATCCACTCCGTGCGCTTACTTAGTTGGAGGATGCCTCCAATGCATTATCGAAGGATTAGGTGGAGGTACTCTCAACCTACCCTATTTCGCCTGGAAAGCTTGGCCCCGATTTGTCCGGGATATTTAGTCCTGCTAGATTAGCTGGTCCCCGCGCAACTTTTATGAAGCTGGACAAACCGTTGTCCGATGGAGTTAAGGCCGGGACACGGTTATCGCGTCGTCATCGAGCGCTGGAACTTGCTTTCAGAAAATGGTGTCAAGAAACCTACGGTTAAGGGTTTTGAGCGTCGACTAGGTGCTCTTGGGTGGCAACACGAAAACCTTCCTTTTTCCTGACTAATTCACATCTTCATACTTCGATTCTATTGTCTGTACTTTGCTACATCATGGGTATTATTCGCTTCTTTTAACTGATTTGTCTTGCTCTTTACCTTCGATTTTTCTTCCTCTTTTGCTTATTTCACGGGCCCAGCATAGCAAGGACAGCTAATGTAAGGAACGTTGGCATTAAATTTGTGGTCCACGGTGCTTTTTGGGTGTTTTGGTTATAGCACCCTAAAGAAGCCGGAGCGCTCCTAGCAATCCCTGGATCAACGACCTGCTCAAAAAGGAACACACACAGGATTCCTCATATCTTTCCAGTCCCACGTGAACTTGGGGCGACCTGACCGAATGCTTACCGATAAAATCGGACTCGTTTTATTTGGGTTTTTCAACAGGCTTGACGTCCATCTTTTAGAAATCTATAGATAAAGGTACTGAAACTTCGATGGGATGGAGTCCGAGCGGACTATCTTGTGTCACGCGGGGTGATGGATTCCTGGAATGCACTGCCAGAGTGCGTGATATTGGTACCAACAGTGAAAGAGTTCGAACACCGACTTGACACTCCTGGTGTTCAATTCTGCACATTCGCCTTCCCAACATAACTTAATCGCCTTGTTGCACTATCATATTTATTACTTTTTGGTGTCTAGCGCTTATTACTTTCTTACTTCTGTTTATTATTTCACGTGACCGGAGGGGATGCCAACGCAGGTCGGGTGGGTACTAATCGGTTGACCTTGGGGTGATTTGCGCGCGCTGATCTGACTCTACTAAATTCCAGTTATTGCTGACGAATCATACACCAGATCAACGACGCGTGACGGAAGGAATATTCTCGAAGACATATCTTACTGTCCCAGTACCACTTGGACTTGAATTTGCAGCTAAAACGTGTACCGGTGGGCGCTGTCAATACTCAGTCCCCGGTAATGGAGGCAGAAATCTTTTCCAGCTTATTGCCTGAATCTTTATCATGTGCACCCGCGGTTCCTGCTAAGGAGTGTATGAACCCGGATGCTGAGCCAACCGCTGCTACAGCGACGGAGGCCTAAACAACCCTCGTCAACGTGATGCGTTTACATAGTGCGTCATTATTTTTGAGAATATCACGGAGTCATCTGCGGCTCTTCCAAAATATCGCGTGCTTGACAACCTACACTGTTTCCAACTTCGTATTTCTAAACTGCCTCCAACCGTGTTTCCTGAGGCTACGAGTAGAAAACATACTATGCTGGCGAACATATCGAGTGACAGTACTAAATGTAGAGCCAGTCAATTGCGTGTGGTCCTGTCTACACCGGAGGAGCACCAAAATATTTGCGCGCCGCCTTTAAACTAAGGGGTTCCGGAGTGATTATACAGCTGAAACCACCTTTCGCGATTAGCATGAAGCTTAAGGAAGCCAGCGAATACCTAACGGCGCGTTGGGAAGCTGGCGAGGTAGGTTTTTCTTTGATGGGGTCCCAGGTACCAAGCCGACGGTCCACTTCCGCTCCTCCACTGTCCCCTCTGGTGGCACACAACTTTGGGGGTCTCCATACCAGAGGTTTTCACATAGCTCAAAGTAATGTGCCTAGCCTGCGAAACAAGCTATGTGAAGTTGGGTGCCTATTAGACAACCCATCCAAATGTAATCGCGTTCACTGATACCTGGTTGTCTTCTGACAGCATGGACAGTGAATCCTACCTTCCGAGCTAAGCAATACTGTGCTCTGGTCATCCATCTGATCGCCGCAGAGGTGGTTTAACCCTGTACATCCTAGCAAAACATACACTTTTTACTCAGCTGCTATAAGCGTTAAATCTCTTGCAATTGAAGATAGTGCTGCATGGGAGCTCTGATACCCCTTCTAGGTATGCCGTTGGCTTCAACCGCATTCACTTTGCCAACAGACGCTTGAGTACTACGCGGTAACTCCATGTTTTGGCGGACCATATGGATGTAGCTTTTTAGCTAAAATGTTTTGGAAAATGGTATTTGAATAGACGCTTGAAGCGAAATTTGACTATGGTCAGCTTGCTTCTGATTTAATATGTCTTAGATCGATTAACGTGGTACTAGGCATAGCATCTCCTTGACGCATACGGGTAATGTTTGCGGTTGTTTCCTTTTTAACCCCCTTTTAAACCCTGTGTCGCCTTTTCATTGTGGTCGTTTTACGGTTTTATACGTGCTTTTAAATGCTGCTCTGTTTTCTACTTAAACATGGTCGTCACGCTGACAACCGAGGCAAAAGAACCCCTCGCGTCCTCGGTTGAGGAGTCAACTACAGCCTGCGGCAATTGTGCGCCTTCATAGCCAGTTACGGATTCACCTGGTGGCATGCAGTGTGGTGTTTGCTCCAGCTGATAACACAAAGGTTGTACCGGCCTCAGAGCCAATCAGTACAATGCGCTATCATCCAGTAAAACCCTTCTGTTTAGATGTGCTACTTATTGCGCTCAGGAAGCGAAGCTCCCAGTTTTCCCCTATGCTGAATTCAAATCACTAGCATCCAGGTTCACATTTGTTGTGAAGGTATTAGCCAAACTTGCCTCCATTACCTTGCTTAACACGAAAGTGGATTTGATGTTGAAATCCCTGAATATTGCGAATGTGGTCGCTGTAACGGACTGTCCTTCTGCTGACAGTCTATCCGTTGACAAGGCCTTCATCCTACCGGAAGCTCCAGTTCACAAATAGATAACTGACACAGATGCCTTGGACGGCATTGTTGACCCGCCCCAAATGAAGGGCGAGTCACGGGCTCGTATGCTCTTAAAGGATAAGCAAAAGCGGGAAAGGAAAGCGCGCAAACCCTTCGCTTTCAAACCGAGCGATGATGAAATGCTCAAGAAATAAGCGGCTGAGCTGGAACCACCACCGGGTGTTGCAATTCCCTCAGTGAGACATGAGATGCCGTCGCCTTCGGTCCCAACGCTTCCAGTCAAACAACAATGAGGCGTGGAGGATGGAGCAAGTGGAGTAAATGTACCTCGTCGAGGCAATGCTTACACAGATGGCAGTGTGATTTTCAGAAACGTCACTGAATCCACAGCCGCTTTTCCCACAGAGCCCATGTTTGATGCTCTTGGTTGGCCTAAAGTTTGCGTAAGCAGGCATTTACTACCAGGTTTTCCTAGCTTTAATGTCAGAAAGCGCAGTAGGTTTGGGAACGTTCCGGTTGGTCAACCAACTCCTCGACCCCATCTGCTTAGGGTGGTCCTCTCCACCCCAGAAGAGCGCAGAGTCTTACTGCGAGTTGCCTCTAAGCTCATAGCTAGCAACGTTAGTGTGCAACCGGACCTACCATTAGCAGACAGGTTAAATTTAAAGGAAGCCAGAAAGGACCTAAACGCCCAGCGTGCAGCTGGCAAGCAAGTTCTCCGATTGGTGGGTTTTCAGTTAATCGGCCGACAGTCCATTTTCGCTCTTTCAGAACCTATTCTAATTGCGCACGACCCAGGGCTGGTCGTCCAAAGTCACCCAAGTAGTACTTAGTAACGTGCGTAACGTGGGGCACAAGCTGTGCGAAGTGGGTTTGGCTGGCTAGCCGAACAACCTCCTCGTGGTGCCAGCTGGGTGGTTAGGGTTTAACCCGTTCCAGCAAATAGTTCGGCGGCAGTGTTCCAGTAGGTGTTAGGTTTTCGCTTGGCAAGCGTTCACCCAATAAAAAGCCACAAATGTTGCTTAACAAGACTGCGACGTGGCGGATGTGACTCGCCACAAACGAAGGTCAATAGCCCGTAGATATTCGGAAATGCTATCCAACCCACGAAAATCAATCGCTTATTCTCGCATTCCTGACGATAACAAACAGTCAAACATTCTGCGGCGCATTCAAAAACACAAATTACGTGGTGAGTTTTCGCCTGGCAAGCGTTCTCCCTATAAAAAGCCACAAATGTCTGTTTAAGAACACTGCGACGTGGCGGATGTGACTCGCCACTGAATAAAGTCACTGCCCACAACTACATAATGGCAAGTCGGCTAGACTCAACCATCAACTCTTCCCGACGCCGTTTCAACCACACACGATTGAACCCGATGTATCGTCGTGATACACATCTGTTTTCAAACCTTGATCACGCCTGAGTTAGCGTGTCTATGAAACTGAGGATAAACTATTTATTTATTTATTTATTGTACTGTTCCAGTCATGGACACATGAACGATTTTCTACTCTCGCTGTTACAGTTGCCATAAAATGTTTGTACATTTGTACATATTTGAGCATGCCCCCATGGGCGTGTCTCGCACAGTCGAGAATAAAATTTTTATTTTTTTATTTTTTTATTTACATTCCTACACAATTACATACGTGTATACACCCATATACTTACATACACTGTTATGCCAAACATGTCCTTTTGTACCATTTGATCACACTATGTTAACTAAATATGATCATGCCTGTAAAGGTGTGCCTCGCATTATCGAAAATAAAAATTTATTTATTTATTTATATACTTGATTTCCCTGAAACGTGACTGCCTGAGGAAACCAGAGGTGACGAACGATATCTGTCTGGCTAAGCAATATGTCGCGCTGACCGCCAAATTGGCCGCCAAGGGGATGGTGTAGATCTTTATGTAAGTTATCACCTGGGCGTATTGGGGACCAGCATTTTTCGGTCTCGCACCAAATCTGTTGAGGCTCCCGCAGTCTTTATTTGCGCTTCCTCGGTTCAGGTTATGGCCGTGGTAGTGTATAAAAACCCATTGAGGACCTCCAATGGAATCAATGAGTTTATACGCACTTGCTGTGCAAACAAGTGTCTGGTTCCAGGAGACTCCAAACTCCCAGCGGTTTTTGGGATGATATGTCCTGCAGTTCGGCGCAAGGATCATTCGGTGCAGAACTGCTGGACTTAACGCTGCAGGTACCACGACACCAGTTCGTGGACCTCCCACTAGGTACATGAGAAACCAGCAGCCGTGCATTTTAGCTCTGGTTTACGTTAAAAGACATTGGCTTTGTAAATGACGACGCTTACCACTCGCATCTTAGCACCAGCGCTCAAGTTTGCTTGTCTTTCCAGTGTACCCTTATCAGGCCTTGCCAAACTACTATCATTTGATATCCAAACAAGGGCCGCGGATTTCCAAGCGATGCGGGATAAAGCTAGGTCATCGCCTTGTGTGCTACAGATAAATATATAAATAAATAACTAATATTTATTCTCGACCATGCGAGGCACGCCCATGCGAGGCACGCTCAGGTAGATGCAACTGTACAGATATTTTGTGGCAATTGTAACAGCGACAGTAGAATATTGTTCATAAGTGCATGGCTGGAACTGTACAATGGCGGAAATGTGAAACCATACGAGCTGTCGTGAGATCGGGACCCGTTTGTTAGGGCATAACCAGTCTGCATATATTGCGGTCATACCTCAGCTAATAATAGATTGAGAATCATGAATGATCAATTAGAGGATAATGGGAGAGCACGATCGAGAGTGTTAAAAAATATACTGTTTGGGCGTATGTAACGCGACGATAAATAGCGATATGGTAAGGATTAAAGAGACCACAGTATATGCGGGAAATCGTAAAAAGTGGAGACGACGGTAGATCAAGTTGTAACATTTCCAGTGCAACCAGCGTATTAAAATGGTAACGCTTGTTGGCATGCCAGTGTGCAGTTATTAGATGACACTTTACGCGGTGACTAGTCACAATCGCTACGCTTCAGTGTTTATAAACGGACATTTGTGACTTTTTATAGGAATGCTTGCCAAGAGAAAACGCACCACGTCCAAAACACTGCCAAAGATCCATTGCATGGCAAGTTGTTATTGGCTATGCTTCAGGTTGAACGTATATCCGCTCGGTTATTCGCAGTCAAGTTGCTCCTTAGTTTTCCTTTGGGTAAGTACATAGGCCAGTGCCAATTGCCTCCCTTGGTTCTGTTAGAAATAAAGGAATAAATATTTCGTTTTCGACAAATCGAGGCACGCATTTTGGGCATGCTCAGAATATTGCAATATTGTACAGGATAGCAGGATTAGCAGCACCAAGAGCAAGAGTGGTGCCGTTGGAGACAGTAGTGTGGGCCCATATGGCCCATAGGTCGTACGAAGTCTTTTTCCATAGAATGCGTGATGTGAGGAGCACTAATGTGGAGCATGTTGATGAGGAACTAGTCCGATGAGGTTGTGTGCACCGTGTGGGTCAGGTGAGTGAAGCATGAGGAAGAAGCTAAAAAGTATTTAAGAATAGTGGCATGTCACTAATCAAATATGTAGGCGTGTTTGGACAAGAGCAGTTATATGTACAGAATTTGTAAATGTGGTATCGGTCAACTTGCCAATGTGTGTTAGTTGCGGTAACCGTTTTGCGTGACGAGTCACAGCTGCCACGTCGCAGTGTTGTTAAACAGACATATGTGGCTTATTTTAGGGATAACGCTTGCCGGATAAAGACCCAGCACGTCCCGGAGCACTGCCGACTGGTGATATGACGTTGAAAAGCTTGCACCTGACCAAATAATGTCGTTGATAATCGCAGCCACGTTTCACCAATTTGTTTCCCATGGTTGTGTACTCTCCTTTGGAGTCGACCGCATGTGCTTGGACTACTCAAGTCGGACTACTCAGGGGAATTGTATTGGGTTGATTAGCTTTCTGGGTTCCTACATTCGTTCTGCACTTATTCCGTGTCCATGTGATCGTCGCAGGTATGTGCTCAGCTGTGTTCCGTGCAGGTACTGTTATCCTTTAGAATAAGGGAGAGAAGAAAAACGGACGGAGCAAACTGCCAAGGAAATTGAACAGGACTATATTAATGTATAAATATAAAGTTATGCTAAGGTTGTGCTGGTTAAAAGCAATGGAATGACCGGATATGTTATACGTCATATCTGTAGCTTTGCGTGTAAGCAAGAGACCCGATATTTGCTGCTTGTGAGAGAAAAATGAGGTCCGAAGTGGCCTAGCGTATGCAAAAGCTGTCCTGTGTGGAAACCGTGAGTACCAAGCGTTGTTAACCGGTAAATGAGTTAAGGGAATCAGGAGAACATAGTGAGTGGTTTAATAAGCGGTTAAGACATAGGTTGAGTGATCTGTTGACAGTACTAGAGCTTATCGATCGAACATGTACAAGAGCCAGTAAAGTTATTACGCCGGGTTTGAGGCCATTAAAATAATAACGTAACATGTTCAGTAATCGGATGCTAGACAACTGGGTGAAGGGGTGAGACGGAGTGTCAAAGTTGTGACGAGAATGGGCTTTACCTACTACAGGTGTAGCGAGAAGCCGGTTGCAAAGCCAGCCGTAAAGGGATCTGGATTAGCGGAAAATATAGGGACTTCTGCATTGCAGCAAACAAGTCAAATAGACGACAGGAAGTGGTGCTACTGGGAGTCGGGTAAATTATGAGAAAGAAACTGCCCGCTGATAGGCCTTCAACAACAACAACAGGAGCGAGAAGGGCTTGAATACTACAGCTTTCGTTAGAATATTGTTGTAGAGCCAGCGCTGAAAAAGGCCGGGAATATCTGTAGTGTAAGCAGCGGCCCCAAAGGATGCTAGGTGTGCCACCCTGAGGTTGACATCCACTGTGGAACGTTGAAGTCAAATAGACTGCTAGTTATCACTCACTAAATAGTGAGTTGCTGGAAGTCGGATTAATTGATATACAGGAGCGGCACGCTTTATCAGGCTGGGCATAGACTGATAGGTGAACAGCGTTGAATACAAGAGAGAGAACAGACAGCAATACTTGCGACAACTGTAGAGGAAAACGACAATAGTGCCGGCTCCGGAAGTGCCAAAGGACCGCATTTTTCTCTCACACAGCAAATTTCTGATCTCGTGCTTACACGCAAAGCTACGGATATGACGGATAACATATCCGGTCATTCCATTGCTTTTAACCAGCACAACCTTAGCATAACTTTATATTTATACATTAATATAGTCCTGTTTAATTTCCTTGGCAGTTTGCTCCGTCCGTTTTTCTTCTCTCCGTTATTCTAAAGGATAACAGTGCCTGCACGGAACACAGCTGAGCACCTACCTGCGACGATCACATGGACACGGAATAAGTGCAGAACGAATGTAGGAACCCAGAAAACGAATCAACCCAATACAATTCACCTGAGTAGTCCGACTTGAGTAGTCCAAACACTTGCGGTCGACTCCAAAGGAGAGTACACAACCATGGGAAACAAATTGGTGAAACGTGGCTGCGAATATCAACGACATTATTTGGTCAGATGCAAGCTTTTCAACGTCATATCACCAGTCGGCCGTGCTCCAGGACGTGCTGGGTCTTTATCCGGCAAGCGTTATCCCTAAAATAAGCCACAAATGTCTGTTTAACAACACTGCGATGTGGCAGCTGTGACTCGTCACTCAAAAAGGTTACCGCCACTAACACCCATTGGCAAGTTGACCGATCCCACATTTACCAATTCTGTACATATAACTGCTCTTGTCCAAACACGCCTACATATTTGATTAGTGACATGCCACTATTCTTAAATACTTTTTAGCTTCTTCCTCATGCTTCACTCACCTGACCCACACGGTGCACACAACCTCATCGGACTCGTTCCTCATCAACATGCTCCACATTAGTGCTCCTCACATCACGCATTCTATGGAAATAGACTTCGTACGACCTATGGGCCATATGGGCCCACACTACTGTCTCCAACGGTACCACTCTTGCTCTTGGTGCTGCTAATCCTGCTATCCTGTACAATATTGCAATATTCTGAGCATGCCCAAAATGCGTGCCTCGATTTGTCGGGAATAATATATTTATTTATTAATTTTTTTAATGCAGTCAGCACTGCCAATTTATAAGTATTTTACACCAAGTTTTGGGATGTTGTCTAGAAGAGATACCGAAGCAGTATACAGTAGATTGTGTTTAAACATATTATTTGATTAGATTCGAAAAATTTCAAGCGCTCAGAAGCTGGTACTGTTGGAATAAGAAAGACATCAGTCCGATATACGGGAAAGTGACCACTAAAAGTTTTTGGCAGCAGATGCGCTGACGCTAGTGGTACCTGTACCACCATTGAACAGTCGCGATATTGACCATAAGAGATGCGAAACAAGAGAGGGAGACGCTAATGTGAGCAGGGAAGCATGATAGTGGAGCCGAGATGCAGAACTCAATCAGCGATGGAAAACTTCAATTTTGGTAGGCGGGACAAAGAATAACAAGAATGGATCAAGGGGTGACAAGTATCATGAGACCATTACTTTTACCCATGAGCACTAAGGACCATGGCAGCCGATGCGCAGAACGAGAGAGGCTTTGGTTTCAGAACTATAAGTGTTTGCTGCCTCAGAGACCGGACTAGTCCAAAAGGTTAGGAAAGAGAGGCACAGTAAAAAAGAGAATCTAGCGAGGACTGGGTGTTTGCGCTGACGCTATGGGTAACTAGACCATTATTATAGTGTTACTATATAGACCGAAAGCGATTCCGAATGACAGAGGGAGACAATATTGTAAGCTGGAAGGCTTGGTAGGGGAGCCGTGAGGCAAAACTCAATCAGAGACCGGAAATTTCAATTTTGGAAGGGGGACAAAGCATTCAGATAATGAATCAGACGGAGACGAGTATAAAGAGTCTGTTACTTAGATGATGAACACCTTGGTCCACGGCAGCCGATGCGCAGAAGAAGAGATGCATTGGTCGGAGACCTATGGGCGATTGGAGCCTCAGAGGCCGGCCTGGTCTGAAAGTTTAGGAAGAAGTGGCACAGTAAAAAAGGAATCTAGCGAGGACTGGGTGTTTGCGCTTGCGCTATGGGTACCTAGACTAATATTAAAGTGTTACTATATAGACCGGAAGCGAGGCCGAATGACGGAGGAAAACAATATTTTGCGCTAAAAAGCTTGATAGTGGCGCCGTGAGGCAAAACAGAATCAGAGACCGAAAAATTGCAATTTCGGAAGGGGGACCAAACATACAGATAATGAATCAGCCGGAGACGAGTAACATAAGGCTGTTACTATATAGACCGAAAGGGACGCTGGATGAAGGATGAAGACATTCTCGTGAGCTACAAAGTTTAGTAGTTGAGCCAAGAGGCAGAATTAAAACAGAGACCGAAAATTTCAATTTCGGTGTTGAGGACTAAGCATACAGACAATGAATCCGACGGAAGCAAGTCTGAAGGTTTTGCTTTTACCATTGATCCTGTTGGTCAATTGCAGCCCATGCGCAGAAGAAGAGAGGCGTTGATTGGAGACCTATAGACACTTGGAGATTAAGAGGCCCGTCTGGTCTAAACATTCTAAGCATGAGCGGCCCAGCAGCAAAGGGATCTAGCAAGGACTGGGATTTTGCGCTGACGCTAAGGGTACCTAAACCACTATTAAAGTGTTATATATAGACCAAACCGATGCCGAGTGACAGAGGGAGACAATATTGTGAGCTGAAAAGCTTGGTAGTGGAGCCGTGAGGCAAAACTCAATCAGAAACCGGAAATTTCAATTTCAGAAGGGGGACCAAGCATACAGATAATGAACCAGACGGAGACGAGCATTGTGCTGCTGTTACTTATAACAGTGAGAGCCTTAGTCGATGGCATCTGATGCTCAATGGAAGAGAGGCCTTGGTTTGGAACCTATAGGCATTTGGAGCCTCTGAGATCGGACTGGTCCAAAAGGTTTAAGAATGAAGGGTACAATGGCAGAGAGAATCTAGCGAGGCCTGGGATGTTGCGCTGACGCTAGTGGTATCTGTACCACCATGGGACAGTTGCGATATGGACAAATAGACAAGCCAAACAAGGGAGGTATACGCTAATGTCAGCTGAGAAGTATGATCTTGGAGCGGAGAGGTAAAACTCAAACATCAGCATCATCATACACGTTAGCAAGAGGTGGGGAGCACCCCAGTTACTGTGCCGCAATACACAGAAAGAAGGGAAGAATAATAACTGTTACAAACCGGCTGAGCTACCGGTAACGGATGGGCATCGTTCCGGTAAACTACCAGCCGGCTACTGTGCAACAAAAAGTATTACTATGCAAAATTCTATAAGGCTAACTAATGATATCGATATTGGAGAGGGGCTAAGAGGGTGGGGTGGGACAAAGAAACGCACAGCACGAACGGTACTGAGGTCGGCTCTCAGCCATATCAACAAGTGTGTCCACCCAAACGTGTTCATCGTCTTTCAGACCCTAACCAGTGAGCCGAGACGCTCCAACCAATGCTAGCTCAGAAGTGGGGGCCTTCATTCCTCTCGACCAAGTCATCGCTTGGCCACCCCTCCTCTTCTTTCATCCACACCCCCGGCGCGCAAGTAATGCACGTCGCGGCAGTCGGTGGGCTGGCTTGCGTAACACGTAACCCAGCCATCGGGCCTGGTGCGTGGACTAACGGTGTTGAGCGGTTCCTTTCCTTTGCCTATGCCTTAAACAAGGCGTCGAACACGCTCGTTGCTCACGCGGCCTGTTCCTCTCTCCCTTTTCTCTGAGGTCGTGAACATCTGAGGGGTTCGGCATTGAACTGAGGAACTGCCTCCGTCTGGGATGGGACGAAATAATCAACAAGAACTTACCTGGACCATGGCATCACTTTCATTCTAACCACTTGCACCCAACCACCGATATCCAGTGAGGGTAGCTGGACACGAATTCTTCGCTCCCCGGCAAATATACGTAATCAGAGAAGACTTCACGTGGTTCTGCAATGGATCAACACATTATATTCAGAAAGAATGTTTAGTTCCCGAACTACTAATGGACAGGACCCAGGAACGCAATAGGCAACCAGCCAAGGCATCAGCCAGCAGAAAAATGGGACACAACCTGACTGCGAATAACCGAGCAAACAAGCGTTCGACAAGAAACATAGCCAGTTACAATTTGCCTTTCAATGGATTAGCGGCAGTGTTCCAGGACGTGGTGGGTTTTCGCCTGGCAAGCGTTCTCCCTATAAAAAGCCACAAATGTCCGTTTAACAACACTGCAACGTGGCGTATGTACTCGCCACCGAATAAAGTCGCAGCCTATAACTTCACACTGGCAGGTCAACTAGCTTCACAATTCGAGATAGGTTCGTTACACTGGAACTTCCACATCTGCATATACTGTCGTCATTTTACTTTCTACGATACGTTGACCTTTGCGTTACTTGTGCACCAACTCACTCTATCGACATATATCTAGAGCGTGCTCTTCCATTACCTTCCAATGGATTATTCAGGATTCCCAATCTATTATTAGCTGAGGTCCCGTATCTCATGACAGCCGAATTATTGTTTCGCATTTTCACCATTGTACTGTTCCAATCATGGACATATGAACAATTTTCTACTGTCACTGTTACAGTTGCCATAAAATGTTTGTACAGTTGTACATATCTGATCATGCCTCCATGGGCGTGCCTCGCATAGTCGAGAATAAACTATTTATTTATTTATTTATTTACCAGATGTGAGCCAAACTGCGAAGGCACCGGTGGTCGAACGTAACCAGACTCTTCAGGTCCGTTGCTTTAAGGGGTCAGGTTTCACAACCGTACAGTAGGGTCTGACGTACCGCTGCATTGTATACTCTACTCTTCAGGGAAAGAGTGATGTCCAGCCGCCGCCATATGTCTCGAAGGTTAGCAAAAGCGCCCCGAGCTTTTGCTATACCGTTTGTGATCTCATCCTCAATCCCACGTGCGCTGATACAACTTCCCAGATAGTTGAATTTTTGAACGTTTTCTAGCTGATCCCCACCAAGGGTCAGCGATGGAGGCGGTCCAGATCAACCTTGGAGGAACGCTTTGCAATTCGAGGGTGCGAGGCAAAGCCCGAAGTGAAGGACAGCTAGTGCTTATCTGTCCAGTGCCGCTTGGCACGTCTGGGAGCTGTCACAGATTGGGGCAATATCATCAGCATACTCTAAGTCAAGATGTCGTTCTACTGGGAGCGGATCCACACCTTCTAAGTCGTGTCCTGTAAACGCGATTTCCATGACTTTGTCAACAGCGAAGTTGAAGAGGAAAGGTGACAGCGGGCATTCTTCTCTCACACCGCTGGAGATATTAAAAGGTGACGAAAACTTGCCGTAAGCCCTCACTCTGCCCGAGCGACGCGCGTGTAATGCTCGGTTAATATTTACATATTTCTCAGGTACACCATTCCTGAGTAGACAGTCCCAAGTGCATGTCTGTCCACCGAATCGAATGCACCTATGCTATCGAGGAATACGACAACGGTGAGCCTCCAATATTTGTGACGGTGCTCCAACATTTGACGCAAGGTAAAGATGTGGTCAATGCAGCCACGACCTCGACGAAACCCGGCTTGCTCCTCACGAATCTGGCTTTCACGCGTGCCACTCAGTATGTAAAGGATGACAGAGGCAAGCAATTTGGAAGCCATGGAGACCAGACTGGTTCCTCTGTGTCTGCCGCATTCCGATCGTGAGACTCCCTTGAAAATTGGGACTATGACGGAGCGGCTCCAGTTGGTTAGGACAGTTTCCTGCTCCCACAATTTGATTAGTAACTCGTATAAATAACCTACAAGCGCAGGTCACGCGAACTTGAAGAGGACTGAAGAAAGATCACCAGGTCCCGCGGCCTTATTTAAGTTCAACAGTCCGATCTCACATTCGACTTCTGAGCGAGAGGGCGGATCCAAAGGGACAGCCCAGGGAGTAAGGCGCTCGGTGGCCGGCGAGAAATCTAACACTTCCGGTCGATTAAATTACCTTTCAAAGTGCTTAGCCCAACGCTCCAAGCGTTTTGACAAGTTGTGGATGGGCTGTCCACTCTCGTCACAAATTGTTTCGCCAAAACCAGGTCCCTGCTGTCCGATTCCCGTAGCAGACGGAATAACTTTCGATGGTTACCAGGGGCAGCGGCCAGTTTCATCTCTGACGCACGATGAGACCACCTGGATTCGCGGTCTTACTTCCGGCTATCACGGAGTTTTGCACGGAACTCTTTGCGTGTTTCACTGTGTTCGCTTCCAGCCGGAATATGCCGGCGAGCATCTATAAGTGCCAGAGACTGTGAAAAGACCCAATGTACTTGTTGGCGAGTAGACATACCACATGACGATTTTCCTGCTGCAAGTAAGGTCTGGTGAATATGAGACCAGTGACCCTCAATTGTATCCAGCGAGCGTTTATCCAACTCGCATGACAGCGTACTTTGATAGACATTCAGAACAGCTGGCTTAGCCAGTTGGCTGGTGTCAATGCGCTCACGACGTCGTCGTTGGCGTCCGCCAAAGCGCATCCGCAGGTCAGCACATACAAGTGCATGGTCGGTGTCCACACCAGTACTCCAAATTGAGCCACAGTTCTGGATTCAGCCTCTCCAGCGGTGACTGATTGCAATGTGATCGATTTGTGTGCAAGGCTGGTTCGAGGAGGGTGGGCGCTAAGTCACCCTCCGGCGGGTGCTGTGTCGGAAATTAGTGCTCGCAAGAAATAAGCGAGCATCCTCACACAAATGAAGTAACCGCTCACCGTTATCATTACGGGGGCCTTTACCATGTTGGCCGCCCAGATGCAGCTCATCCGTGGATAATTTTCCAACTTGAGCGTTCAGATCCCCAGCCAGCACTACAGTGTCCGAGCTTCGACTGTGGCTAAGGAGCTCGTTCAATTGACGATAGAAGTCGTCTTGTACCGGGTCATCGCTACAGTTTGTCGGTGCATAGGCAGCGATAACAAATAGACACCTGTTGGTCCCATGCGACTTCGAAGTTTTGAACGAGCCAGCCAATCGGACCGCACACATCCGGCTACTGATTGGAATACAATCAGCCAGAGCAGTTTCAGCCCGGGGACTCAGAGCAATACCAACACCGGCTTGGCCGGTGCTCGAAGCTGTGTCTTCACCGGATAGGCGCAACGAGAAAGTGCTGCTAGTGTCACCTGAAGGGGATCGCAGTGAGCACAGAGCTCGGATAAGCAGAAGATATCGATTGAGGTTCTCTAATGTACGGACAAGTGCTGCCTGTTGACCACGCTGAAGCAATGTGCGGACATTCAGGCACGCCGAACTGAAGGAGGATCGAGGGCTACAAAAGGAACCGATGAACTAGGCTTGACCTATTTTTTAGGCATGAGCCTGTTGACAGGGCAGGAATGACGCTCCGCGTTCGCATGTGAGTTAAAACTAAAAGACAAGCGACTATTGAAGCAAGATGGGGAAGGGCCGAGAATTGAGGAGCTGAAAAAAGGTATAAAATTGAAGCCGGAACGGGACGATAAGGGTGAAAGAGCGTAAGAGGGGATTAAGACGACCGGAAGGCTTGAGCGGTAGCATCCAAACCCCTATCCCCTCTGCTAGATACAGCAGATAAAGCACCGTTGATTATCCTCTACGGTGGTCAGAGCGTAAGCAATTTGTTTGAAGTGGGATTTATAGTATTGCGTGAGCAGGATACTGTCAGGTTGCCCAGGCCTAGACAGGATAACGATTAAAGTCCTCAACCGAAGCCTTTGGTTCAAAAACCTGTCCGCAAGGCAGCGTGTTTGGCAGTGGGCTACAGGGAGTCCGTTTTAAGGAATAAGAAGCCACCCCCATTCCAACCCCAACCTGGAACGCCGGGAGGCTGAGTTTGTCTGGCCTCTAACCATTGACTATTCTGGTATGAGTGGCTCTAAAGGTGCAAAAATGCACCACCCAGTATAACCCAATGGATCACTGAGGCACACAGACCATCGCACCACGGTAAGGTCCAGCCTCATTGCGATGGAAAACTCAATGAATCATTATCTGTATGCTTGGTCCCGCCTACTCAAATTGAAATTTCCGGTCTCTGATTGATTGATTAAAACTCAATCGGAGACCGAAAATTTCAATTTCGATAGGCGGGAACAAGCATACAGATAATGATTCATACGGTGGCGAGTATCATGAGGCCGTTACTTATACCAATGACAACCTTAGCCGATGGCACCCTGTGCTCAAACGAGGAGAGACCTCGATTCGAGACCTATAGGCAGTTGGAGCCTCAGAGACCGGACTGGTCCAAAAGGTTTGTTAATAAGAGGCATATAGGAAACATAATCTAGTGAGACCCTGGGATGTTATTATGTTTTTGTACCAATGGCATTGCCCGATATGTAGGCCACGAATTTACCAATTATTATTATGTGTTGCTCATCTGCAGGACGACGTTGAGTCTGTAGCGATTGTAAATAATTTGCTTATTTTTCATTTCCACTTTTACCTATTTCGCTGCAGTTGTTGTACAGCTTTGTTTTAATTAACTACATATGCACACACTTGGTTTCGAGCTCGTTTTCCGCGGTTCTACCTTGGTTGCCGCTGGATTGCTGTGATTGTGCGCGTCGCTGCCTGCTCTATTCACCATCAGACTCTACGTAAACATGCACTTCGGCATACCTCGCAAATTACGGTCGTCCGACGCTTAGGCGCATCAGGAGATTTTATATGTGAGGTAAACCTAACTGACTGTTTTCCTTGCCGGTTCCTCCGCATAATTGGTGACCCCGCATTTTTATTAAATTTTTTGTGTATATTTTTCCTTTTTTGCTACACAATGTCAGATCACGCGCCCGCTATTAATACGTCGGAACATTCCCTTAGACTCGTTTTACCTAATTTGACGTTTCTAATCCACGTGTTTGGTTCGTTCAGGTAGAAGTCGTTTTCCGTTTTCGTAAGATTACATCCCAGTTTACAATGTTTTTAAGTGTGACTGCTCAACTACCGTACAACATCTCTGTGATCATCGACATCCTTGATCCTATGCCCCTAGAGTCCCCTATGATAAAATTAAGGCAACCATATTAAAGCGCACCACAGCCTCAGAGGAGACACGCATTCAGTAGTTGCTCTCTGGCGTTGAGCTTGGTGATAGAACACCGTCTCAGTTACTCCGGCACATGCATTCCTTCGTCGGTTCTTCAATATTGGACGACTCCGTTCTCCGCCAATTGTGGAGTAATTGTCTTCCTGGGAATAGCACGGCTATTTTAGCTGTTCACGCCGACGATCTTTCGCTAGACAAACTGGCGGAAGCTGCTGACAGAGTTCACGAACGCTTTATTAAAACCTCGGTATCACACGTCCCTGAGACTAGATCAGGCAACCTCTTTGGAACCACGCTACTTGATACGATCAACGCGAGACTTTCTAACCTAGAGCTCCCCTTGTCCTACCTCAGACGCGACGGCGTTTCCTCGCGACGATCCATTTCTCGATCCACACGTTCTAGCAGCTGTCGTACACGACAGTCTCGCCGCTATTGTTATTATCACCCCCGCTTCGGAGACGCAGCGCGTAAGTGCCGTCCAGGGTGTAAACACCCCAAATCCTTTTCAACTCCTACGTCGGGAAACCACATGGCCAGCCAGTAATGGCGGCGGCTGTCGCTGGCCAGGTTATTAGTCGCCTGTTGTACGTATTTGACTCCACAACCAAACTTCACTTCTTGGTTGGTACTGGTGCAGAAGTCAGCGTTCTCCCCCGTTCGCTGGAAAAACGCCCCCTGCAACCCGCTGGTCCAATGCTTACAGCAGCTAAGCAAACTAAAATCTATACCTACGGCTAGAAATTACTTACTTTAAGTCTCGGATTGCGGCGTAACTTCCCTTTCATTTTTACCATCGCCGATGTGCAAAAGTTCATCATCGGAATCGACTTTCTCAGCAAGTTCAGTCTTGTGGCCGACCTATGTTGTGGGGAATTACGAGACAATACTACGTCTTTAAGCATCCTCTGCAAACCTGCTTCAGTTAATTCTCTTAGGCTTTGCATCCTCATACCTGACGACTCACAGCACTGCTCATTGCTCTGACAATTCCCGTCCCTCATTCGAGCAAGTAAAGATACTTCCCACCCTAAACACGATGTACGCCATCACATCGTTACAACCGGTCCGCCAGTAACTGCTAAAGCTCGACGCTTGCGCCCTGACAAACTTCAGGCGGTAAAAAGGAATTTCAACACATGCTTGACCTCGGCATTGTTAGTCCTTCAAACAGCTGCTGGAAATCACCTCTCCATCTGGTGTCAAAAAGTCAGGCGATTAGCGACCATGCGGTGACTACCGTGCTCTCAACAACGTCACTGTTCCGGATAGGTATCCTATCCCCCAAATCCACGATTTCTCACTAGGACTAGACGGAAGGTCGATCTTTACCAAACTCGACCTAGTCAGAGCTTTCTACGAGATTCCAATGGCGGAGGAAGACATCGCAAAAGCCGCTGTGATCACTCCATTTGGCCTTTACGAGTTTCTTAGTATGCATTTCGGCCTTCGGAACGCAGCACCGTCTTTCCAACGCTTTATGGATCAGGTCCACCGTGGCCTTGATTCCGTCTACGTTTACATTGACGATGTTTTGATCGGAAGTGCCACACCCGACGAGCATTTATCACACCTCCGAATGCTTTACGAACGCTTTGAAAGCCACGGTATTACCATCAACCCGGATAAATGCAAATTTGGTCAGCCGACGGTCGAATTTCTCGGTCACAAGATCAATGATGAAGTTATTAACCCCCTCCCGGATTAATCTCAAGCGATCCTCGACTATCCGATGCCCTAATCTGTCCGAAGCCTACGCCGATTTCTCGGTATGATCAACTACTACGGCAGATTCATCCCCAACTGTGCTGAGTTACTTCATCCGCTTACCGACTTACTGGAAGGAAATTTAAAGACGTTAACCATAACCCCAGAAGATGAAGCAGCTTTCAAGACCGTCAAGCAGAAGTTTAGTGAAGCTACTTCTCTCCATCACGAACACCACTGAGGACGCTACACTTGTCCTTAAGACGGATGCTTCAAGTTCTGCTGTCGGTGCGGTTTTTCAACGGTTAGTTGATAACGAATTTCAACCGCTGTCGTTTTTCTCACGGAAGTTACAACCTGCTCAGGTAAGATACAGCACCTTTGGTCGTGAACTGCTCGCCATGTATTTGGCTGTGAAACATTACCGTCACCTTTTAGAGGGACGTCGTTTCATACTCCTGACAGACCACAAGCCACTGGTGTACGCTTTTCGTTCTGCCTCGGACCGTTACTCACCCCGAGAAACGCATCATCTGGACTACCTTTCGCAGTTTTGTGTTGATTTTCGTTATATCGACGGTTCTAACAACGCTGTTGCTGATGCATTGTCCCCGCTCATATGAATCAGTTGTCGTCAACACACATCGACTTGGAGAGAATAGCGGCCGCTCAAAACCATGATCCTGAGCTTGTCCAACTTCGTTCAAACCCCTCATTGAAAGTCACACAACTGCCAGTACTTAACTCTGACATAAGAGTTTACTATGACCTTTCAACCGGTAAGTCTAGACCATTTGTCCCACGGTCATTTCCTCGAACCATTTTTATCATTTTCATGGTCTTTCACACCCAAGTATCCGCTCCACCGTAAAGCTCATTACCGACCGCTTCCCGTGGCGCGATGTGCATTCAGACATTAGACATTGGGCTAAACATTGTCTTAGGAGCCAAAGCAGTAAAGTTCACCGTCACACAGTCACTACACCAGATACATTTTCACTTCCTGACGCACGTTTTAGACACCTTCACGTAGATATTGTTGGCCCTTTACCACCTTCCAACGGCTTCACCCATCCTCTAACATGTGTTGATCGTTTTACCCGTTGACCACAAGCTGTTCCTTTACGTGATACGTCTACCAAATCTGTTTCCCGTGCTTTTGTCAAATCTTGGATTTCTCTTTTTGGTGTTCCATCCACCATCACTACCGACAGAGGGACTCAGTTCAGTTCCACACTGTTCCGTGATCTCAGTCTTTTATTAGGCTGTACTCACCTAAGAACAACCGCTTACCACCCCGCTGCCAATGGCCATGTCGAGCGCTTTCATCGAAAATTAAAAGCTGCCGTCATGGCTAGTTCATCCGACTCACGATGTTCTGAGCGTCTACCTGCGATTCTTCTTGGTATTCGCAATACAATCAAAGAGGACATTAGGTGCCACCGGCAGAACTCGTGTTCGGGACGACCCTCAGACTACCTGGTGAGATGGTACTGGACTCTCGCACCACCGGTGAACTAGACCCCTCCTCGTACGCTGAACGCCTCAAAAAGCATTTTCGATTCACTCGACCAACGTCTACGCGGCCTAACATACGTAAGCAGCAAGTCCACCCTGATTCGCACAAGCGTCCGTTTGTTTTCGGCCGCGTCGACGCCGTCCGAAGACCTTTAACCCCGCATTATGAAGGCCCGTATCAGGTCTTAGCACGGAAACCCAAGTACTTCGTGTTGAATAGGAATAAATCAAAAGAAGCCGTGAGCATTGACCGACTCAAACCAGCTTACGTTGAACCTACAGTCGATAGTACTTATCTTGTTTCCTCCCCTTAGCATACACCTGCCCCTGACTCATTACCCCCTACCCAACAACACACTGACGCCCGTACACCGAGTCCTCTATACCCTCCGTCTACACGCAGCTCCACACACACACGTTCTGGTCGTGTTGTTTTCCTTCCACCTAAGCTTGCTCAGTACGTTCCGTAGGCACTTTGTCGAGCGTTTCCCTAGTGCACGCTCTAGAGGGAAGTACGGTAGCGATTGTAAATAAGTTGCTTATTTTTCATTTCCACGTTAACCTATTTCGCTGCAGTTGTTGTACAGCTTTGTTTTAATTAACTATATATACACACCCTTGGTTTCGAGCTCGTTTTCCGTGGTTCTACCTTGGTTGCCGCTGGATTGCTGTGATTGTGCGCGTCGCTGCATGCTCTATTCCCCATCGGACTCTACGTAAACATGCACTTCGGCATACCTCACGAATTACGGTCGTCCGACGCTTAGGCGCATCAGGAGATTTTATATGTGAGGTAAACCTAACTGACTGTTTTCTTTGCCCGTTCCTCCATAAGTCTCCGAAGGATATACACTGTGATAATTTGAAGTCCTGGAGGATAGGATATGGTTTCGGAAAACAGTTCGGAGATCTTCCCGGGATAAGTTGGAAAAATGATTGAGACTCTAGGCAAACACGGCTAATTGAACCGTCAAAGTGGCGTGAAGAGCCCAAGTTGACCAATGGTTTTGGCCTTGTATCGGCAGGATAATGCGCCTGCGAATGTCAAAAGCAGAGCTCCAGGAAAGAAGTATGTAAAAGAGAGGCTTAGGCTAGCTGAACTCAAACGTTCAAGCACCGGGAAAATAAATAAGCAAATAAATAGTTTGTTCTCAGTTTCATAGAGACACCAACTCAGGCATGATCAAGGTTTAAAAACAGACGTGTATCACGACGATACATCGGGTTCAATCGTGGGTAGTTGAAACGGTGTCGGGAAGAGTTGATATGTGAGTCTAGTCGACTTGCCAGTATGTAGTTGTGGGCAGTGACTTTATTCAGTGGCGAGTCACATCCGCCACGTCGCAGTGTTGTTAAACAGACATTTGTGGCTTTTTATAGGGAGAACGCTTGCCAGGCGAAAATCCACCACGTCCTGCAACACTGCCGTAAAGCATTTTGAATATTAATGTTGAACTGGCAAAGCCGCTTGACGACTGGTTTTGCGTTCGGTTTTTCGCCCAGTAATGGCTTCTAATTTTCTCCGTTAGTTGGACAGGTAATATGATCGGGGTCGCCATGGTTTTTGAGGTCGGTGGAGGAGAGGGACATCGCCATTATTCCTCTTGTTTTATGTCCAGGTGAGCAAACGTATTTGTGCAGGAATTCGAATGATTTATCCTGTTAGTAAGTTGTAAAACGGCTAACAATATTCCTCTCATATCCAGATAAGGGAACTCTGTGCCTAGTATTAAGTTCTTGTTACAAAGATAGACAATTGCTTAAGTGCTCGACGCCATACCTGTGCAAAGCTCGAGACTGAAGGGCAACAAACAGACAGCCACACCGACAGACGAAACAAATGCATCCAGAACGCAGTCGATCAATTTCAACAATGTCTGAACTATTGTACCCCATATGATGCAATTGTTATTTAACTATCGCATATACACATGCATAATATGTGACGAAATATAACTAGAGGCAAGCATATCACGGAGCAGTAGAAAATGAAAGAGTGTTCCAAATTAGCGATGAATATGAAGCAAAGTGGTTTTGAGGGGTCTTAAAGCGCATATGCCCAAGCTGTGGGAATCAGTGGGCAAGACGAGAGGTGTGGATTATGGAAAAGAATACCACTCAGATGAAGTGAATGGGACGCGTTGCCTCAGTCCTAAATTATACTAACATAAGAAGTCAACGAGGACAAACACGTGTAAGTTAGCATCAAATAAAGAAGGAATGCAAAAGAAAGCGAGGGTAGAAAATAAGAAGGTTAGTAAATCAAGTTCTATTGCGGCAAATTGAAAAGTCAACGATGTTCTCCAGTTGATGAATCAACCTTGTTAATAAAAGGAAAGCTAATGCCAAGCGTTGTAATTGAGGCAATGGTGGCAGTGTTGCACAGGAATAGGTATATAACATGCCAAACAAAGTACTAAGGATGGGGGACTAAGGTGATTGGGACTACGGAGCCTAAATGGTTTACGTCTGGGCTGTCTGAATGCAACAAGAAAAAAGGCGACTGATCAGACGTGGCTATGTTAGAGCCAGGCCAGAATAGATTTATGTCCAATTGATACAGGTATGCAAACCTAGCGCGCATAAAGAAAAGAATGGGGTCGGGAAGGAGAAGACTATGGGAGGGAAATGGCAAAGCCTACAAAAAGCTCGAGGTGTTAAGGACCGACCTTTGGAGCTGTAGATGATTCATCGGTATGGGCTCAGTATTCGGAAGGCAGAAGACAATGGAGACGAGACTAGAATGTCGGCTTATAGAGATAAAGCCGTAGTAGTAAGATCCGTATATTAATAGAGAACATCGTCAGAAATTGAATTGTTAAGGAAGATAGGGACATAATAATAAGTATGAATCATGACCAGCACTGCTTTGTAGGTTAGGGTAATAGAGCATTGCGTCGGCAGGGACTAGGCTATTTAGATCTCAGAAGTCCGTAAGAAGGAAACCGTTCAGTCAAAACCAGATATGTCAGCAAGTTGTAGCCAGGCCGCAAAGTAAACGTATGCTTAAGAGTAATGAGTGTCATCAGAAAAGAAGCAGTTTGGGATAAAAGTGTTAATATGAGAAGCAAAAGGCTTGCGTAGCAAAAGTCTCAGGCTAAGGGGATAGAGACTGGGAAAAATTTAAGGCTCACCTCGTCGACTTTTCTGCACCTCAGATTCCAATGGGGAAAGTGAAATTGAAAGCGCAGTCTCCATGGACGTATTCCGCCTGAAAGGGCCCGCTGAATATGCCGTCTAGATGCTGGCGTGCATATCAAACAGCACCGTAAAACAGCACGGTGGAGAAGTACTGGTTGGTTCGAAATGAGTGCAAGCTACATTCTAAATTGGCCCGGCTTCAGTATGGAATGGGCTCAGCTGACACTGCCTCGAAAAATCTCAATAAATTCTTCGCTTAAATTCTGAATACAAGAGGTACTTAGCCATTACTGAGTAGTTCCTGACGTGCTTCGACCCTCTCACTGACACGCTGATCCAAAGATGGAACGGACCAATTGGTATCCAACACCCTCCGGCTTTTCTCTTTCCACGGTCACTTCGTTTATGTTTAAAACTTTCAACAAAGAGTACAGCCTAGCCTACTGACTAACAGGTTCGCAAACCCGTAGTTATTCCTCATATAGGATATTGCGGGGCAATGACTTAGCCAAACGTGCGGGCGAATTTCAATCCTTACATCTTAGCTACCTCTTCATGCCTTGTCTTCAGCTGTACAGTTAGCACTTTTGAAATTCTTGACAACTGGGTACATGAAAAAATTCTAGGCTTATGACTTTAAAGTATTGTAGCAGTCAGGAGATTCCCCGGTTTGCCTGTGCAAAATTCTAACAAAAATTATTTCATTGTGCACTTAGGCAACCGGTGTGGTTTGTTGAACTGCTTGCTGAGTTCGAATGCTTTACCATCTCATCGCCAATTTTGCTTGGCGCTCGTTTCGGTTGCAACTCGCAACTGCTCTGTGTGCTGTGCTTACTCCGTTCCGATAGCTAGAGCGTCCACGGTGTCGTTCTTTTATAGCTAGATAACAGGAGATCTTTTACTGTACCAATAAAAGTTTCCCTGCAACTCGATCAGTCTTCACGAATCGCTCTCTTGGCTCCCGGTACAGGCGACCCTCTAAATTGGTGACCCCGACTCGGGAACAATCCCAAAGCCGGATATTTCGAATTTTTCTCCGGTGAGCTCGTTCCATTTATTTTTCCTATTTTCCGATTTATTTCACATACGGTAGCCTAATTTTTGCGTCATATTTCGCCCATGGAACTTGTAGACCATAAGGTAGGGTCTATGCTTAGCGTTGTGTCTCTCTCCGTGCCACCTTTTGGGACATGGATCCTCTTTTGTGGTTCGCTCATCCTGAGGCTGAGTTTTATAAACATAGAACCACTTCAGACTACGTGAAGTATTGTAAACTCCCGTCCTATCTCCCCCCGGAGATATCAATGCAGGTTCGTGACGTTATCATTTCTATAAATAAATAAATAAATAAATAGTTTATTTTCGAATTTGTCGAGACACACCAAGTAAGGCATGATCAATATTTACATGCAATATTGCTTCGCAGCAAACACGTTGCTATGAGTGTAGTCGGCAGTAAGCCGAAGGTTGTACAGGCTGCGGAAATTGTGTAAGTAATCATGAGATATAGAGTCATCAATGGCTGACGAAACGTTGAATTCTAGAGTGCGTAGTTTAAACAGTCAGGGCGCTACATGTGTAATGAAAACGATACATATAGGCATGGCGTAAATTAGTAATGAAAGTGTGAGGGCAATAATGAATAATGATTCTGGTCGACTTGCCAGTAGGTAGTTCTGGGCAGTGACTTTATTCGGTGGCGAGTCACATCCACCACGTCGCAGTGTTGTCACGCGGATATTTGTGGCTTTATATAGGGAGAACGCTTGCCAGGCGAAAACCCACCACGTCCTGGAACACTGGCAGAAATTTGTTGGTGCACTAATAAACAACTGGCAGACCAGGTTTTCGACTGAATTCACCCTCAGATATCCGCAGTCAAATGACCTTCAATATTCTCTGTTATTTGGGCAGGTATCTTGGGCAAGGCCGCCATAATGGCTGAGGCGAATCGAGGATGGGGGCTTCAAGAAGAATCCTCTTTGTGGGTATCCAGGTGGGCGAAACGTCAATTTCTTGCGTCTGGATTTTTCATGAGCGTGAAGTTATCGAGTCCAGTTAGCATAATTGGAAAACGGTCACGGTAATGAGTGCAGTTGTGTCCGTTTGTTGTACTGCCATGTGCTCCATAGGTCCTTACTGGTTGTCCCGTCCCGGACAAAAGCGGTTTCTCGGTCCAATCCCAGATCCCCAAGAAGTTCCAAACCTCGAATAAAAGGGAAGGTGAGAGAAAACCAAGGCCACAACGAATAGGCGTGGATAGAAACATTATTAAACTCCTGGGTTATAACATTTAGAGTGAAGACAAATGATGTACAATGTGCAGCAATGATTGTGCTGAAAGTGTCTTTTGAATGTTTTTCGAAAGCAGTGGCCGACAACCGCTATGAGGCTCTTAAGGAAACCACGATTAAGCGTGTTATGCCCTCTGAGAAAGTTCGACTGCAACAGCTTTTCAGGGATCTGCAGCTGGGCGACAAACTGCCCTCAACCCTGCTTCGAGAGATGCAGCAACTCCTTGGTTCCTCAACCATGGACGAGACTTTACTTCGCGAACTATGGCTACAACGGCTACCTGAAAACAAGCAAGCGATCCTCGCCACAGTGAGCTCCGTTTCGCTCACTCAACTAGCAGACTTAGCGGATCGAGTTATTGAACGGTCACAGCCACAAGCCAACGCCGGCAAGATCAATGCCGTCGCGTCCCAGGGCACTTCTATCACTGGCTTACAGTCAACTATAGAAGCTCTGCAAACACAAGTTTCGACACTTAGTCGCCAGGTTCAACAGCTTACTACGAACCGTCGTCGTCCTAGCCGATCAAAATCGCCCTGCAAACCTTCCAAGTCTGGCAACAGGCAAGCCAGCTGTTTGTACCATCAGCGTTTCGGTTCCGCAGCTGGTAAATTTGTCAAACCTTGCAACTTCGCCGAGAAGTAGGGAAACTTTTCGGACGGTCCGTAACGGTGACGGACGCGACCAGCCAACACCAGATCGCCTCATCCGCGTTAGGGATTTAACTTCCGGCACCGACTTGCTATTCGACACTGGTGCCGAATTTAGCGTTATACCCCGTAGCCCAAATGAGGTTGTCTCACCATCGCCGACTGAGCTGCGTGCCGCCAATAGCCCACCAATCGCAACATTCGGCGAAGAGTTGCTAACACTCAATTTAGGCCTCCGGCGAACCTTTTGCTGGCCTTTCATAATCGCTGCCGTGCCTTTCGCTATCATAGGCATACACTTCCTTCAACGCCTCGACCTTATCGCCGACGCTAAGAGGAAGAAGCTGATCGACTCTAGGACACAGCTCAGTGTTATCGGGACTAGCGCCAACGTGGCTGCCATCACTCCCATTCGTGGCCTACCTCAAGCTTCACAACCTTTTCTGGAACTTTGCACCAAGCACCCTAAACTCGTTCGCGTCCTGAGCGACTTACCTCCTGTGACGTCAAACGTCATGCATCGCTTCTGTACTAAGGGCCCACCTGTTTCGGCCCGCCCTCGTTGACTAGCCCAGGACAAGCTCAAAGCTGTTAAGGCGGAATTCGAGCAAATGCTCGAACTGGGAATCATCCGCTCGTCCAAAAGTCCATAGGCATCACCATTACACATGGTACCGAAGAAATCCGGTGACTGGCGCCCCTGTGGTGACTACAGGGCACGTAACAGAGTTACCGTCCCGGATAAATACCCCATTCCGCACACGCACGACTTGACCTCAGCTGTAGCTGGCAAGTCTATCTTTAGCAAAGTCGACCTAGTTCGCGCCTACCATCAGATACCTGTGGCGCCAGAGGACATTGCTAAAACAGCAGTCATCTCGCCATTCGGACTATTCGAGTACGTCAGAATGCCTTTCGGCCTCAGCAACGCTGCCAAAACTTTTCAGCGTTTCATTCATGAGGTAACGCGAGGACTCAAAGACGTTTCTCCTTATCTAGATGACATACTCATAGCCAGCTCTTCTGACGAGGAGCATCTTCGTCTTCTCGACGCTCTCTTCCAACGCTTAACACAGCATGCGGTTACCGTCAACCCCGATAAATGCGAGCTTGGCCAAAGCTCCATTGACTTGCTTGGCCATCGCATATCCGCCTCTGGTATCGAAGCTCTGCCAGACAAAATCCAGGCACTGAAGGACTACCGTACTCCCAGTTCCTTCAAACAGTAACGCCGATTCCTTGGCCTGGCCAACTATTATCGACGCTTTATACCTAACTGCGCGAGCATTGTTCAACCAATGAATGACTTGCTCCGCGGTAAACAACGGTCTTTTCATTTTGCAGACGACCCTAGACTGTCTTTTGAGAAGCTCAAAGACGCTATCTCCAACGTAGCGCTTCTCGCCCATCCAGACACATCTGCACCACTCACCTTGACAACTGACGCCTCCGACACTGCCGTCGGTGCAGTTTTTCAACAACTCATCGACCATCGATGGATACGTCTAGGTTTCTTCTTTAAACGCTTACAACCTGCCGAATCGCGTTACAGCACCTTCGGTAGGGAACTGTTAGCTATCTACCTAGGTATCCGACATTTCCGACACTATCTCTAAGGTCGACATTTCACAGTCTTCACTGACCACAAACCATTGATCTACGCAATCAATAGCGCAACAGACAAGTATTCTCCGCGGGAAACTAGGCACCTAGACTACGTTACTCAATTTACGACAGACGTACGACATGACTCAGGTGCTCTCAATCCCGTCACGGATGCACTTTCAAGCATTCAACAGATCAGCTTATCTCCTGGCACCAACAATGATCTAGCCGCTATGGTTGCCGCCCAACAGGCTGATCCTGACATAAGCAAGCTACAACGCAACACCACTGAGACGATCAACATCGATCGACTCAAGCCAGCATTATTCGACAAGTCTGACACTTCGGTGAAGCAAGCATCTTCACAGCCTGCGCCATCACAGCTCGCACCGCAACCTCAGACGAGTCGGTCCGCTCTAGCAGATCCGACAACCTCAACCGACAGCACTCCTACTCGCTCTACTACCAATCGACTCGGTAGGAAGCTCAAGACCCCAGTTCGTTTTTCAGACTTCGTTAGCACTTACCTTTTTACATAGGACGTGCCGTTGAAATTTTCTGCTCTTACCAAAAGTTTTTGAAAATTCACAAAAAACACCAAAACGTCTTGAAACTACCAACAAAGAGCAAGACCTTTTGCAAACCCAAAAACAGCTTTGCACGTTTTTCGCTTTGCACTCTTTTGTGTGTGGCTATGCATTTATGCTGCTTTTTCATTTTGCTTTCCAAATACACCATCGGTTGTTTGCACCTCGGTTGCACTTTTCACTGGATCTCTGCAGGTCAACTGAAAGTGGAACAATCTTCCGGCTCAACCGCCTACGTAAACTTTACGAACTGTCCCCACAAATAGCCTTTTTAACTTTTCGACACCGTAGGGAGAACACGGGTAAGAGCCCTCTAGGGTCCGATTGCATGGTTCTCCCCAAGCAGCTGCATCGGGTTTCACAACCTGGTCTCGCAGAAGGCTGGCCCGCGACGGACAATCCTCACTTAGATCGAGGGACTGCTTACACAGTCCCTTCTGGGAGAGAGCTATGTAGCAGCCTGGAGATTCCCCGGTTTGCCTGTGCAAAATTCTAACAAAAATTATTTCATTGTGCACTTAGGCAACCGGTGTGGTTTGTTGAACTGCTTGCTGAGTTCGAATGCTTTACCATCTCATCGCCAATTTTGCTTGGCGCTTGTTTCGGTTGCAACTCGCAACTGCTCTGTGTGCTGTGCTTACTCCGTTCCGATAGCTAGAGCGTCCACGGTGTCGTTCTTTTATAGCTAGATAACAGGGGATCTTTTACTGTACCAATAAAAGTTTCCCTGCAACTCGATCAGTCTTCACGAATCGCTCTCTTGGCTCCCGGTACAGGCGACCCTCTAACCTTGCTAGGTGTTCATTACTGATGCTTGTTCAATTAATCTGAGCACTAGATACTGTACTCCGCCGTTTCCAACCACTCACCGAAGTTTACCAAAGCCTAATTTATTTATTTGACGTATTTTTGACAGAGAGCACTTTAAAAGTTTTAAGCTTAAGCAGCGAACATTTTGCTCTCCACATATCTTATCTTGACTTCATATACTTAGCTTTATATGGCATACATATGTCTTTCACAATTGGCAACACTAGTAGACAGGCATAATGAATATCGGATCCTCTACTTTAACAGTTTTTGCTTGTAAAACACTAGCATTTCTAGATTCCATTTCACTGGCACGAAAGCTAACCAACGACAGAGAGGCTCTTGTCACACTGGCTGGCTGGAGCACCAAAAACTTTCCATCACCACTTTTCTTATCTTGGCCGCCTGTGTGTTATTTATCTTTTGGCTGGCTCCAAAGCCTACCATGCGTTATGCGTAATGGCGGGTGAACAACCAGCTCCCACTGGTTTCTGTTGTTGTTCTACTCCCGATTTACCTTCTCACTCTTTGCTTAGGATGCTAGAACTGATCTCGCCAGGAAAACCACAAAAGAAATAGTCGGTGTGACAGCAGAGTACTAGTTAATATTGTCACCTGGATGAACACCACCGGCACACTTGCTTCGAAACCTATAATTGGAGAGAAATAACTCGAAATTCATCAAAGAGCTGCACAGTAGTGTGCAGCAACACTAGAGGCATAACAATCTCTCCAGTTCGAGCAAGCTCTATCACCAAAAGTAGCGTAGGTAATGCCCACCAACGCAGACCAAAATGGATTTCACGCCCCAAAGCAACTTGCTAAAATTTACTAAATTTTCCCATACACTTTTCTTTATTATTAGTGACAGGCTCCTCTAGCCCACTGATGTTAGAGACGTAGCCTCATGAATATAGGAAATCGGCTCTAGGAGATAAAACTTGCGATGTTTAGCTAAGAAATGTGTGTATATTTCAGGTCAAAAAGTGTCAACTGATCCGAAAGGTCTCCTGTGTTACTCAGGTAGATCCGGCTCAGGCGGCCTTGACATAAGCTTTAGGAACACTTAGTAGATTAAAAAAATACTAAACTCTATATTCCTGGTTGTTTATGTGACTCAGGATCCACTGAAAATGTTATACTGAGGCCTCCTAACCGTGGGTTAATTATAAGCTCTCTTGCATTCCCATGCAGACATAATATTCCTTACTGGATTTCTAGCGTTTTCGCGCAAGCGTACCGCTTATTCGCGTATATTTGTCATTCATGCCTGCAAAGTGTAATTTTCGGCCACCTACGCAGCCCCTCATTGTCGCAGTGTATTACGGGCTATTTAAACATTTCTGGATAGCTATTCCTATTTAAAACATATACCGCCCCGCCACTTTTTACATTTTCTTTTCTTTTTTTCCGGTATCTGCATGCAAAGCAGGAAGCCATTTCTAGTGAAAAATGATAATGGCCTTATTCGTAGACCATCATTCAATCTCAAATAACTCGCAAACTACTCCGCTTATTGCATTGGTTTTCGTTTCAGCGTATTCGGCGGTTAAAACTTGTTCTGATCGGTATATTTTTGGGCTACTTTACGCAATCTTCTAGCCGTAGAAGAGGTTTTTCTTTTGTTTTGCGATTTACTCAGGTTGAAAGTTTGCGCTAGAAAGCAATAACAGCGCAAGAAAAGCTTTGCTATAATTTTTTGTTAATTTGTAGTTTTCTAGGGAAGCACGCCACCGTAGTATTTCTCTAAACAAATCTTTTTTATTTTTATATGCATGTATTGAAACTATCTTTTAACTTTCATATCCCCTATAATTCTGCCTCTCTCATTTCTTCCATATGTGCACCAAGAATTGTGACGACTGAGCGGGCCAACAAATGTCCAATGAATTTAAAGTCAACTTATGGTGAATTGGATCGTGTTCCAAAGAAAAAGGCACAACTACACCTCTGCGCAGCTTTCGCAACAGAAAAACAAGGAGCTCAATATCGCCAGAAGGAACTAGAAAAATTTCAAGGTGGGCGCATACGAACCAGCAGCTGTACACCAAACAATGCCAATGCATCTGTAATTGCCAACGAGAAACATATACTTGTATTTAGCCTACTTCCGTGCAAGAGCGTCGGATTAATGTAAAGATTGATCTGAACCCTTGAGGGTGCAGCCTCTAGCCGGTATAGAACTATACCTTTTTATTTATTTATTATTTATTTATTAACGGTTCTGTGATGCAAACTCTCTCCTACCACCGTTACTTCGAGGAGATCGGGCCCATAAACATGGCAATTATGAGAATGCATGCGTGTTTGGAGTGCAGTACTCAAGCGTCGTTGTCCGCGAAACCAATAAGCCATGCGGAGATCCAGCTTCAAGAGTCTGAGGACTATCGTCTGGATGGAATTCCTGTAACTGTGTCTTAAGTTCTCCGGTTGCTAAGGAAGGTGAACCCAACTAAGGCTTCCTGTCCAGATTCCGTTCATGCAACATCGTTGCACGAACTGGCAGGGAAACTAAATGGACCTCTGACTAGTCTGTTTCAGAAGTCAATCAACAGTTGTGTGACCTAAGAAACGGAAGAAGACTGATGTCTGCCAGATTTACGAACGCGGTGAAAAAGAATTACCGGCTAAGTACAGGGCTGTCAGCTTGCCTAGCGTAATCGATAAGTGGGTTGGGAACTTAGTACCACTTATAGTAGAGAACCATATAAATATGTTTAACATTGTTGGCGTTGCGTAACCTGGAATGCGCATAGGATTTTATTGTCAAACGTACTTGCCAGTAGCTCCTGAGCGTTGCGTAATGTAATAGAGACTGACTTCGCCAAGGCTTTTGACACTGTCTCTCATTCGAGACTCTGGCTGAAGTTGTGATCTTATGGAATATCTGGTTGAGCTCTTTAGTAAATATCAGCTTTATTGTATGGATCGGAAAAGTGTATTCATGCGGGAAGCAGTCTTTGGTTTTGACAATCTGTCCTTGGCTACCTTCCGCACGGCTCAGTCCTAGGTCCACCCCAGTTCTCAGTGTGCGCGCATGAATTGCCGGGGAGCCTGAGGTATCCTTGCTCTTAGTTGCTGATGGCCTAAAGCTCTGAAACATTGCTGATATACCTGGAGGTCATGTGGCTCTTCAACGGACTCTGGATATACTCCGGGATGGTCCGTCTTGTGGTTGCTGTCCATAAACCAGGCAACGTGTTCAGTGCTGCGTATCAGAGCGTCTGATTCCTCCACGAATTATGTGCTCGACGGGATCGAACTTCCTCACATGACTCAACTGGCTGATCTAGGTGTCGTCCAATGTTCCACACTACAATCTAGCGCAAACTGGAAGAAGGTGGCTAGTAAAGGTTTTCCGGATGTTGTGGTTTATCCGTCATTCTTTCGCGTCCCTTGGCGCCTACGTGTTTGTGAGGGTCTCCTCAGCGTTAGTGCAACCCCACCTAGAATATTGCGTCCAGGTCTGTCCACCATATCTTGTCTGGGACAAAATGACACTAGAAATGATTCCGCGGGTTGGCTCCAGGTTGGTCGGGGGGTTACGAGGAAAAATCTACTCCGTGCGCTTACTTAGTTGGAGGATGCCTCCAATGCATTATCGAAGGATTAGGTGGACGTACCCTCAACCTACCCTATTTCGCCTGGGAAGCTTGGTCCCGATTTGTCCGGGATATTTAGTCCTGCTAGATTAGCTGGTCCCCGCGCAATTTTTATGAAGCTGGACAAACCGTTGTCCGATCGAGTTAAGGGCGAGACACGGTTATCGCGTCGAGTCATCCAGCGCTGGAACTTGCTTTCAGAAAATGTTGTCAAGGAACCTACGGTTAAGGGTTTTGAGCGTCGACTAGGTGCTCTTGGGTGGCAACACGAAAACCTTCCTTTTTCCTGACTAATTCACATCTTCATACTTCGATTCTATTGTCTGTACTTTGCTTCATCATGGGTATTATTCGCTTCTTTTAACTGATTTCTCTTACTCTTTACCTTCGATTTTTCTTCCGCTTTTGTTTATTTCATGGACCCAGCATAGCAAGGACAGCTAATGTAAGGAACGTTGGCATTAAATTTGTGGTTTTGGTTATAGCGCCTACCCTGTCAGCATGATCGGTCTCCCGGGCGCCCGATAGTGGACACTCGTCGAGCGTTCGTAAAATGTGGCATGTGAATTTGGCTTATAGCCAACTCTACTGTCCAACGGCGACTAAAATCATCGATCGTTCTTCGATTGACATCTTAGAATAAGCAAACTACTCATTAAAAGATAGCTGGGAGGTTCATTTCGAGAATTCCGTATTCACCGCTGGTAGAAATATTAGCAGTGAGTCTCCATCAACGTAGTTTTGTAGTCTAGTCATAGGGCGCTCGTCTGGTATTGTAGGTGTCCGGAGTTCGAACCGTGGCAGGGTCGAATTTGAATGAACCGGCTTCACTGGATGGATCACGTAGTTGTACGATGGGTACTGGTGGTTACGCCATTTTCCTCTCTTCGCTATGTTCCCTTGAGAATTATTAAGAAGCCAAGCATTTTTCACACACTTCACGTCGAAGTTGACCGTATCGCGTGCACCAGTTGTGTTAATGGCCAGGTTAAGGCCAAGATCACAGGCAATATTTTGACATGCTTCGAGGAATACACAGACGAGTGTAACGGGCGAGTGCTGCTGAACATTTCTCCGTCAGTCCGAAACGAACTGTTCAAACTTTTTTGGGAATATTAACGGTCTGCCGGCAAAGTTTCGTGCTGGTAAGGTGCCAGGATATGTGGAATTGTAATAAGGCCCAATCAGTGGTGTTGTCAGAGAAGGTAAGATAGCTAGATTATTCCTACATGGCCAAATCTGGGCAAAACCGGGCGTTTGAAGCAGGAACAGCAAATATTTCTCGGCAAGCGCCCGATGAATTACACAATTTTTTGACACTTGGGCTCCCATCTGGTGCTCGATCAGGCATCCATCGGGCGCCCATCAGACTTCCAACGGGCGTTCATTGGACACTAATGCTGAGTGGGTTAAAGACGTCGGAGCGCCCCTATCAACTCCTAGATCAACGACCCCCTCAAGAAGGAACACCCACGGGATTCATCCTAACGTTCCAGTCCCACCTGTACTTGTACTTGAAGTTGCTAATGGGTGACTTCAACGTACCTGGAGTAAACTTGCATAAGCTATTTTATAAGGCAGCGACTAGAGGGTGGGCTGCCTAGTTTGTCGACCTGACTCTCGTAGTACCCTTACACCAATTTTTCGATTGAGCCCCAGGTGAATGGAGAGTCATGCTCCTTCTCCCTTGGACCTTGTTTTCTCCAAGTCGCTTGCATTTGAGTTTAACCTATAGCTCTTAGCCTAGGCCAGTCACCGCTTGCCTTGTCTGACTTTTGGGACCGTCAAATCCACCTGTGGCGAAAGTTTATATACGGGCTGCTGCGCATAATGAAAACTGTGCTCTGAGTGCTTTAAATGTATGGGTTGTAGTAGGGTTATTTATTTTGTAAGGTGTTTATAGTAAGTTAGGAAGTACAGAGCTAAAAATTTTACTGCCCCGTGATTATTTGCGAAGTCGTAAAACATGTGAAAAGTTAATATATAGCTGTACGCAAGTAGTACAAATAAAAACGGGATATGAAAAATCGCATAGAAATGGCAGCGTTATGTTCCCGTAAAATGCAATAAGCGCTAGCGTATTTGATTAATTTTCCAATATATGGATGCCCATGAATAGCACCTGGTTTGTAGGTCACAAATTCTTTGCAGTGGGGTTTACTGTGGCAGTGTTAACCGTTCAAGCGAAATGGTGAAATGGTGGCGAAAGTGTACCGCGTTAGATAATAGATCGTTCGTGTGTAAACATGTCCCCTACTGTCAAGCGATATATATATATACATATAAGTTATACCTTCATATGTTAGGTGTACATATTAATACTGGTATAATTTTGGAATTATTTAAGTTATGTGGATTATGCGAAGGCATGTGTAAACATGAAATTATGCAGCTGTATAGGTCTGGTGACGTTTACAAATATGTGTGTATGTGTGTATAAATATGTCATAATGCGAAGGTTCACAAACACAGAAGTATAGCCATATGGATAATATATATAGGCACGTTTATATATATAAATATAAAGTGTGTAAGGGACAATGGTTTGTTCATTAGTATGAAATACATAGATGTATCGGTATTTGGATACGTGTGTTTTCAGTACTGCAAGTGGGATGCGTACTATATGGAAGAGTGAAGTACGAAGCGGTTATGTTGCTAGAAAGACACATAGCCGTTTTATTTTCAATTGATTTTGTGATACACAATGCCGGACGCAGAGGAATGATATTTTTATGAGGGTTGACTGCAGCGGTGCCGTATTGTGCGCAGCAGCCCCATGCCTGCCAGGTATTCTTAAGGTAACGTTAGTGATTTTCGCAAGGAAAAATTAGTATGCATAAAGTAATGGTATGTATGCATAAAAAGGATTAGGTAAGCTGCTCGGAGTTGCTAAGCCTTTGGACGAAACGGTGTGTACGATCAGTAAAAATGGTTTAAAGAATGTTAAATAATTAAGTATTTTATTCTTTAAGTTATCGAGCCTTACCACCTCAGATTTGAATAAAATTTACAAGCAATTATGTGGCGCAACAGTTACGTTGCAACGCATGTAATTGGTTGTGGACAAAAGTTGTACAATTTGCAGCTACCGTCGAAGCACTCATGAGGAGCAAAGTCATCAGTGGAGTGCCGATAAAATGGTTTCAAGTGCTTTTTATAGGAAATAAAAATGCACAGTAGGTGGAGTGAAGACAGTATATAAAGACTGAGAGTATCTGTTGTACTTGACGGTAAGGTTGAAAAATGGTTAGTTGATATTCCAATGTGTAACAGCGGGCAGTGAGTTTATTCATTGGCGAGTGACGTCCGCCAACTCACGGTGTTGATAAACGGACTATTGTGGCGTGTTATAGGGAGAAGGCTTGCCAGGCGAAAACCCACCACGGCCTGGAACACTGTCGTCGATTGCTATGAACGGTCAGTTAAAACTAGCCAAGCTTCTTCTGAAGCACGGGTTCATGCTGTTATTTGCAGTCGAGTGCCCCCTTTGTTGCCTAGACAAATGGTACAGTCAGAGTACAACATGAACGTGGATGTCAGTCGAGGAGAAATTATGCTTTTGCACGTAAATAGAAGTTCCCGTGTATGGGGTCTCGCCTTCTCTGATTATGTATATTTCCGTGGTGTGAAGAATTCTTGTCCAGCTACCTTCACTGGACGTCGGTGGTTGAAGTGTTGGGTGCAGATGGCTGGTTTTGAAGTGAAGCCATTGTCCAGGTACGTCCTTGTTGGTTATTTCGTTCCATCTCAGACGGAGGCAGTTCCTCAGTTCAATCTCAGATCCCTAAGATGTTCACGACCTCAGAGAAAATAGAAAGTGAGGAACAGGCCAATAGGAGACCAAAAAGGACAGTCATGGTACCAAGCATTTGGGAAATCCTACCTTAAGACATTTGCTGGAGACGGCTGGTGTACATTGTATAACAGATATTACGCTAAAAATCTATTTTGATTACGCAGCAGAAGGCGCGGCCCAATGGACAAATTACCTTCATGTACATGAGGGGAAGAGCAGGGTTCCGGTATTAGCTTACGGCGTTAGAATTCAACCGAAGACCAGAAGGTGGGTGTGTATTCACGATTGGTTGTAGTCGGAAACTAGTGACGATGTAGCGATATTTAAATATGCTCCACGGGATGAGGATTATCTAAGACCACAAAATAAATATTATGTACATAGGTATATGAAAATATGGAGCTGAGCATAATAAAAGCTGGCTAGCAGTAAATAGATAAGTACGGAAGACTAAGTGTCGAAGGTAAGACCATCGAAAGATGAAGCTAATGGACTGGGTTTCAGTGGTCAAAAGTGCTAGTTGGGTTAATCATTCTAGTTAGTAATGTATAACTACGGTGACAAAGAATAGGTAAACAAACCAGCAGAACTAGGGAATGCAAACAGTCTCCACGTTGGAAAGCTAAGGAGTGGCACTTAGCAAGCCCTGAATATGCGCAGGAATGCGGGCAGCGTACGCCAACTCGCCATAGTTAGAATTGTTGAAGGTGGGACAAACGAGATAAAACCGTTGGTAGACAGATCATCATCGGCCAACCACACCCACTCGATTAAGAAATGCGGTCGCATGTGTGTACCTCCAACGTCAAAGAATAAGTCACCGGACCAACTGCGTTGTAATGCCAGAGAATTAACGTTGTAGGAAAGACGTGACGCCTAGCGAGCTCCGGATATCCGCAGAGTTGCATGGAGCCTAAGGCGACTAGCTGCCGTTAACCGAGATAATGGCTCTAGGAAAGGTAGTAGCAGTGGCTGGTGTAGCCATATCGTTAAGACGTTTGGCCACTAGTGGATACCTAGTTTCAGTGAATAAAGCAACAAGTAAGCGAAGGTTAAAGAGACAGGCCTTCTAGAAAAATGAACTTTGGAGAGAAAAGGAGTGGTTCCATCCAAGTTACGGATTCGCACAGAGAGGCATGGAGCCAACAACGACTAACTGCTGTCAAGGTGCGATGGCTAGCGTAAGGCAAATGGCAGGTAAGGGCGCAGGGAGAGAAGTCAGTGGACAGCAATGGCATGCGGAGTAAGCCTTCGGTTACTAGTGAATACCTACGGTGGCAGAGAATAGGTCACCAAGCCAGTTGAGCTGTGCTGCGAGCAGTCCAATAGAATAATCATTGTAGGGAAGGAGTGAATCATAGCAAGCTTCGGATATCCGCAGAGTTGAATGGAGCCTATGGCGACCACCTGCTGCCAAACAAAGAAAGTGGCTCTAGGAAAGGTAGTAGCAGTGGCTGGTTAGCCATATCGTTAAGACGTTTGGCCACTAGTGGATACCTACAGTTTTAATAAATAAATCAACATGCTAGCGAAGCTTAGGAAGACAGACATTCCAGGAAAATAAACGTTAGAGATTATAGGATTGGCTCCTTTCAAGCTACAAAGATGAATGGAGCCAACATAGACTGACTGATGCCAAGAAGAGTTCACGGGAGTAAGGCGAACGACGGCTAACGGCGCAAGAAGGGAGATTAGTGGCCAGAAATGGCATTCGGATTGGGCGTTCAGTTGCTAGTGGAACATACGGTGTCAGAGAATAAATAAATAAATAAATAGTATATTCTCGAATTTGTCGAGACACACCAAACCGGGCATGATTAACATATACACGCTATTATGTTTCGCAACAAACAGGTTGCTTTGTAGGTAACTGGCAGTAAGCCGAAAGTTGTACAGGCATGGGAAATTGTAAAATTAATCATAAGGAATAAAGTCATCAATACATGAAGACACGTTGGATTCTAGCGCGTAGTGTAAACTGTCTGGGCATTAAATAAATAAATAAATAAATGGTATATTCCTCGGTGATTCGAGGTGCAGTCCAACTATGTGGTCTGCTCTATGTGTACAACAGGATCGCAAATTAATAATCAAATTGTGCACGCTTTTTACAATGGATCCAAAACAGGTAATAAACTAATTAGCAGGATTAAGGCATTAAAGGAATTAAAAACCAGGAACAATAACGTATTCATATTTAAACGGATGTCCAGCTAAAATAATGCGGCCACTCGTGGAGCTATCCCCAGGGGACCTGCTTCCATGCAATGTATTCCCTCGAGAGGTTTTGCCCGCACTTCCATGCAATAACTGGCCATGTGCCGGTGTGGCATAGTAGCATATGAGCCATCGCCTTTTTATCATATGTTGTGTTCTTTTTAGAGCTGCTTTTGTACATGTATTATGGGCCATGAAGGCTCAGCCCAGTCCTTCATGCGGATCATTCTATTATGGCACTTTTTATGCGCCAGTCAGTTTGTGGTAATTTGCCTTGCATAGGTAGTCTTTTATAATCTGGAAGCTATAATTCGTCACCCGAGGAGAGCAGCCCATTCGTGGCCGACTATGAAACAAGGAAGAATATAGAAAAGAAGAATTATGTGAAAGAGGTACTATATCATTAATGTAAAAAATAGGCAGGTATGTTTTGTACATCGGCGTAGAAATGGATCGAGCCGATCATACGACAAATTGTGTGGCGTGACAGCCGGAGACAGATGACCGTGCGCGTTGTCCATAGGCAAAAGTGGCACAGGGAATCAGTTGTTGCCGTCACTGAATTCAAGTATATATTTCCGGACTGTTAACTACAGAAAAGAAGGGGAAATGATCAGAACTGGAGAACAAATATGGCGAACGGGATCGCAGAAAAATATTACGAATTAATCGATTTGTGGGGAAAATTAAGAAAATAGTTCCGGACGCCCCACCAGTAAATAATTTTGCTCTCTTTTTTTAACAGAAGGCAGTTGGTATGAATAAGGTTGAAAGGAGTAAAACCGCATAGGAGGTAGCGTTAAGGGATAGCATAAGAAGCAGTTTGAAGCAACTCATCCTAGCTGATCATGTTTTCTCTGGTGCATTCGAGTCGATGTTCTCCGGTACCATACAGGATCCGGCCCTTCTTCATACAGCTTTTCAACATCAAGTTGAACTTTTAAGATCCGTTTCGCTCTGTCCGTTGACAGATAAGCCTTTATCATTTTCTTGAACATGCAGAAATGTTCAATACATCTAATCTCTTTTGGCAGCGTATTCCGAATGGAGCCATACCTAAGAAGAGAGAAATTTCTCCTTAGGCTGGTTTTGAATTTAGGTAAATAGAATATGCATTCATTATCTCGCAGTTCATAAATGGTGTTTTCCCGAAAGTACAATTGATAGGTTCCAGCATATGCTTTCCGCCGCGCGAGTTTGTAGAGGAAGCACAAGTTTAATTGCATTCTTCGTAACCACAAAGGTTCAAGATTCAACTGCTTGCACCTATCTCTGTAGGAAAGGGCAGTTGAACAGCCAAATGTGCGCTTCGTAAAGGCGCGTTGGACGTGTTCAATGGTTCTCAAGTCAGCCTTTCGCAAGCTGCTGAACACAACACGGCAATATTCAAGCAAAGGCCAGATACTGATTTTGAAAGCAATTAGTCTGGTTTCTTTCAAGGTTAGCAGGTGGCATATGAGCCCGACCGACTGCTTAGCCTTTTTCACGATATGAGTTGCATGTTCGCTAACGTTTAACGAACTAGAATATCTTAAACCTAAGTCACGAACAGGCTGGCTGATGGGAATGACTTTGTCATGAAGCTTGAACACTTCTGTTGCTACCTGACATCCATACGCTAGAATGCTACACTTCGATGTTGCAAATGTCATCTGCCACATATCAGCCCATCTCTCAATGGCTTTCAAGTCGCTTTGGATATTGTTAAGTTCAACGGTACGCTGAAGACATGGGAATGTGTAAACCACCTTTAAATCCTCAGCAAACAAATAAGGCCTCCCAAATTGTATAACGGAAAGCAGGTCATTTATATACAGTAGGAAGAGTAACGGGCCCAAGACACTGCCCTGTACCACTCCACTGGTAACCAGACGAGGTGAAGATATGTAACCACTGATATCCACAACTTGCAACCGTCCTACTAGGTACGATTGGATCCAAGAGTTAAGCAGATTTGTTACACCGTACTTGCTTAATTTATACAGCAGTTTTGTGTGGGACTCTGTTAAAAGCCTTTTGCATGTTGAGGAAGATAACAATTCACCGATAACCTGAGTCAATCGCTTCAGTTAAATGGTTAAGGAATTCAACTTGACAAGTAACACACGAGCGACACTTCAGGAAGCCATGCCGTGAAGGTGAGAGAAGTTTATGCGATATAAGGAACGTAACCAAATGTTCCTTAACAATTCTCTCTAACATGCGTGAGAGAATGGCTGTGTGACTAATGGGGCGGTAGTTCCGGATGTCAGTTTTTGACCCGGACTTATGTCGCGGTATAACCGTTGCCGTTTTCCAACGTTCGGGGTCTTAACCAGACTGGAGAGACAAAGCAAAGATATTTAATAATATAAGAGGGATATCATCTCCACAGTGTTTGACCAAAGCAGAAGAGATCCCATCGGGGCCAAGTCCGTAGGATGGTCGTAGACAAGTAATCATACGTTATATCGTAGCAACACTAAGCTTGATCGCTGGGACTTGTTCAGAGAAGTAAAACGAGGTTGACAATTCCAGGGTTTCTTTTTCAACATTAACTGATCTAGCAAAGTATAAGTTAAAGGCTTCGCCATGGAAATTGGGGAATCAAGGCATTCACCTTCAGGTATGACGATGTGGGAGGGTAGGTCAGTTTTGCCACCTCTCTTTTTCCTCAGTAATGCAGTCACCAGTTGACTTGTATTGCTACTGCATACAGCCCGTTGTGCTTCCTGCATGTGACGGGTGCGGTGTTTAATGTCCGTCTCAATTATAAGGCGTTGGAGTCTCAGTTATACACTGAAGTCGTGAGTAGGTTCAAATGTTCAAGTTAGCACTCGTATTTTCCGCTTGTGCTTTGCGTTGTTAGCGTACTTAGAAGAGGCTCTCGTATTATCACAAGAAGCAAGTACGCTTAAGCACATATTCGCATTGCCATAGAGGATATCAAAGGCTCCCTTAATATCAGAGGAAAGAAAGAAATGGTCCTAATTTTGGACCCTAAGCAAAGCAGAGAAATCTACCCAATTCACATGTCGCAGGAAGAGTGGAACCATCGCAGACCTCACATGCAACGACTCAGCTATAAGTTTACATCTGACTATTTTGCGATCACAACCAGGGAGACCGTCAATTACATCAGTAGCTATCTGGGAGGTGCCTGAGGTAAAAAGTAGCTCTATTATATTTTTCCCCTGGTAGCCACGAGAACATGTTGCTCCCAACCACGAGTGATGACGGAGGTTATGAACTCTGCATGTTTCGCGTTTGTTACTAAGTTTGACCAACAGATATCTGGTAGATTGAAATCTCCACCTACAACTTTATCAAAGGAACCAAGATCCGATATGTAATGGAAGATGTCAACCAACAGGTTCTCATCACTGAAGCTGGCCCTGGGTGAGCGGTATATACAGCCTACAAGAGTTCGCTTAGTACCAAATGACAAGAGTAACCAAGCGAAATCATTAGTGGGGCATATAAGGGGAGTGTGAATTTAGACACAGTGAGGTTCTGTGAGTAGTAAATTATGCAACCACCTCCTCTGCCTTGTTTTCGATCACTTTTATTAAGCTTATAACCTTCGCTAGAAAGCAGCTGGCTGGGCATAGAATCGTGATACCAGGTTTCAGTGAGTAAAATCATATCAGGTTTATTCAGACTCATGAAGGTGCAGAGTAAATGAAGTTTATTCAAAAGAGAACGGATATTAATTATCATCAGTTTTAAAAACTCCTGGCGTTGTTTATCACTCCGTCCAGTATTTATTCTTGGGATCACATTAGTTCTAAAGCCTTCCGCAGCAAATCCCTTACCGTGAGATTCGCCAGTCCTATCGGGATTAGGGGGGGTGGGGGAATGGGTGGGGGAATGCTAAAAGAATGCTGTGGTAACTTGGGACGACTGAGTTTAAGCGGATAAGAAGTTATTGCCGAAGGGCTCACAGAAGATATTGTGAGAGGAGAAGGCGGAAGAGAGTATGGATAGGGGCATAAATAAGTGGTCTGTGTTTCAGCAAAGCCATGTACATGCCTGCTAGGAGAACAGCCTTGGCACATCGTCGGAACAAGGGGGAATTGTGGCTTGCCACTCTGTGCAGCTGCATTATTATTCACGACTGTCATTGGGACACGGGGAGTCACCTTTCCAGCACGAAGGCCCCAGTTTGATCTAAGATGCTTAGGGCGCGAACTATGACCACTGCTGCTATGTCTAGTCATAATGTCAATGGGCCGTAACTTACCTTCACTGGAGCTATCGATAGGCCCATTTGATGTTTTTGGACTTGCATCTGTTTCAATAGTAGTGTGAGGATTGATCCCAATCCCTACTGGTTTGGCAGAACTTGGTGCACCGAGTGAATCTACACTATTTCCTATGTCCACAAGACTAATGTGGTGTGGAGGCTTGAACACTTCAATTTCCGCTACGTTGTCGCCAGCCTTGGTATCGCTCGTGTGAAGAGTGGCCCTGCTAACATTATCTGCCGTGTTAGAAGGAAAGAACCAAACACTGTTGCAGGACCTCCTTTTTTGAAATCCAGGAAGCGCGCAGGGAGGATGACTCTGCTTCGGCTCAGGCGAGACATTAGTTGCGCTCATGCGTTGAAGGTCACGTTGCAAAGGTGACCTGTCTACGAATAGAATAACTGCAACATTTCGGGGCAGACCTTAAAGTATTTTGACTTTTGATAAGCGAACTTGCGAGACTTTCGCTACGCAAGCTGAACAGTCGAACAAGGAAAACGCAAAGCATTTTTCCTCAATCTTCTGCAACTAATATCGATTTTAGCGATGTTGCACACCCTCGAAACAGGATGCCTAACGTTGTCAATCGCGATATTGTCGGCTATGTTGAGGGCGATGACGTATTTTCCCCTTCTGCATCTCTGAGTAACCACAGAGGTGACTGCATTTATATATAAATAAATAAATAAATTTTTATTCTCAAAAACACGAGGCACACCTTTACAGGCATGATCATATTTAGCGAAAATGGTGTGAGCAAATTTTACAAAGAGACATGTTTGGCATGACTTTGTAAGTATATGGGTGTATATACGTATATAATTGTGTAGAAATGTAACTTGTGGTTTTGTTGGCGCCGCAGAATGTTTTACTGTTTGTTATCGTCAGAAATGTGAGAAAATAGGAGATTGATTTTCGTGGGTTGGATAGCATTTTCCGAATATCCACTGGCCAGTGACTTTAGTTTGTGGCGAGTCACATCCGCCACGTCGCAGTGTTGTTAAGCAGACATTTGTGGCTTTTTATAGGGAGTAGGTTTGCCAGGCGAAAACCCACCGCATCCTGGAACACTGCCGCCGAACTATTTGCGGGAACGGGTTAAACCCAAACCACCCAGCTGGCACCACGAGGAGGTTGTTCGGCTAGCAAGCCGGCTCCGATTTTGTGCTTTTGCGTTGGATTAGCCGAAGACCGAATTATGTACGAAACTGACAGTAAGAGGTCTCCGAATGAGTCAACCAACTTTAATTTCTCGTTTTGTTCCCCTAACTCTTTCTCCAACGTCTTTATTTTGGCTGACAATGGAGATATAAGGTCGACAACACTAACTGCTCTCTCTGTCATTTGTCCTTTGGAATTATTTACCTGCTTTTGTATTCCAGGCGGCTTGGAATGTGTGCAACAAGGTCAGGTTCCTCGACACTCGTGATGACAACGTTATTTACGGTGATTATTTGGTTATCCACACGCTTTTTCCTCATTGCACGTGTGTTAATGGCAGTCAGCAATCTTTTAAATGAGATGATAAAAGCTATCTGGTATTTGTTATAGCCAAGCGTGAATTCTGGGGTAACGAAGATCGCTAAGGTCCAGTGGTTTACCTATTCAAGTTAACAAACAGGCCACTGTTTCAGGTATAACCAATGATACAAGCCAACCGGATGTAAGAGTGCTCAATTGTCCAAATTCCACTAAGGGTAGATTGTCCCCCAGTGATCGACCGCTCAGTGCACAGGTATCCCTGTGGTCAACTCCGTGGTGTCACGTTATGCCGCAAGTTCCAACAGGCGCACACGCACAAAGCCGGCCAAACAAAGAGAGTTGTGTGCGTTCGATAGAACGCGATTCACAATGCTGCGTGAGAGCACTTGGTCAACCAAAGCAGCGTACGAAGATGTAAGAGCTTCTAGTCGCCTTATTCAGTTACCGACAGGGTTGGTTTAGGTCAACTGAAGTAGACCTAGCAATATCCTTGCCGATGATTCCAAATAGCTTGATGAAGGTAGAAAAGTGGTGCACTCGTAGGCGAACGACAAAGCTGAAACACAGCCAGGATTAAAAACCGGCGTTAGACGTTGATCCGTTAAAAGTAGCCTAGAGAAGATTTGCGCAATGGATAGACCTGATAAAGCCCGATTGAATGAGTGTACCCAGGCCGATGCGCAAAAAAATTTGAATCCGAAAACGTGAAAAGTCAGGAGCAACGAAAATTTTCCGACCGGCACGCCACGTCACATGACATGTGTAGTGAAAACGATACATGTAGGCAGGGAGTATCTTACTCTTGAAAGTGTCTGGAAAATAGTAAATTATGATTCTAGTCGGCTTGCCAGTATGTAGTTGTGAGCAGTGACGTTATTCAGCGGAGAGTCACATCCGCCACGTCGCAGTGTTGTTAAGCGGACATTTGTGGCCTTTTATAGGGAGAAAGCTTGCCTGGCGAAAACCCACCACGTCCTGGAACACCGTCAGAAATCCGTTTGTACACTAAGGTAAAACTGGCGGAGCAGCTTGCCGACTGATTTCACCCTCAGTTATCCGTAGCCAACTGACTTCCAATTTGACTACGGATAACTGAGGGTGAAATCAGTCGGCAAGCTGCTCCGCCAGTTTTACCTTAGTGTACAAACGGATTTCTGACGGTGTTCCAGGAAGTGGTGGGTTTTCGCCAGGCAAGCTTTCTCCCTATAAAAGGCCACAAATGTCCGCTTAACAACACTGCGACGTGGCGGATGTGACTCTCCGCTGAATAACGTCGCTGCTCACAACTACATACTGGCAAGCCGACTAGAATCATAATTTACTATTTTCCAGACACTTTCAAGAGTAAGATACTCCCTGCCTACATGTATCGTTTTCACTACACATGTCATGTGACGTGGCGTGCCGGTCGGAAAATTTTCGTTGCTCCTGACTTTTCACGTTTTCGGATTCAAAATTTTTCGCGCATTGGCCTGGGTACACTCATTCAACTGACTTCCAATTTCCATCGCAATGGGGCTGGACCTTACCGTGGTGCGATGGTTTGTGTGCCTCAGCGATCCACTGAGCTGCGCTGGGTGGTGCTTTTGCACCTTCAGAGTCACTCATACCAGATTGGTCAATGGTTAGAGGCCAGACAAACTCAGCCTTCTGGTCCTCCAGGTTGGGGGTTGGAATGAGGGTGGCTCCTTAATCCTTAAAATGGACTCCTTGTAGCCCAACGCCAAGCCCGCTGCCTTGCGGTCAGGTTTTTGAACCAAAGACTTTGGTTGAGAACCCTAATCGTTCTCCTGTCTAGGCCTGGGCAACTTGACAGTATCCTGCCCACGCAATACCATGAATTTTCCTTCAAACAATTTCTTGATGCTCTGGCCGCCGCAGAGGATAATAAACGGTGCCCTATCTGCTGCATCGAGCAGGGTGGATAGGGGTTTGGATGCTACTGCTCAAGCCTTCCCATCTTCTTATTCCCCCTCTTACGTTTTTTCACTCTTACCGTCCCATTCCAACTTCACTTATATCCCCCCAGTTTTCAACTCCAGATTCTTGGCCCTCCCCCAACATGCTTTGCTAGGCATTTACCTTCTAATTTCAACTCACACGTGAACGCGGAGCGTCACTCCTCTCCTGTCGACAAGCCCATGTCCAACAAAGCGGTCCAATCCAGTTCATCGGCTTCCATTTGGAGCCCTCGATCCTCCTTCAGATTTGCATGCCTCAATGTACGCACACTGCTACAAATCGGTCAACAGGCAGCACTTGCCCGAACATTGGAGACCCTCTCGATCGATATCTGCTGCTTATCAGAGACTCGCCTGCAAGACTCGAGCACTGTGCTCACTCTGCGATCCCCTTCAGGGGACGCAAGCAGTATTTTCTCCTTGCGCCTATCCGGTGACGATGCAGCTTCGAGCACCGGCCAAGCCGGTGTTAGTATTGCCCTGAGTCCCCGGGCTGAAGCTGCTCTGGTTGATTGGATTCCAATCCGTAGCCGGATGTGTGCGGTCCGATTGGCTGGCTCGTTCAAAGCTTCGAAGTCACGTGGGACCAACAGGTGTCTATTCATCATCGCTGCCTATTCGCCCACAAACTGTAGCGATGATTCAGTAAAGAACGACTTCTACCGCCAACTGACCCAGCTCCTTCGCCACAGAAGAAGCACGGACACTGTTGTGCTGGCGGGGGATATGAACGCACAAGTTGGAAAGTTGTCCACTGATGAACTGCATCTGGGCGGTCAACACGGTGTAGGCTCCCGTAATGATAACGGTGAGCGGTTACTTCATTTGTGTGAAGATGCTCGCTTATTTCTTGCGAGCACTAATTTCCGACACAGCACCCGCCGGAGGGTGACTTGGCGCCCACCAACCTCGAAGCAGCCTTGCACGCAGATGGATCACATTGCGATAAGTTACCGCTGGAGAGGCTGCATCCAGAATTGTCGCTCGATTTGGAGCACATGTGTGGACACCGATCATGCACTTGTATGTGCTGACATGCGGATGCGTTTTGGCGGACGCCCACGACGATGCTGTGAGCGTATTGACACCAGCCAACTGACAAAACCAGCTGTTCTGAATGCGTATCGAAGTACGCTAACATGCGAGTTGAGCAAGCGCTCACAGGAGACAATTGATGGTCACTGGTCACACGTTCGCCAGACCTTACTAGCAGCAGGCAAATCCTCATGTGGTATGTCTAATAGACAACATGGACATTGGGTCTCTTCGCTGTCTCTGAAACTTATAGATGCTCGCCGGCAAATCCCGGCTGGAAACGAGCACAATGAAACTCGTAAAGAGCTCCGGGCAAAACTCCGTGCTAGCCTGAAGAGAGACCGCGAATCTTGGTGGTCTCATCGTGCGTCAGAGATGGAAGTGGCCGCTGCCCTTGGCAACCATCGTAAGTTATTCCGTCTGATACGGGAAATGGGCAGCAGGAGACCTAACGTTAGTGAAACTATACGTGACGAGAGTGGACAGCCTATCCACAATTTGTCAAAACGTATGGAGCGTTGGGCTGAGCATTTTGAAAAGCAATTTAATCGGCAGGAATTGTTCGATTCGCCGGTCACTGATCGCCCCGCTCCGTGGGCTGTCCCTTTGGATCCACCCTCTCGCTCAGAAGTCGAACGTGAGATCGGACTGTTGAAGTTGAACAAAGCCGCGGGACCAGATGAGCTTCCTCCAGCCCTCTTTAAATTTGGAGGCTCTGCTCTTGTTGATGCTTTGCATGAATTACTAGTGAAACTGTGGGAGCAGGAAACTGTCCCAACCGACTGGAGCAGCTCCGTTATTGTTCCCATCTTCAAAGGCGGCTCGCACTCGGAATGCGGCAACCATGGAGGAATCAGTCTGACCTCCATCGCCTCCAAATTACTCGCATCCATAATTCTCCACAGACTGACTGGCGCTCGTGAAAGCCAGATTCGTGAGCAGCAAGCCGGGTTTCGTCGGGGTCGTGGCTGCATCGACCACATTTTCACCTTGCGTCAGTTGTTGGAGCACCGTCACACATATTGACGGCCCACCGTAGTCGTGTTCCTCGACATCAAAGGTGCCTTCGATTCGGTTGATCGATGCGCCCTTTGGAATTGTCTACTCAGGAAAGGTGTGCCCGAGAAATATGTAAATATTATCCAAGCATTATATGCGCGTAGCACGGGCAGAGTAAGGGCTTACAGCAGGCTGTCGCCACCCTTCAATATCTCCAGCGGTGTGAGACAAGGATGCCCGCTGTCACCTTTCCTATTCAACTTCACTATTGACGAAGTCATGGAGATTGCATTTACAGGACATGACTTGGAAGGTGTGGAGCTACTCCCAGGAGAACGACTCCTTGACTTAGAGTATGCAGACGACATTGCTCTCATCTGTGACAGCTCCCAGACGTGTCAAGCCGCGCTGGACAGATTAGCACTGGCTGTCAGTCGCTTCGGGCTTTGCTTTGCACCACCGAAGTGCAAAGCTTTCCTCCAGGATTGGCAGGGTTCGCCCCCTGTGCTGACCCCTGGTGGGGATCAGCTAGAAGTCGTTCAGAAATTCAATTACCTGGGAAGTTGTATCAGCGCCCTTGGGATCAAAGACGAGATCACGAACCGCATAGCGAAAGCTCGAAGTGCTTTTGCTAACCTTCGCCACCTATGGCGACGGCGCGACATTACTCTCGCCCTGAAGGGTAGAGTGTACAATGCAGCGGTACGTTCGACCTTACTGTACGGTTGCGAAACCTGGCCCCTAAGATCGGCGGACATGAAGTGGCTACTTACCTTCGACCATCGGGGCCTTCGCAGTTTGGCTCACATCTGGTGGGAACACCGCGTGAGTAACGAGCGTGTTCGACGCCTTGTTTACGGCCTAGGAAAAGGGAATGAACCGCTCAGCACCGTCATTTCACTCACCAGGCTCCGATGGCTGGGCCACGTGTTGCGCATGCCAGCCCACCGACTCCCTCGACGTGCGTTGTTTGCTCACCGGGGATGTGGGTGGAAGAAGAGGAGGGGTGGCCAAGCGATGACTTGGTCCAGAGGAATGAAGGCCCTCACTTCGGAGCTGGCCTCAGTTGGAGCTTCACGGCTCCCTGGTTGGGGTCCAAAAGACGGTGAACACGTTTGGCTTGATACACTTGCTGATATGGCAAGGAACCGACCTCAGTGGCGTTCCTGCTGTGAGTTTCTTTGTCCCTCCCCATCCCTTTAGCCTCCCCCTCCACCTACGATCTTATCTCATAGCGTAAAACATAATAATTTTTCTTTTTGCCTAGTAGCCGGCTGGTAGCTTACCGGAACGATGCCTATCCGTTGCTGGTAGTTCAGCTGGCATTCAACTGTCGTATTTATTTTTCCTTTATGTATTGTATTTATGTATGTATTTCCTTTATGTATTGAGGTATAACAGCGGAGGTGTTTTACCATCTCTAGCTGACATGTATAATGATGATGATGATGATGACTTCCAATTTCCTCTGTTCGTTGCTCAGGTATCTTTGGTCAGGAAGGTCATAATGGCTGAGGCCCATGGAGGATGAGACCTTTACGAAGTGTCGTTTTTGTGAGTGTCCAGGTAAGCAAAAGGACAGTTTCTTATGTCTGCATTTTTCAGGTCATGTATAATTTTCAGGAATGTGCAGGCCTCGTGTCCAAGTATCGATACCGAACAAAGGTCGTGGTAGTGAGTGCAGTTGTATACCTTTGTTGTACAGTCATGTTCTTTGTAGGTCCTTGTGGGTTATGTCCTGTCCCGGTCAATAACATTTTCTTGGTCCAATCCCAGATCCCCAAGAAGTTCCGGACCTCGGAGAAAAGGAAAGGTGAGAGAGAAACAAGGCCGCAAAGAACAGGCGTGGAAACGAACATTGTTTAAGTCCTATGGTATAACATTTAATGGAAACAAATGATGTACAACGTGCAGCAATGGTTGTACTAAAAGTGTCTTTTGAATGTCCTACGAAAGCAATGGCCGTATAGATTGGTTGCTACCATCTACAACGACAACAACAGACCAGCTGAACTGTGGTGCAAACAGTCCAAGAGAATAAACGGTGTAGAGAAGGTGTGATACCTAGCGCTCCGGATATCCGCAGAGTTGAATGGAGCCTATGACAACTAACTGCTTCTGAACAAGGAAAATGGCGCTAGAATAGGGAGGAACAGTGGGCAGGTAGAGCCATTCGATTAAGACTTAGTCACTATTGGATGGCTACAATGTCACAGAATAAGTCACCGAACCAGCGGAGTTGTGATGCAGAAGGTCCAAGGTAATTTTTGGAAATAAGTGGTGGCTCTAAGCAAGCTACAGCTTTGGAGAGATGCATGGAGCCAACGACTACTAACTGCTGCCAAGGAGCGTTGACGGATAGGATAACTGAGTTGCTGTATTGAATGCGGTAATGTAAGAAGATGGAAGTCGGGATGTGTCACCTTAATAGATAAATAAGACGTAGCCCTCCTTGTGCATTGATGTTAACGGAAGCTCCAGCCGCTTGTACATTAATTGTAGGTGTATCGCAATGTAGCTATAACGTAACACGCTGAAGGGACGGGTGACGGGACATAAGGAATAGGAAGTGAATTCCGGGTGTGACGGAAGGTCACTGAAGTAGGAACCGATGCACAGGACCACTTGGTACTAATATACGCAATGCGGTTATAAGGGTGTATATGCTTTTAGCACATGGACAATTAGACGCTCAAATAAAATGCAAATATTCTCGTCTAAGTGAGGCGTGTTGCGAAAGCTCATCACCCGCCTAGCAAGAGTACTGAAAAATAATTCATCTTGTGGTTTTACAGGACGCAGTGGGTGCACAAATGAGTAAACATGAAAAAGCGGCGGAAAATAGAGAAACCATCTATGCGATAAATGTACCGTCAGAGCTGCAAGCTCCTCGTTGAAAATAACTGCATAAAGGAAACCTACCATGTCCTTACTAAACAAGCATGTTGTCCGCTTTGCTTGCAATGTTACGTCACAAGTCGTAATGGAGCTTTGGGCCCGTGTATCGGCTGAAGATTACGGAATCCTCAACAGAACCTGTGACCTTGTGGGCCGTCGCAAGGAACCTGCAGACGTTGCCTATTTCCTTTGCGACGTGTGACGATGAGACACCGTGACAGGGGGGGCCCCGAAAGGGGTCGTTTTTTACTTGTTTAAGGAACATAAAATGTTGACATAACTGGGAAGCGATAAATGACCGGACACGGTATTTTGGCAGGGGTAGGAGAACGGTCTACTTGACAAGGAGGTGCCAACGGGTGAGTTATTTGTACAGCGGCAGCGGTTACTAGGACGCCGGAGGGCGGCCCAAGTCTAGTTGGGCTCTGAAAGGATAGCCATCCTTGAAATCCAATCTTACCTGTATCCACGGAGCACGCTTGCTTCCTATGGTTGTACGGGTTGGTGCCAGGTGGGTCATTGGCAACTGGTACCAGGACTGTGAAGGGCTGCGGGGATCTACTTGGGCTCTGAAAGCGCTGAACAATTTGTCCGGTGCATGGGCAGCAACCATCAGACTGACTATTTTCAAATTCTAACCGGAGACCGTTGAAGACCCACAGCACGTCCAGGGATATCAACAACAATGTAGACGTGTAGGCCATCAATGGATTTCCGCGGCAGGTTAACCACTAGCGCGAAGCCCGGTTGAAGTTGAGCATGTTGCATGCCATGGAAGTCATTGTGATCAGCCGAAAAATCACCGCCTTCATTTCACTCATGAAATAACGCCGGATGGTTTCCATGCGTCTAGGTTTTTCCTGAGGGGACACCGCTCGAAGTGGAAACCACAGCGACCCGCAAAAAGTAATAAATGCGGACAAACTCATGGTAGAAATACTGCAAGGAAGGAAGGGTAACTTGATAGACAGGGGCAAGGTTGACATATGCCGAATGTAGGGACAGAGGAATGGGAAAGTTTTCGTAGCTCCAGTTGAATTGCTGGTGAATGCAACTGAAGAAAAGCAGCTTAAGTTATGCAACAGCAGCAGTGTATACATGTGTAGGAAGCCTTACTTTGGTGTCCTGCACATGTCTGTTGAAACCATCGGGCGCGTACATCACAATTTATCGAATCAACTTGGTCGGAGCACGCCGAGTCGTCCTTCTCCTGCTGACACAGGGCGCATAATGCGCTGTCCGCCTCCACCGCACCCGCCGTCCTCCTTGCATGCTACATGGTTGTGCGGTGCCCAGCGGAACTTGTGGTTTTCAGCCTACGGAAATTAACTCGCGTGACATACTGCTGGCAGCGGCATGCTTAATCACAGTGGGAACCGAAGGTGATTTGCGTTTATGTCTGTGCGCACTGTCAAGCAGCTGCGAAACCACAGTCCCTGCATCCCTGAACGTGAGCCATTGTTTGCCGTCGGTTTCCGATGCATGTTTCATAGACAAAGAAAGGTGCCGGTAACCCACCCAAGCAGCAACGTTGAAGGATGCCGTATCCACTCTCAGAACATGGACAGGTCCTCCCAAGATAACGGCTGAAAACTGTTGCACATTGGATGAACGATCAAATACCTCCACATTAATATGACTCGCCAGAGCTCCCGAAAGCATGCCATCATGCCCGGCGTGCGGGTGAACTCCTCCGCGCCCGTACTAAATGTTGCATGTGTGTCGTCCGCTAAACCGCTGAGCCGATGAGCAAACACAGACATATACAGATCGATTGACCAATAGCTGATTCGTCCACTCTTTTTCCTTGTGCTGATTGGTTCCTTTTCGACTTATTCATCTGGTGTAACCTACAAGCTATCTACTACAGTTTTTGACACGTCCCATCCGGTGTGTGTTCTTATTCACTTCTTACGCGGACTAAGGGTCCAGGGGCGATCCAGCAATACTCGAGTAATACGTATCAGAATGGCGACGGTTGCTACAAGCCCTCTTGCGGGACTGTCATGTGTGTAAGTAGCTCCCCTGCTAGTTTGAGCTCATTCGTATCATTGGTCTCTGTGATTCCCGACAGCTGAGCTAGTGGCATCATTTTTGATATAGTTTCGCTCAGTACAGATGTTGCTTTTGAGTGCGCTCAATTCGATCTCAAGAAAGTTAATTTTATCATGTGCCTCTTTCAGTGGATCTGATAGGATTACCCTGCAGTCAGAAGTTGGGGCTGAGTGAGTATTATCAGGTTGTGGCTTAGTTGGTTTGGCCAATTTGCTAGCAGGTCTGTGCACAGACTGCTTGCTCGCAGTGTCTTACTTGGATCTGTGGGGAGAGTGGTAAGTCAGGTTCGGTTATCAGTGTTTACTCTAACACTATTGCCCACGTTAATTCTCCCTAGAAACAAGATGGTATGACAAGACAGGTAGTCTAACTATTCCACTGAATAGTAACAAAACGTCAGAATAACCAACAAAAAGTCGAAAACGAACAATTTCAAACTTCGCGCGGTCAATAGCAACTACATTCACGCAAACTACTCAGATTACTACTGTCTCTGATACTGCAGCAGATGCTCAATCCTGCAACGAGGCACTCACTCTACTTCTCATTAACGCAAGGTCCAGCAAGCACAAGATGCACCTTATCAATTCCGTCATTATTCTATCCGGCCCTCAGGTAGTGCTCATCACAGAAACGTGGCACGATGCTAACACTCCTGATACACAGCTGCGAATCCCGGGCTACACCTCCTTCAGTAATGGACGTACCAACCACCGTGGTGGCGGATATCTTGTTTACGCGCGTGACGATTTTGCTGCGCTATCATTCCAAGGACTCTCATTTGGCAATCTGGAAGACTGGGTCTGGATTCAGACCAGTAGAGGACAGCACGATCTCTTAATTGGCTGTCTGTATAATCCTCCCCACACTAACACAATTGGTATACGCAGTCTAGTGGAACTCTTTACAGAAGTATCCCTATTGCCTAACCACTATACGATAATCGGTGTGACTTCAACATGCCACAAGTGGCCTGGCAAACACAATCTGCGCCACCCAAATACCGTGCCTTTGTGGACAGCACATATGCATTTGGATGGACTCAACACGTGCTTGCACCCACTAGGCATAATTACACCTTAGATTTACATTTTACAAGCGGAGTCGCACATGTATCTGCTAGCGTGCTTGATAGTCTCCCTGGATGCGATCACAAAATAGTAAAACTCTCTTTCCAACTACCCGTCACTCGTCCCCAAGTGGCGAGAACAGCGTGTTCTGTTCGGCCCCTCAAACGCATCAATTGGACAAACTTTGCTCTACTTCTGAGATCCATCGTCTGGGATGCATTCTTTCTGGGTACAGATGCGGGCACTGCCTCTTCAGTACTATATAAATAAATAAATAAATAAATAGGTATATTTCTAGACCTGCTAGAGACTGTACCCTAAAGGGTTCAGATCAATGCTTACATAAATCCGATGCTCTTGCATGGAAGTAGGTAAAATATAAGCATATGTTCATCGTTAGAAATTACAAATGCATTGGCATTGTTTGATATAAAGCTACTCGGTCGCAGGCGCCCACCTTGATATTTTTCTGGTTCCTTCGGGCGATATTCAGCTCCTTGTTCTTTTATCGTGAAAACTTCGCGGAGGTGTAGTTGTGCCTTTTCTCCTTGGAACAGGATCCGAATGTTCACTTTAAATTGATCGCACGTTAATTGGCCACTCAGTTGCCCCAATTGTTGTTGCGCACATGGAAGAAATGAGTGAAGGGATTATAAGGCATACGAAAAGTTGAAAACAATTCCAATAAATGCAGACAAAAATAGAAACAATTTGTTAATAGAGAAAGTAAGGCTGCGTGCTTCAGTAGAAAAATACCGATTAACAAAAAATATAGCCCTACTTTTCTTACGCTGATTTGCTCTCCGGCGCAGAATTACAACCTGAGTTATTCTCAGATAAAAGAAAAAGCCATTCTACAGTTAGAATACCGCCTAAAGTAGCACAAAATTACACTGGTTCGGACCAGCTTTAGCTCCTGAATATGTTGAACGTAAAAGCAACACAATACGTGCAGTAGGTTGCGAGTTATTCTCAATTAAATGATGGTCTACGATTAAGGCCATTTTTACTTTTCGCTAAAAATGGCTTTCTGCGTTGCAAGCAGATAGCAGAAAAAGAAAAGAAAATATAAAAAGTAGGGAAGCGGTATATGTTCTAGATAGGCATAGCTATCCAGAAATGCTCTAATTAGCCCGTAATACCCTGCGACAACTACGGACTGCGCAGGTGGCCGTAAAGTAAACTTTGCAGGCATACATGACAAATATATGCAAATAAGGGATGATCTTGCGCGAAAACGCTAGAAATCCAGCAAGGAATATTATATCTACAGGGGAATTCAGGGGAGCTTGTAATTAACTCACGCTTAGAAATCTCACATACTGCCTGGATATACTTGCACCTATAACGAAACAAAAAGCAATGCAGTCACCGCAGGACGCAGCTCCCCTCGCAAACTGCTCGTCAAGCTCAAAAAGCTACGTTCAAAGTATAGCAGGACTCAAGATTACTTCCTGCTTATTCGCATCAATGAAGTCCTGTTTGAGTGGAGAAATTCACAAACTACTGCAACCCTGTCCGAAGAACACATTGCCCTAAACTCTATCAATCGTATCAAAGCCCTCAATTCCCTGCTGAGGCGCAGAAGCAACCCCGCTTCGAATTCGACTAAATCGAGTATTCGTCCAGACGACTCAGTCACCAGTAACCAAGCTGAAATATGCGAGGTCATGAATTGCTACTTCTGCGACTCTTTCACCTCTGCTAACCTGACCCTGCCCCTTAATATTCCTAGTTGCACCCACGTTACTTTACGCGCAGTACCATTTGACCTGCGTACCATTACTCGAGAAGTTCAAGCCCTCTAATTATCCTTCCATGCCGGACCCGATGGCCTCCAATCGGCTCTGCTAATTCTAGGTGGCCAGGATATAGCCGTCCTCCTTCTTAACATCTTTACTCTTTCCATGAAACACGGAACATTTCCCTCCGCTTGGAAACATGCTGTAGTCATGCCAAGACATAAAAGGGGAAGCCGTCAAAACATTGAAAACTACCGACCCATTGGTCACACCCCATTCGCTTCACGGGTGATGGAGAGGATCATCAAGAAAGAGCTCCTACGGTTCTTGACACATCGTTATCTCCTCAACAAATCCCAACATGGATTCCTCCCTTCTAAATCCTGTCAAACTTGCCGGCTGGAGTTCCTGAACAATGCTACCGCCATGGTTGATTGCAGGAAACTCTTGTCATCATCTTCTTGGCATGAAGAAAGCGTTCGACCGAGTTCCTCATAATGGACTGCTAACTAAATTGGCTTCTTACGGTATAGCGGACCAGTTGCATTCCTGGTTCTCTTCTTATCTCCCTTGTCGAACACAGTCCGTGAGACTAGGAACGTGGAATCCTCACCGAAGCCAGTTACGAGTGGTGTGTTCCAGGGAAGTGTACTGGGCCCTATACTCTTCCTACTTTACATCAACGATGTATTTCAATCTTTGAATATGGAAAGGCGTACCGGTTCGCCGATGATATCAAAGTCGTGTTCTCCTTTGACCCGGGTAACCTAAGGAGCGGTCTCCTCAATATTCAAAATGACCTTAAAGCACTAGACTCTTGGTGCAACACATGGAAGCTTGACTTCTCTCCTACAAAATGCAGCGTTCTGTCGTACAGATGCACTGTGCCACCTAGTGCGCTAACCCTGAATGGCGTCTCACTAGCCATCTGTCAAACCGTAAGGGACCTCGGAGTAAACTATTCAAACTCACTAAATTTCTCAGAACAAGTTAGCTATAGTGTAGCGAAAGCCAGATTCCTCATTGGTCATATCTGCAAATGAATGCTCGTAACAGAAACCAGACTCACTCTATACAAGGTATGCGCTAGACCTCATTTGGAATACTGCTCAATTATATTTACCAACTCCAGAAAGATTGACCGAATAGCAATTGAGAAAGTACAACGCTTATTCACAAAGCGTTTGCTTTGCTTTTCTACTATCAACTGCCGTGTGCGCTGTAAACTTCTTGGCCTTGAACCTTTATGGTTACGAAGAATGAGACTTAACCTCACCTTCTTATTCCAAACGATAAACAACCCAAATACGAACTCTGAGGGACATATTCAACAAAATGGTGACTGTCGGTATCTACTGCGCCATAGCACCTTAACCATTATCCTGCCGACAGCCCGCACTAACTTGCGTAACAACTTCTTTCTCTACAGATTCCCTCGCGTCTGGAACAGGCTACAATTACAAGTTATGGCATCAGAGAATACTGCACAGTTCCGATCAGCCCTACATAAACACCTTGCTACCCTGCCTACATGCGAGCTATTTAACATCAATATACCGGAGGATAAACTTTGGGAACATGGCCCAGGGCACCTCTAATTCTGAAAATCCCAAAATATCGGACACAGGCCCCATCAAATAATTCTCCTTTAAGCTCTGGGACTGTCCACGTAACACAACACAAAGCTTGTGGTCTGCAAAAATTTGCTCCATTGCCTCGCAGGTCGGCCGATTTATTCAGTGAAACTGTAGGCGTCAAGTAGTGGTCAAACGTCTTAATGATATGGCTACACCAGCTAGTCTCACTATTTCTGCTTAGCAGCAGCTGGTCAATATAGCTCCCATCTCACTTTGCGGATAACCGCAACTCGCTAGAAGTCGCTCCTTTCTTATAATGTTCATTCTCTTGGATAGTTTGAGTCACCGCTCAGCTGGTTTGTTGACCTATTCTGTGCCACCGTAGGATCCACTAGTAATAGGAAACTTAATCCTGACTCTATTGCTGGCATCTCTTCTCTCTCCTAACGCGTCGTTATGCGACGTTCAACTTATTCGCTTGAAATTTTCTTTTTCGAAGCAGCTACTCATTGTTAGCTCTATGCACCTTGCAAGGAGCCACTACTTGGCTATCCAGCCTTCATTTTCCTCTGACATCTGTCTTTCTAATCCTCGCTCGCACGCCGATTTCTTCATCGAATCTGTAGGTATCTAGTAGTGAACAAACGTCTTAATGATATAGCTACACCAGCCACTGATACGTCCGTTTCTAGAGCCACTATCACTGCTCAGCAGCAGCTAATCAACACAGCCTCAATTCAACTTTGCGATATCTGGAGCTTTTAGAGGGTTGCCTGTACCGGGAGCCCAGAGAGCGATTCGAGAAGACGGATCGAGAAGCAGGGAAACTTTTATTGGTACAGTAAAAGATTCCCTGTTATCTAGCTATAAAAGAACGACACCGTGGTCGCTCTAGCTAGGGGGACGGAGCAAGCACAGCACACAGGGCAGTTGCCAGTTGCAACCGAAACGAGCGCCAAGCAAAAATGGCGATGAGCAAGTAAAGCATTCGAACTCAGCAGGCAGTTCAACAAACCACACCGTTTGCCTAGGTGTACAATTATAGAATTTTGGTTAGAATTTTACACAAGCAAACCGGGGAATCTCCAGACTGCTACATAGCCCTCTCCCAGAAGGGACTGTGTGAGCAGTCCTTCGACTGTTCCTTTTCGTTCTTCTCTCGGCTTGTTCCTCTCTCCCTTTTCTCTGAGGTCGTGAACATCGGAGAGCTTCGGGATTGAACTGAGGAACTGCCTCCGTCTGGGATGGAACGAAATAACCAACAAGTACTTACCTGGACCATGGCCTCACTTCCACTCTAACTATTTGCACCCAACCACTGATGTCCAGTGAGGGTAGCTGGACACGAATTCTTCGCTCCCCGGCAAATATACATAATCAGAGATGACTTCACGTGGTTCTGCAATGGATCAACACATCATATTTAAAATGAATGTTTAGTACCCGACCTACCAACGGACAGGACCCAGGAACGCAATAGGCAACAAGTTATTGCATCAACCAGCGGAAAAAATGGGACGCAACCTGACTGCGAATAACCGAGCAAACAGACTTTTAAGAAGAAACATAGCCAGTTACAATTTGCCATTCAATGGATTGGTGGCAGTGTTCCAGGACGTGGTGGGTTTTCGCCTGGCAAGCGTTCTCCCTACAAAAAGCCACAAAAATGTCCGTTTAACAACACTGCAACGTGGCGTATGTGACTCGCCACCGAATAAAGTCACAGCCCAAAACTTTACACTGGCAGGTCAACTAGCGTCACAATTCTACATAGGATCGTTACACTGGGACTTCTACATCTGTATATACTGTTGTCGTTTTACATCCTACCATACGTTGCCCTTTTCCTTCCTTGTGTGCGGGCTCTTCCATTACCTTTCAGTGGATCATTCAGGTTTCCCAATCTCTTATTAGCTGAGGTCCCGTATCTCATGACAGCCAACTTATTGTTTCGCATTTTCAACATTGTACAGTTCCAATCATGGATATATGAATAATTTTCTGCGTTACTGTTACAATTGCATTATAATGTTTGTACCGTTGTACATATCTGATCATGCCTCCATGAGCGTGCCTCGCATAGTCGAGAATAAAATATTTATTTATTTATTTATTTATCTACGTGAGGACTGTCCGTCGCGGGCCAGCCTTCTGCGAGACCAGGTTGTGAAACCTGATGCAGCTGCTGGGGGAGAACCATGCAATCGGACCCTAACGGGCTCCAACCCGTGTACTCCCTACGGTGTCGAAACGGTAAAAACTGTTTGTGGGTGACAGTTAGTACAATTCACGTATGCATTTGAACAGGAAATTCGTTCCACTTGCAGTTGAGGTGCGGAGATCCAGAGGCAAGTGAAACCGAGATGCAACCAACCGGCGGGGTGTATATGGAAAGCAAAATGAAAAAAGCAGCATAAATGCATAGCCATACACAAAAGAGTGCAAAGCGGAAAACTGCAAAGCTGTTTCTGGGTTTGCAAAAGGTCTTGCTCTTTTTTGATAGTTTCAAAACTTTTTGATCTTTTTTGTGGATTTTCAAAAATGTTTGGTAAGAGCAGAAAATTTTGAAGGCACGTTCTACGTAAAATAGTAAGGGCTAACAAAGTCTGAAAAACGAACTGTAGGTTTGAGCTTCCTACCGCGTCGCTTGATAGTAAATAAATAAATAAATAAATAGTTTATTCTCGAATTTGTCGAGACACACCAAGTAAGGCGAGTAGGAGTGCTGTCAGTTGGGATTGTCGGTTCTGCTGGACCAGACTGACTCGTCTGTAGTTGCGGTGCGAGCTGTGATGGCGCAGGCTGTGACGATGCTTGCTGCACCGGAGAATCAGACTTGTCGAGGAATGCTGGCTTGACTCGATCAATGGTGATCCTGTCAGTAATGTTGCGTCGTAGCTTGTCGGTGGCAGGATCAGCTTGCTGGGTAGCAGCCATAGCGGCTGGGTTAATTTTGGTGCCATGCGATAAACTGATCTGTTGAATGCTTGAAAGCGCTTCCGCGACTGGATTGAGAGCACCAAATACATGTCGTACGTCTCTCGTAAACTGAGAAACGTAGTCTAGGTGTTTGCTTCCCGCGGAGAATACTTGTCTGTTGCGCCATTGATTGCGTAGATCAATGGTTTGTGGTCAGTGAAGACTGTGAAAGTTCGACCTTCGAGGTAGTGAAGCAAATGTCTGATGCCTAGGTAAATAGCTAACAGTTCCCTACCGAAGGTGCTGTAACGCGATTCGGCAGTTTGTAAACGTTACGAGAAGAAACCTAGACGTATCCATCGATGGTCGATGAGTTGCTGAAGAACTGCACCGACGGCTGTGTCGGGTGCGTCAGCCGTCAGGGGAGTGGTGCAGATGTGTCTTGGTGGGCAAGAAGCGCTATGTTGGAGATCGCGTCTTTGAGCTTCTTAAAAGACAGTCTTGCGTCGTCTGCAAAATGAAAAGACCGTTGTTTACCGCGGAGCAAGTCAGTCATTGGTTGAACAATGCTCGCGCAGTTAGGTATAAAGCGTCGATAATAGTTGGCCAGGCCAAGAAATCGGCGTAACTGTTTGAAGGAACTGGGAGTGCGGTAGTCCTTCAGTGCCTGGATTTTGTCTGGCAGAGCTTCGATACCAGAGGCGGGTATGCGATGGCCAAGCAAGTCAATGGAGATTTGGCCAAGCTCGCATTTATCGGGGTTGACGGTAACCCCATGCTGTGTTAAGCGTTGGAAGAGAGCGTCGAGATGACGAAGATTCTCCTCGTCAGAAGAGCTGGCGATGAGTATGTCATCTAGATAAGAAGAAACGTCTTCCAGCCCTCGCGTTACCTCATGAATGAAACGCTGAAAAGTTTTGGCAGCGTTGCTGAGGCCGAAAGGCATTCTGACGTACTCGAATAGTCCGAATGGCGAGATGACTGCTGTTTTAGCAATGTCCTCTGGCGCCACAGGTATCTGATGGTAGGCGCGAACTAGGTCGACTTTGCTAAAGATAGACTTGCCAGCTACAGCTGAGGTCAAGTCGTGCGTGTGCGGAATGGGGTATTTATCCGGGACGGTAACTTTGTTACGTGCCCTGTAGTCACCACAGGGGCGCCAGTCACCGGATTTCTTCGGTACCATGTGTAATGGTGATGCCTATGGACTTATGGACGGGCGGATGATTCCCAGTTCGAGCATTTGCTCGAATTCCGCCTTAACAGCTTTGAGCTTGTCCTGGGCTAGTCAACGAGGGCGGGCCGAAACAGGTGGGCCCTTAGTACAGAAGCGATGCATGACGTTTGACGTCACAGGAGGTAAGTCGCTCAGGACGCGAACGAGTTTAGGGTGCTTGGTGCAAAGTTCCAGAAAATGTTGTGAAGCTTGAGGTAGGCCACGAATGGGAGTGATGGCAGCCACGTTGGCGCTAGTCCCGATAACACTGAGCTGTGTCCTAGAGTCGATCAGCTTCTTCCTCTTAGCGTCGAAAATGAGGTCAAGACGTTGAAGGAAGTCTCTGCCTAGGATAGCGAAAAGCACGGCAGCGATTATGAAAGGCCAACGAAAGGTTCGCCGGAGGCCTAAATTGAGTGTTAGCAGCTTTTCGCCGAAAGTTGCGATTGGTGTGCCATTGGCGGCGCGCAGCTCAGTCGGCGATGGTGAGACGAGCTCATTTGGGCTACGGGGTATGACGTTAACTTCGGCGCCAGTGCCGACTAGAAACTCGGCGCCGGAAGTTAAAGCCCTAACGCAGATGAGGCGACTTTGGTGTTGGCCGGTCACGTCCGTCGCCGTTACAGACCGGCCGAGATTTCCCTACTTCTTGGCGAAGTTGCCAGGTTTGACACATTTGCGAGCCTCGGTTCCAAAGAGCTGATGGTACCAAAAGCTAGCTTGCATGTTGTTAGACTTAGAACTTAGACTTAGAAAGGATCGCCCGTACCGGGAGCCCAGAGAGCGATTCGAGAAGACGGATCGAGAAGCAGGGAAACTTTTATTGGTACAGTAAAAGATTCCCTGTTATCTAGCTATAAAAGAACGACACCGTGGTCGCTCTAGCTAGGGGGACGGAGCAAGCACAGCACACAGGGCAGTTGCCAGTTGCAACCGAAACGAGCGCCAAGCAAAAATGGCGATGAGCAAGTAAAGCATTCGAACTCAGCAAGCAGTTCAACAAACCACACCGTTTGCCTAGGTGTACAATTATAGAATTTTGGTTAGAATTTTACACAAGCAAACCGGGGAATCTCCAGACTGCTACAAGCTCTCTAGGAGTTGCTCCCTCCATACAGTTGATTCTCTTGGATTATTTAAGTCACAGCTCAGCTGGTTAGTTGACCTATTCTGTGTCATCCTAGGATCTACTAGTAACTGAAGGCATAATCCGGACTCTATTGATGGCCACTCATCTCTCTCCTAACGCGCGTTATGCGAAGTTCGTCTTACTCGCGTGAAATCTTTTTCTTGGCAGTAGCTAGGCACCTTTAGTTGCATGTAGCTTGCAAGGAGCCACTCCTTGACTCTCCAGCCTTCATTTTCCTCTGACGTACTTCTTTCTAATCTTCGCTCCTCTGTTGATTTATTCATTGAAACCGTAGGCATCCAGTAGTGGACAAATGTCTTAATGATATGGCTGCAGCAGTCATTGATACATCCGTTTCTGGAGCCATTATCTCTGCTTAGCAGCAGCTAGTCGCCATAGCTCCCATTTAACCTTGCGGATATTTGGAGCTCTCTAGGAGTCGCTCCTTTCTTACAATGTTCATTCCCTTGGATTGTATGAATCACGGCGCAGCTGGTTTGTTGACCTATTCTTTGCCACCGTAGGATCAACCAGTAACCGAAGGCTTAATCCGAACTCCGTAGATGGCCACTCTTCTCTACTAGCGCCGTTATCCGTCGTTCGTCTTACTCGCGTCAACTCTTCTTGACAGCATCTAGTCATTGTTGTCCCCATGTAGGGATGAAGTCAATTTTTTGCTTTCCTACTTTTTTCTGGAAGGTTTTTCTCTGTAATCGCTCGCTCGTTCAATTACGTATTGAAACTGTAGGGATCCAGCATTTGGTCAAACCTCTTAATGATATGGTTGCACCAGCCTCTGGAACATCTTTTCCTATAGCCACTATCTCCGATCAGCAGCCGCTGGTCGCTGCAGGCTCTAGTTGCGAACACCCGTAGCTCGCTAATGGTCAGTCCTTCCGTAAAATGTTTATTCCCTTAATATAGTTCTTCGTAGCTCAGCTGGTTTGCTCTCCTATCCTTTGACACTGTAGTTATTCCATAGTAACTAGAATGATTAACCCAACAGGCACTTTTGGCCACTGAACCCCGGTCCATTATGGCTATCTTTTGATCGTCTTACCTTCAGCACTTAGTCATCCCTTCATATCCATTTAATCTTAGCCTGCTTCTGGTATGCTCAGCTTCATATCTTCATATACCCATGTACATTATAGCTATTGTGTCTTAGGTAATCCTTATCCCGTAGAGCATATATAAATACGGCCACATCATCGCTGTATCTTTTGGTTTCCGATAACAACCAATCGTGACTACACATCAACCGTCTAGTCCCGGGTAGAATTCGAACATCGTTAGCTTATACCTCATTGATTTCTTACCGGAATCCTGCTGTTTATCCTTATGCACATGAAAGAATTTTACCCATTAGGCTATGCCTTCTGCGTAATGAAAACATCTTTAGCGTAATATCTGTTACACATTGTACACTAGTTGTCTCAAATAAATGTCTTAAAGTGGGATTTTGATCCAATGCTAGGTACATTGACTGTCCTTTTCGGTTTTCTCCCGGCCTGTTCCTCTCTCCCTTTTCTCTGAGGTCGTGAAAATCTGAGGGATTCGTGATTGAACTGAGGAACTGCCTCCGTCTGGGATGGGACGAAATAACCAACAAGAACTCAGCTGGACCATGGCTTCACCTCCATTCTAACCATCTGCACCCAACCACCGTTGTGCAGTGAGGGTAGCTGGACACGAATTCTTCGCTCCCCGGCAAATATACATAATCAGAGATGACTTCACGTGGTTCTGCAATGGATCAACACATCATATTTAAAATGAATGTTTAGTTCCCGACCTATCAATGGACAGGACCCAGGAACGCAATACGCAACCAGCCAAGGCATCAGCCAGCAGAAAAATGGGACACAACCTGACTGCGAATAACCGAGCAAACAACCGTTCGACAACAAACATAGCCAGTTACAATTTGCCTTTCAATGGATTGGCGGCAGTGTTCCAGGACGTGGTGGGTTTTCGCCTGGCAAGCTTTCTCCCTATAAAAAGCCACAAATGTCCGTTTAACAACACTGCAACGTGGCGTATGTGACTTGCCACCGAATAAAGTCACAGCCCATAACTTCACACTGGCAGCTCAACTAGCGTCACAATTCTAGATAGGTTCGTTACGCCGGAACTTCTACATCTGCGCACACTGTCGTTATTTTACTTTCTACGATACGTTGACCTTTGCGTTACTTGTGCACCAACTCACTCTATCGACATATATCTAGAGCGTGTTCTTCCATTACCTTCCATTGGATCATTCAGGATTCCTAATCTCTTATTAGCTGAGGTCCCGTATCTCATGACAGCCGAATTATTATTCCGCGTTTTCGCCATTGGACTGTTCCGATTATGGACATATGAACAATTTTCTACTGTCACTGTTACAGTTGCCATAAAATGTTTGTACAGTTGTACATATATGATCATGCCTCCATGGGCGTGCCTCGCATAGTCGAGAATAAACTATTTATATATTTATACCGCTAGGCCTATACGGTTCTCTGCCGTGTATAGTAAATAAATAAATTGTTTATTCCCAAATGCATAGAGACACGGTAAATCAGGCATGATCAATGTTTAAAAGCAGTTGTGTATCATGACGATACTTCGGGTTAAATCTTGTGTAGTTGAAACGGTCAAGGCACTATAAGTGCAATGAAGCGGTGCATATAGACGGAATCAAATACTTGCATGTGTCGGGAAGACTTGAAGTATGAGTCTAGTTGACTTGCCAGTATACAGTTGAGGGCAGTGACTTTATTCAATGGCGAGTCACATCCGCCACGTCGCAGTATTGTTAAACAGGCATTTGTGGATTTCTATAAGGTGAACGCTTGCCAGGCGAAAACCCACCACGTCCTGCAACAATGCCGTAAAGCGTTTTGAACATTAATGTTTCACTGGCAAAGCTGCTTGACGACTGGTTGCATATTAAATAAATAAATAAATAAATCTTTTATTCTCAACAAGGTGAGGCACGCCTCTACAGGCATGCTTATTTTGACATAACGATACATGATCAAGAATATGCAAAAATTCGATATGTTTGCCATAGCAGTTTGTGTTTGTGTAGGGGGTATGTATGTATGTATGTCATTGTATGTGTATGTAGCTGTGTATTTTGTGCTGGTAGTTGTGCTGCTCCAATCTTCAATGATTGATATCGTCATCAATATGCGAGTAGGAGATTGGTATCCGTGGGTTGGATAGAATTATCCGGATATCCACGGGGCAGTGACTTTATTTTTTGGCTAGTCACGACCGCCAACTCACAGTGTTGTTAAGCAGACATTTGTGGCTTTTTATAGGGATAAATCTTGCCAGGCGGAACCCACCACGTCCTGGAACACTGCCGCCGAACTATTTGCTGGAACGGGTTTAATCCGAACCACCCAGCTGACACCACGAGGAGGTTGTTCGGCTAGCCAGACAAATAGCTCAGACAAATGGCACAGACAAATGGCTCCTAATTTCCTCTGTTAGTAGTGCATGTCTAACGCCTGAGTTACCGATTATCAAGCCCCATGCATGGAGCGTAGCCGTGCGCTTAGATAAATTGCTTTTAGCGGCGTTCCGCAGGGATCGGTTCCTGGGCCTTTGCTTTTGGCAATTTAATTCAATGACCAACCCCAGGAACTTGAAGTACGGTCGATATTCAAAATAGAATTTGAGGGACACGCTGGGTTCTTGGGTTGTGACTCCCAACCTGTATAGAGATCACTGTTCATTTTGATGTAAACCTCGTTCATTCAGATCCCGAGGACCGTATCTGGAATGGAAATAGACCAATGTTGCTATTCACAACACCGGCCCACCACAAGAGCAGTTTTGTCCGGGTTTGGTCTCGTCAGGTGGTGACAGCATTAGTTGGGGTGGAACTCAGAGCCTGATAGTTCACCGCTGACGCCCTGAACACTATGCTATTTAGAGCCGCGAGCAACGGTTGGAACAGCGGAACGCATTTCAAAGCAGAATTTAGGGAACACGCTGTGTGGTTGGGCTGCGACAAGCAACCTCTCTAGAGATTCGGTTCACTTTGAGGTAAACCTCGGTCAATCCGATCTATAGGACCGTATCTGGAATGAAAATAAATGGGTGTTGCTCTTCCAAACACTGGCACCCCACAACTGCCGTTTCTTCCTGGTTTGGACTCGTCAGGTGGAGATAGCTTTAGCTGGATTGGAACTCAGAGCCTAGTAGTTCACGGCTGACACCCTGAACACTATGCTACTGGGAGCCGCGAGCAAAGCTTGGCACAGCGGAATGCAATGCAAAGCGCAATTTAGGGGACGTGCTATGTGGTTGGGTTGTTACTCACAACGTCTATAGAGACCCCGGTTCACTATTTGCATTAAGATATGGTCCTCGAGATCGGAATGACCGAGCTTTGCCTCAAAGTGATCCAAAGTCTCTAGAGAGGTTGTTGGTCGCAAACTAACAACACAGCGTGTTGCCTAAATTCTGCTTTGAATGGCTTTCCGCTGTGCCAAGCATTTCTCGCGGCTCTCAGTAGCATAGTGCTCAGGGCGCCGGTCGTGAACTATTAGGCTCGGAATTGCACCCCTGCTCAGGCTAACTTTACCTGACGAGTCAAAACCAGTACGAAACTGCTGTTGTGGTGTGCCAGTGCTGGCAAGTGCAACGCTTGTCTGTTTCCATACAATCGCTATTGTTTGCTGATGACCTCAAAAGCTGGAATATTGTGGATATCCCTGAGTGCTCTGTGGCAATGCGGAGTGCCTTGGATCGGCTCTGGTATTGGCCAACCTTATGGTTGAGACTTATAAAGCAGGAAAAGTGTTCTGTCATTCTCATTAGCGGTGCCATTCCCCACGCGCCACGTAGTTGATGGAAGTGGAATCCCGGTTGTCACTCAGCAGGTTGTTCTACGTATCGTCCACCCTACAGTGTTTCGCTCTGGGGACAATTGGAGTAAGGCTGCTTGTAGAGGGTTCCGTAGGATGTGGTTTATTCGCCGCTCTTTCGGTTTCCTTATAGCCAATAACTTTGTGAAGGTTTTCTCAACTTTTGTGCGACCCCACTTAGAATACTGTACCCAGGCTTGTCCAACTTGCCTTGTAAAGGAGAAAATGGAACTGGAGTGGGTTTTGCTAATGGGTACAAGGTTAGTACAGAGATTACGGGGGCAAAAGTATCTCGAACGTTTACTTAGCTTTGGTATGTAAACAAGGCACTACAGGAGAAATAGAAGAGACTTGCTCCTCACTTACCGTATTTTAACGGGTAATATTGCTCTAGACGTGTCCTGGCCATTTTCATGCTGTTTCATGCTAATTTTCATGCTAAGCTGCCTTATCTCCGGGGTCACCCTTTGTAGCTGTACAAAGTGCTTTCTGACCGGGTAAGGACGGAAACTCGCTTGTCGCGCCGGGTAAGTGAACTTTGGAACTCGCTTCCGAAGCATTTCTTCAGGGAGTTTACGGTTGTGGGTTTCGAGCGTCAGTTAGATATGCTTGGGTGGCAGAGCCAAACGTTCCTATTCTCCTAACCAACCTGTATCTTCAACTTTAGTTACTTCCTTTAAATTTGCATACCTTGGTATCATCCTTATTTGGATCGTATTCGTCATCTTGTTTTCTTAGCTTGCCCTTCACTCTCTTACTTCACATAAACCGGCCTGGCAGGGACTGCTGGGCAGGAAAATTTGGGCAGTAATTGGTTTGGCACGGTGTGACACGGTCTCTGTTTTAGGCTTTAGGACATCTTAAGCAGACCTGACAATATCCGACCCAACGATACGCAAAAGAAGGGACCTTTACGGGATTATCCTAGCTTTCTGGTCCCAACTGAACTTTAACTCATGCTTGTCGTGCAGTACTGGTTGAGCGTTTTCATTGCAAACGCTGCGTTGAACGTGTTTGTCTAGCACAGAACAGATATTGGACTCTGCATTTGTTGATATTTATACAGGCATACTGTTTCTATATTAATAATAATAAATAAATCGTCAGCTTACGCCGTAACGACGCCTCGCTGCCACGCGACTCCACCAGTCGCTCGTGGGCTGAGTATGCCGCGCGGACGCCCGCCCCTACGTGGATTCGAACCGGCGAATTTACGGTTACAAACCAGACGCGCATACCACTTGGCCACTGGCCGACCAGTTTGTTTCTGCCCACCGAATTCCGCTTGCAAGCATTTTTCATTCTCACAGACTTTGCCTGGAAGCAGAGTTTGATTGTTCCGGTGTTGTGTGACAGGGCCTTGTCCCGACGCACCTAAAATTCCTGCTTAGCGGAATTTGCTTCGCTGATATAATACCTGTCGGATTTATTTGGGGGCACTGTTCCATCCAAGCAGCAAAATTACTTTTGTCGATTCTTTACTTTATGTATACAATCACGGCTGACGTCACTACGACTAGTATGGTTCTTCTAGCGACAAGCACCCCAGGTCTCCTGACCCTTCGACCTAAACTGTTGTTCTTGACTTGTTGCTGACTTCGCACCTGCTTTGCTAATTGCTTCAAATCTCTTCCGGTTGGTTTGTTCTGATGTATTTTCTCTTGTTTTTATTGGAACCTGGCCACAACTAAATTGTGACCTGAATAATCGTTGAAATTCTTGATTTATTTGCGATGATCATGACCTCTCAGTTAAATTACAAGTTTGCTAATAATACGTGCAACACTAGTCGCAGAAGGAATGCAGTGCGATAGGTGCTACTCTGGTAACATAATACCTGTTCCAGCTTAAGTCAGGATTACATTGATCTCGTTATCCCAAATTGAAGTGGATGTTTTCATTTTGTGTCTAGCTGACTTGCTTACGTATAATACGTGACCGACAGGTTGCCCAACATGTAGGTTATGGTGTGGAGTATTTGAAAACGATCAATGCAACAGGACAGTTAATACAACAGCAGAGCTCCCTTATCGAAACGTTGAGAGTGCGATTTGAGGGAATGCTTTCACCTTTAAATTACTTTGTGCAGCTTACCGCATTTGCACTGGGCCACCAGAGGAATGTGCTCATTCTCAATCATGAAGAGCCGGTATTACGAGAAACTATAGTTGGAAGTGCTTTGCATAAAAGGAAGGTGCAAAATTTTATCCGAATTTCCGGCATATCATTACACTTTGGTATAAAGAGGATTCCCAGAGTCTATCATTATAAGGATGCAGAAACGCCGAGCCTTAAGGGGCGTGCAAGGTTGATTTTCGTGAGATTCAAGAATCCGCTTTACCGGGATTCGCTGCTCAGCCGAGCTGGTATAATAGCAAATCAGAAAAGGTCGATAGCACGTAACACCATACAGCAGTTTCAAGGGCAAATTTTGCTCTAACAACTCTGCGGAATAATACTTTAAATAAGTATACATCGTTAGCTAGCGTGGCTCCTTCTCAGGAGCACTCTGATAGCAAATCGATGATGATGATTGCGCGTCGCAACCTAAGCCAAAGGGCAGGTGATCCAAAACCCGAAAGTCTACTTCTCACCGCTGTGTCAAACACTGCTTGCGGAGCTCAGTGGCCAAGTAATCATGAGGATAGCCGCCAATCACTATGCGCCGAATTCCACACCCTGTTTGGCTATCGCTACCTTATGAGTCTAAATAAAGCCGAAAGCGTCGGTGGTGGATTGTGGGGCTGGAGAGAGCCACACCGAAACCCTCCACTTGCGTGACGGTTCCAGTGGTTGTATTGTCAGAGGCTGACTACAAATTCAACCGACTCCAAGAATGAGACTGCGCGTCGCAATCCAAGACATATATAAATAAATTGGTATATTTCTAGACCGGCTAGAGGCTGCACCGTTAAGGGTTCAGATCAAGTTATACATTAACCCGATGCTCTTGCATGGAAGTAGGCAAAGCATATGTTCCTTGTCGGCAATTAAAATGCATTAACATTGTTTGGTGCACAGCTGCTCGTTCGTATGCGCCCACCTTGAAATTTTTTAGTTCCTTCTGGCGATATTGAGCTCCTTGTTTTTTTGTTGCGAAAGCTGCGCAGAGGTGAAGTAGTGCCATTTCCTTTTCAACAGGATCCAGTTCAGCACAAGTTCACTTTACATTCGTCGGACATTGGTTGGCCAGCTCAGTCGTCACGATTGTTGGTTCGCACATGGAAAAAATGAGAGTGGCGGAAGTATATGGGATACGAAAGTTAGAAGATAATTATAACAACCGCGTAAGAGAATAATAAGGATCTGTTAAGAGACATAGCAAGGCGGCATGCATCACTAGAAAAACACAAATTAACAAAAAATGCGGCAAAGCTTTTCTCGCACTGATATTGCTTTCTGGCGCAAAATTTCCACCTGAGTAAATCGCAAAATAAAAGAAAAACCTTTTCTAAGGCTAGAATACTGCGTAAAGTAGCACAAAAATATACCGGCCTGGACAGGTTTTAACCGCTGAATACGCTGAAAGTATAAACAATGCAATACGTGCAGTAGTTTGCGAGTTATTTGAATTTAGCTGGTGGTCGACGAATAAGGTCATTATCATTTTTCGCTAAAAATGGCTTCCTGCTTTGCAAGCAGATATCAGAAAAAAGAAAAGGAAATGTAAAAAGTAGCGAAGCAGTATATGTTCTAAATAGGAATAGCTATCCAGCAATGCTATAATTAGTCCGTAATACACTGCGAGAACTAGGGACTGCGTAGGTGGCCGAAAAGTACACTTTGCAGGCATACATAGCAAATATAGGCAAATAAGCGACAATCTTGCGCGAAAACGCTAGAAATCCAGTAAGGAATATTATGTCTACATGGGCATGCAAGTGAGCTTATAATTAACCCACGGTTAGGATGCCTCAGCATACCATTTTCAGTGGATCCTGAGCCACATAATCAACCAGGAATATAGCGTTTAGTATTTTTTAAGCCTCTAAGTGTTTCTGAAGCGTATATCAAGGCCGCATGAGCCGGATCTACCTGAGTACCACAGGAGACCTTTCGGATCAGTTGACACATTTTGGCTTGGAAAATACACACATTTCTTAGCTAAACATCGCAAGTATTATCCCTAATAGCCGATGTTCTATATTCATGCGGCTGTGTCTCTAACACCAGTGAGCTAGAGGAGCCCGTCACTAATAATAAAGAAACGAGTATGGGAAAATTTAATAAAATTTGGCAAATTGCTTTTGGGCTTGAAATCCGTTTTGGTCTGCGTTGGTGGGCATTACCTACACTACTTCTGGTGATAGAGCTTGCTCGAACTGGAGAGATTGTTATGCCTCTGGTGTTGCTGCACACTATTGTGCAGCTCTTTGATGAATTTCGAGTTATTTCTCTCCAATTATAGGTTTCGAAGCAAGTGTGCCGGTGGTGTTCATCCAGGTGACAATATTAACTAGTACTCTGCTGTCACACCGACTATTTCTTTTGTGGTTTTCCTGGCAAGATCAGTTCTAGCATCCTAAGCAGAGCGTGAGAAGGTAAATCAGGAGTAGAACAACAACGGAAACCAGTGGGAGCTGGTCGTTCACCCGACATTACACATAACGCATGGTAGGCTTTGGAGCAAGCTGAAAGATAAATAACACACGGACGGCCATGATAAGAAAAGTGGTGATGGAAAATTTCTGGTGCTCCAGCCAGCCAGTGTGACAAGAGCCTCTCTGTCGCTGGTTAGCTTTCGTGCCAGTGAAATGGAATCTAGAAATGCGAGTGTTTTACTAGCAAAAGCTGTTAAACAAGAGGATCTGGTTTCATTATGCCTGTCTACTAGTGTTGCCAATAATGAAAGGTGTATGTATACCAGATACAGCTAGGTATATGGGGTCAAGATAGGATAAGTGGAGAGCAAAATGTCTGAATCTTGGGCCTAGAACTTTTAGAGTGCTCTCTGTCACCAGTATGATATATATATATATTGCTGGTTACACAATGATAGTGGTTGAAAACGGCGGAGTACAGTATCTAGTGCTCAGGCTTAATGCAAAAGCATTAATAATGGCCAGCTAGCAAGCGACATCTACGAAGGCACGTAAAGGTTCATTTAAGCAGGCAGTTAGACGGTTTTGAACAATTCTAATGCTAAGCTTAAGTGCATCAGCCGCAATAAACACTTTCAACATCTTATGCAAGGTTTAGGTCTGGTAGGATGCGTTTACTAGGAGTACCATAAAGGTCATAAGCCTAAAATGTTTTGCACGTACCCAGTGGTCACGAAGTTGGAAAGTGATAACTGTAAAGCTGAAGACAAGGAATGATGATGTAGATATAGATAAGATGTAAGGATTGAAATTCGCCTGCAAGGTTGGCTAAGTCATCGCTCTGCAGTATCCTATATGAGGAATAACTACGGGTAGTCGAACCTGCCAGTCAGTAGGCTAGGCTGTACTCTGTTGACATTTCTAAACATAGACGAAGTGACCATAGAAAGAGAGAAGCCGGAGGGTTGTGGATACTAATTGATCCATTCAGCCTTTGGATCAACGTGTCAGTGAGAGGGTCGAAGCACGTCAGGAACTACTCAGTAATGGCTAAGTACCTCTTGCGTTCAGAATTCTAATGTTAGTACTTGCACGATGTGTGCGACTGATCCGACTGAGACATTCTGGGTCTTGTGTGTGCGGTAGTGGATAAGTTAAAAGTACAAGGGTCACTGGTGGAGACCATTCATGGGATTATCCCTTATTATCCCTTACCGGATGCTTTTGTGCTGGCGTCTACTCTTTCCGTAGTGCAGTCCTAAGGCGGAGTTGTCCGTAGGAGAACTCAAGTAGGTTAAGAAGAGATCGTTGAAGAATAAAATCATCTTGTATTTGGTTTGCTATTCTTAAACCCTAAAAATTGGTGCGACGGATACCGCTAAAGTTTCTTAGGTGCTAGAACTGTAACGACAATGAATTTGGATGAGTTGTGAGCTTAAGGTGCTTAGCTGTAATGCACTACATCGTGGGCGTCCTCAAGCTTCATCAGGGCCAGTTTCGAAGAAGTAGTCTTGCGAGTCGCAGATATGGAAGATGCTTTGTATATTGCCAAAACATAGGAATCTTTGTATCTCCTTCCTGAATACCTGCAAGTTTTGGATTTCTCTTATTCTGGAAGGCAGCCTGTTCCATAGGTTCACGTACACAAGTAAGAAGAAACAAGATCACAGTCTCTTCTTTGTCTTTAGCGGAGTAATGGAATGACTCTGGTTTCGGAGTATGGATTCAGCTGCGCCCCTAAGTTTAAGACAAGTGATATTACTGTGCAGCTTTTTATGAACTAGTTTATGTAAGAAGCACAGGTTAAGGATAATGCGCCTTTGAAATAGGGGCTGAATTTTAAGGTATTCACACCTTTGTCAGTAATTTAGCGCTTGCTGTGATGGAACCAGCATCTTCGGAAAGCGTCGCTGAGCTTTTGCAAGCAGAACACGCTCCGACTTCCGTAGGCTGCTGCATATAAAAGAGCGATATTCCAGATGTGACCTGACGTGGCTCTTATAGAGTTCTAGCCTTGCATCTGCGGTTTTTATGTAACGGCTTATGTGGAAGGATAATCCCCTTACCCTTGCCACTTGATAATGGACTTGCTCTGCAAAGTTGAGGCTCATGGAGTAGCGCAAGCCCAGATCGGTTTTCATGGTGTTCTGACTGATGGTGATGCCGTTTATTGTTCGGGACCCGGCAGGTATAGTAAATTTGTGGGTCATGACGTTAGATATTTGAGCGGAGAAAGTCCTTTGCCAGTGTTCGCACAACTTTTCAAGTGCTTTAAGATCCTCACGGATACTATTGATTGCGGATAATTCATTAACAGGGGAAGACGTAGACAACTTTTATATCGTCAGCAAAGATACAATAACATAGTCCTGTTCAATTTTGTTTGCAGTTTGCTCGGTCCGTTTTTCTTCTTACCCTTGTTCTACAGGATGACATTACCTGCACCGAACACCGCTGAAGACGTACCTGCAACGCTCCTATGGGCACGGCTTCAATAAAGCACAAAGAAAAAAACCCGCACTTTATAATCATGACACACTAAAGAACCTAGGAAACTGATCAATTCAATACAAGTCACCTGAGTCGCCCGACTCCAACAGCTCCAACCACTTGTACTGGACTCCGAAGGCGAATACACAGCCATAGGGAACAAATTGGCGTTGCGTGACTGCAAATATCCGCGAGGGTAATCGGTCAGATACAATCTTGCCAATGTTATATCAACAGCCGGCAGTGTTCCAGGACGTGGTGGGTCTTCGTCTGGCAAACGTTTTCCCTACAAAAAGCCACAAATGTCTGTTTAACAACACTGCGACGTGGCGGATGTGACTCGCCACTCAATAAAGTCACCGCCCCTAACACATTGGCAAGTTGACCGACACCACATTTACAAGTTCTGTGTATATATCGGCTCTCGCATGAGCACGCCTACAAATGTGATTGTGGCATACCACTATTCTTAAGTATTTTTCACCCGTTTCCTCATACTTCACTCACTGACTTACATTGATTACGGGACCTCATCGGACTAGTTCCTCATCAACATACCATATAAGTGATCTGATTACTATCTTTACCTCTCGCATTTTGTGTACATAGACTACATACAACATTTGGGCTCTAAGGGCCCACACTACTGTCTCCAACTGTACTACTCACACTGTTGGTGCTGCTTATTCCGCTATCATGTACAATAATGCAATATGCTGCTCATGCCCAAAAGGTGTGTCTCGCTTTGTCGAGAATAAAATATTTATTTATTTATAAAAGAGCGACCATGTTTCAAACTGCTGCAAAGGTCATTGATATAAATCAAAAATAGGGTAGGGCCAAGGACGCTATCCTGCACCACACCACTGGAGATGGCGGTCGGGGTTGATATACTTTGTCCAACCTTAATAGACTGCGTACGTCCTATTAGATAGGAACCCAACCAGTCTAATAGAGGACTGTCTACCCCGTAAACCTTCACCTTATGGCAGGTGCTCCAAAACTCGAAAATCTACTTAAACCGCTGTGTCATACACTGCTCACAGAGCGCAATTGCCTAGTGATCATGGCGATAGCCGTCAAGCACTATGCGCCGTTCCTCTCTCAGCTTGGCTATTTCTACCTGGTGCGTCCAAACAAATAAAAATCAGTCGGTCATGGAGTGCAGGAATGGGAGAGAGCCACAGCCAAACCTCTAGATGATGGCTCTTTAGTGCAAGCGGACCGTGTAGGTGGAACTGGGGGTACGAACCACCATCAGACAAGCTGGTGATCACCCACCTTTAGCAATCCCGTATGCAAAATGGGTTGAAACGCTTTTCTTGGAATTGGAGGTCATACTCCTTTTGTGACTGCGGAACCTGTGGAGGGTTTAGAGAGTGCAAATGCATTATGGGCGGCAGAAAAAAGGCCTGATAAAGTAGATCTGAAGGCCGTGGCTGGATGCGGGTAATCGAAGCCATCTGATGCTGCTGATCCTGATGCAATAGAACTGACACCTTCGACTGGGGAAATCTCTGCAGTGGAGTGTACAAAGCGAAGTCACTTAAATGGAGGCAACGGTGCCCATAACGGAAAAAGGCGACTAGAATAGTCTGGTCTATACAAAAGGCAACAAATAAGGCTATTGGTGAACGAACCAGAAACGTAGCCCTGTAAAAGCTGCAAAAGCGGCACTCACCCTGTTGCGTTCTGCTAGGGCCCATTACTGATCCAGAGACTCGGGCAACTGAGGTAGCCAAGCATCTTGCAAACGTCTCAAAAGTTGCCCTCACCTCGGGCGTAAGACCCGAGGGGAAGCTTAAGATTTGATGGAGAGGAAGGGTCAGCGATGGGAGCTGAGAATATGGTACACAAAACGTCGGCCCGTGGTAGAGTGGAGGAACGTCTGGCTTGCGACCATAAGGTCACAGTTCGAAGCCGCGTGGGGGCGGGCGTCCTGCGGTATACTCAACCAACTCGCGACTGGTGGTGGTCGCTTGGCAGCGAAGCGCTGTTGCCGCATACAGTTGGCAATAAGGAATACGGGAGGACAGACGGCAAGTTGCAAACTTACTGATATAGTTCCAGATACTGACACTTTGCCCTCCAAGAGTGATCCAATCTGTAACACTGAGTGGCTTCTCTGAATATAGAGTGGACAGGCCTGACAATCAAGCAGGGGGAGTGTGCTTTTGCTTTTCAAGAGCACGGTCTTTTCGGAAAGGGCATTTGCCGCATAGCGACATGACGAGGGGGGTCGCACAGGTCTCCTGTTTAACTGACGTTTCAAGTTCGGAGGCACCAGTTCTCCATCCCCTTTAGGGGCTAAATCCGCTGGGCTAGATCCTTTACACCCAAGGCTTTTGTATGAAGTCGCAAGCAAGCTACGTGGCTCAGTGACAACTTTGTTTTAGCTACCGCTGCGCAACCGTTCCTTACCCATGGAATAGAAGGATGCCATCGTCCTCGATTGTTAAGGTTGACGAGCGTCTCGCTGCCAATTATAGACCGGTAAGTTTGACAAGCGCACTGGTCACGTTTTTGGAGTTGGTTAGGGATTGCTTGAAAACCGCCTGCGGGAGTTTAGTCAACTCAATCCACCACAACACGGTTTTCGCATAGGTCCTTCCTGCGTGAGCAATTCGCTAGCTGCACGCGAATGTTGGGCGGATACTTTTGATCGGGATCATGCAGTGGATGTACGGCTTATGGACTTCTCCAAGGTGTTCGACACTGTAAAACATTCTCGCCACTCCTTGAAGCTCCGGTGCTATGGTATATCAGGGCTTGCACTAAAATAGATAACCACGTTTCTGGAAGGCAGAGAGATGTTTGTTCGTGTGGGGGTCTGGTCTGTCTTTTCGTCAATCCGTCCTCATTGGGATCCTGCAGGGTTCAGTTCTTGGCCCGTTGTATGTCACTGAGCGGCCCAAACTGCTGGGGTACCACCTCTCATGTTTACAGATGACCTAAAGGTTTGACACACAGTGTCCGACCTCGATGGACCCCAGACTCTGAAATGTGCTCTCGACAAACGTGGGAACTAGGCTGCACTGTGAAAGTTGCAAAGTGTTCCCTATCACACTTAGGGCCAAAGGGCCCCGAACGCGTTACCTGCTTTGCGGGAATGAATTGCAGCGTGTTTCTCAACTGGTAGACCTGGGGGTCACGTTGTTCTCAGAACATAAATCCAGTGATAACTGGAGTAAAGCTATGTGCAAGGGCTTCAGAAGCTTGTGGATGATCCGCAAGGCATCCGGGACCATCACGGGTGATATGTTTGTTAGGTTATTCTCAGCATTTGTCAGGCCAAACTTGTAATACTGCATCCAGGCCGGTCCAACTTGCTTAGTCATGGACTGGCTGTCAGTGAGAGAGTGTTGAGAGTTGGAACGAAAATGATTAATGGACTACGGAACCTTTCTAGCGCGGAAAGACTACTATGGCTGAAAATGTTCTCAATGCATTATCGTTGCTGCCGAGACGACCTGATATTAACCTAGCGCATACTAACCGTTAAAATCAGTCCCGATCTATCTGGGCTTTCCCAGCCGGCTCGGCTTCCATCACTCCGAGGTAACGCGATGAAGCTACACAACTCTCGATCGGATGGCGTCCGAGCGAACTTTCGTATATCACGCCGCGTGGTGGATCCCTGAAATTCACTGCCAAGGACGTGGTACCGGCACCAAAGGTGAAAGAGATAGCACACCGACTTGCCGCTCTTGGCCTACAGTTCTAAAGTTCTTTTGCAAATCGTAGCTTTTTCTCCTTATTGTATTCTTAAACCTATTGCCTTTTAATTTTCAACGCTTTTATTGCTTTCGTATTGCTTTCGGTGGGGACCGCCAGTGCAGTTGGCGTGGGTACTACTTGGTTGACCGTGGTTTGATTCGCGTGTGCTGCTCCGACGTTTCTTGATTCCAGTTATCGCAGACGACTAATACCCTGGATAATCGACGCTCCACGGAAGCAACCTTCACGGGAGTTTATCCTAGTGTTCCAGTCCCACTTGTACTTGAGTGTGCGCTTAGCTAATTCCGTAGGAGACAATCGTGCTTTGTTGGCAGGTGGATATTCACATGCGGCACAGTAGCTGAGGCGTTCCCCACCTCTAGCTAACGTGTATGATGATGATGATGATGGATATTCACATGGGAAAGCCGCAATTTTCTCTTTCTCACCTAGGAAATCCGCTTGCTTACCGTAGTATCCGAGCGCGAATTAGTTTTCCAAATCTTCACAAGTCTTCTAACGCTCATATACCGGGCACTTCCAAGCTCGTTGGAACCCCAAGAAGCTGTCACAGTCAGGCTTTTTCGTTCACTCTTACCCAAAACCATTTCCACCAACAGCTTACGAGAAATATACCTCGAACTTTGAGGCACGACAACCACTGTGAGACATAAGAATACACAAAGAGTAGAGTACGGTTGAGTTAGGATTTACGAGTATTTTTAGGTTACAAAACTGCTAGTAACCAAATTTTCGGTTCACTGTTACTGAAATACTGTTCCCAAATGACGATTCCAGGAAAAGGCTCGGAAGATGACAAGCCCGCCTTGACCTTGAAACTCCTATCGCAAATGCAGTACGTATTTCTGTAAATATAATTATACTCATTGCCATGTATTGAGAATAACATTTTATTAACAAATCTTTTCGTCTATACACTACGATTGCTGCTACGTTTCTTGGCGTACCACGCTAATCGAGTTTGTTAGGTGAAATATCGGGACCGTCGAGTCCGCCAATCGCGGGAATTTGAATACGGCTGTTGCTCATCAGGACAACTGGTTTCTGTGTTTTCAAAATGTATAGGTTTCAATGGGGTAATTTGTTGCGAGAGGTGTTAATAATGAGGTCAGGAACGCCAAACAGCCGGAAACTGTACTGTAACATACTTAATTGCAAAGTTGTATGAACATGGAGAAGTTAATGTGTAATCGTACGCTAGTGGTTAAAAAAGGAACAGAATGTAACATATTGCTTAGTGCTGGCCGCGCTGTCATCGTGAAATGAACGATGTGGTAGCACATATGGCAAATTTTCCAAGATATGCGAGTGTTGATGTATAGCATATGGTTTGTAAGTAGGGATTGGTTTGCAGTGGAGGTTACCTGTGGAAGTCGTAACCGTGTAATCGAAATGGTGACTAGAATCATTATTAATTGTTAGCTAATTGACTGCGTGTGTGTAAACATGTCCCCTGCTCTGAAATGAAACGTAATATATATACTTTAAACGATTTTAAATGTTAAAAGAATGTAGGGCCAAGCCTGGGATACTAGTCGGTAAGCAATAACACTTAATACTTGTCAAATACGACAGTGTAGAAGTCGGAGGCGGCTGAACCCAACGCATATTGTGCAGGCTACAAGAATAGGAAGCGGATCAGACAGAGCGAGAAACGTGCAGCGAGGTGCTCACCAAAACGGTTTGTGTCAACGGACGTGCAGTCAGAAAGACAAGTGGACGTTTCGAAGGTTAAAGGAACCGTAAATCCAATGTTATAAAATACTGAAAGAGCTTGTTTTCCGGTACACTACAAGGGCCTTCCCCTAGAAGGCTGAAAAATGGATTCCTTCGATGGAGCTGTTAGTGGGGGAAAAGGAAAGTGAGGGCGGATTCGAGTATCTTCAGGGGCCTCAGTAAGGGCTCTCAAAGTGGGGTGTGTAGCAGATTTCGCTGGGTCCAGACTTTTGTAAGCTATTATTTATGACGATCGTATAGACCAGAGTGCATTATCGGTGGGCCGTCGGGGCGGGCTGGTCGGACTGCAAAAAAGTACTGGCTAGTCCGGAAGAAAGGCCGACAGGACCTTGACTTTGCTGCAGACCCGACGGTGCGCTTGCGAGGCGTCGCTCCCCACACGGTCCTCGTCCCACGAAGAAACCCGGCGTCCTCGTCGGCATTGCCTAGGCGGCGTTTGGGGACAGATAAGTTAGTGGGTGTCTGCGGTCGAGTGCAACTGTCCGTTCCATGCGTGAGGAAGGGGGCTTTGGGACGGCTGGCGAGTCAATTGACGGTTACCTGGGCAGTTCCGGCGGTTGAGTTTCTGGAAGGCAGAACGCAGAGCGGGTGGGCATTGGTCGGGGATGTGGCTTGACACCTGAGAGGGAACATGGCATACATGGTAAAAAATACGCTTTTCAGGTTTTCAATATGTTTGAGTTTGTCGATTTTGCAAAAGGTTTGTGGATGAGACGCAGGATAACCACTAAAGACGGATAAGGCGTGTTAATGGAAATAGTAAACTTTTACAAAATCCTCAAGACGGACCAGAGTTTTAACCTGTCTACCGCGTCGGCCGGTTGCCAACGGTTGCATGTGGGATAGGTTGCGGGTCAAGGGGTACGGAGGATTTCCGGGCTATCCAGTGCCCGGGAAGCCACCACAGGTGCGGTTGATTATGCCAGAGCATCAGGATGGGCTGCAAGTAGCTCGTCAAAGAAAGCCACTTTGAGGCGCTCGATGGACACCGTTGTTCGGTGACCATTCTGGTCTAAAGTAAAATGTTTCGGTCCGTTGCAGAACCCTGAAAGGGCCAGTGTAGGGAGGCTGGAGAGGGCGCCGCACTGCGTCGGTGCGGAGGAAGACGTGCGTGCTGGTAGAGAGTCCGCTGTGCATGTGCACATCTCTAGTCTGTTCACGGGGTGGAGTCGGGCGTAGTGAACGCATACTTTGAGCTAGGGAGGACGCAAAGTTAGGCGGAGGCATACCCGACGATGCGGGTGGTGAAACGAATTCTCCTGGTAACTTCAGCGTCGTGCCATAAACCAGCTCTGCTGGTGCACATTGCAAGTAAACTTTGATGCTGCTGCGAATGCTTAAGAGTACGAGCGAAACCATTTCGCTCCAGCTAGGGTCGGAGGAGGCGCAGAGAGAGGCTTTAAACTGTCTATGGAAACGTTCAATTTACCCGTTGGCTGCTGGGTGATACGCTGTGGCATGAATGCGGCGACAGCCTAAAAAGTTGCAGAACGTATCGAATTGTGAAGATTCGAAAGGCGTTCCTCGGTCAGTTGTAATGGTAGACGGGCAAACATAGTGCGAGACCCACCGGTCCAAGAAGGCCCGGATAACAATGCCAGCTGTGCACTCTATTACGGGAATGGCTTCTGGCCATCTGGTGAAGCGGTCGACACATGTATGAATGTATACGAATCCGCGTGAAGGAGGCAAAAGAACTACTAGGTCTAGATGTACATGCGAGAACCAAGAGTCCGGGGCAGGGAATTAACCAAAAGGACTGCTGACGTGACGATATACTTTGGAACGTTGGCATTGAACGCAGGTGCGAGCACAGGTACGAACATCTTTGTTTACGCGTGGCCAAACGAAACGTTCGGTGAACAGTTTCAAAGATGTACCAATACCAGGATGTGATATTGAGTGCAGTGCGCCAAAGACTGTGCCTCTGAAGGAGACGGGCACGAGAGGCCTAGACCAACCTGTGGAAGTGTCACAGAGGATGGTCCCTTCCGTGGTTTGGAGAGGAACAGGTTGAACATACAGCAAAGTGGACTGCAGAGTGCGCCGTATGTCTTCGTCTTGAGCCTGAGCCGATGCCATGGCTGCAAGGTCGACGGTAGACAAAAACGGGTAAGTGAGGTTGACGCGCGAGAGAGAGTCGGCGACGTGATCGCCGCCACCTGAGACATGACGTATGTGAGCAGTGAACTACGCGCCAAAGTCTAGGTTTCTTGTTTCCCGCGGTGAGTTTGTCTCAGGCCGAGTTGAAGGCAAAGATAAGGGGCTTGTGGTCAGTGTAGACCGTGAAAGCGCGGCCTTCGAGTGGGTGCCGGAAGTTACGTATCGATAGGTAAATGGCGTTCAGTTGTCTGCAAAACGTGCTGTAGCGGGATTTCGCTGACTGCAGGCGCTTGGAGAAGAACGCAAGGGGTTGCCATTGCCCACCAACGTGTTGTTGCAGCACGGCTCCTACAGCGACGTCTGAGGCATCAGTCGTAATAGAAAGGGGTGCCATCGATTCGAAATGAGCGAGGAGGGCTATGCTGGAGATAGCATCCTTGAGCTCGGCGAAGGCTGCCTTTGCTTTGTCAGGGAAAGTGAACTTACGTTCATTTCCTCTGAGTAAGTCACTCTGTGTCTGCATGAGGCGAGCGCGGCGTGGAATGAAGCGCCGATAGTAGTTGACCAAACCATAAAATCGACGGAGGTGCTTGAACGAAGTCGGAGCTGGGAAGTCCTTGATTGTCTGGATCTTAACGGGAAGGACTTCGATACCAGACGATGAAACGACGTGGCCTAGGAATTCTACCGTTGATTTGCCGAGTTCGTACTTAGTCGGGTTAACTGTGACACCGTGTTGGGTCAAGCGGTGGAAGAGAGTTCGAAGATGCTTGAGGTGCTCTGGTTCCGCTGAACTGGCTACTACAATATCATCGAGGTAGGAACAGGCGAAGTCAAGGCCACGAGTAACGTCGTGGATAAAGCGTTGGAAGGTTTGTGCGGCGTTGCACAGTCCAAATGGCATTCTTAAAAATTCAAACAAACCGAAAGTAGTGATGATGGCTGTTTTAGGAATGTCGCTGTCTTCCACAGGTACCTGGTGATAGGCGCGAACCAGATCGATCTTTCTGAAGATCGTCTTACCTGTGAGGCATGCGGCAAGGTCCTGCATGTGTGGGATTGGATACCTATCTGGGACGGTTAGGCGATTGAGTGCGCGGTAATCACCGCACGGGCGCCAGTCACCAAATTTCTAGGGGACCATCTGCAGGGGCGAGGACCAACGGCCGTCGGAAGGGCGGATTATTCCAGGAGCGAGCACGTGCTCAAACTTCGTCTTAGCCACCTCTAGTTTCTCAAGCGATAGTCTGCGTGGACAATGAACAATGAACAATAAATTTTTACGGGTTAAGAAGCGTTGCTTTACAAGTCCCGTTGGATAGTTGCAAGGGATATCAACATAACAGTAATGATAATAAACGTAGTAAAATAGTTAATAATTTAAATACGAAAATAAGGACTGCTCGTTTGCTTCGTTGTAGTCCCGCCATGCTCTTAGATTCACAGCACCCACAGTTAACAACAAATAATTCCATGGTATACGCTGGGTGTAGGATGGAGACGTAGTGTTACGTAACAAAGTGTAAGTGGATGAGTGCATCGTTCAACCGGCTTTTAAATACTGTTAGTGTCGGTGCAGAGACGACCGATTCTGAGTGAGCAATCCACGGGTGACAGACGCGAATGGAAAAGTAATTCCTGCGGCACTCCAGACGACTGTATTGTTCTGCGAGTTTTAATAAGTGACCCCTCAGGTTTGTATTGCTGCTGAGTTGCAGTAAAGGGCGGCACACATGATGTGGGTCTCTCAGAATCAAGTATGCCATAATCAGGTCGCCTCGTAGCCTGCGATAGCTTCCACTGAACAATCCTAGTCGTTTCAGCCTCTCCTGGTAGGAAAGATTACGCATTCCAATTACGTTCTTAGATGCCCGGCGTTGTGGCTGCTCCAATGCGCTAAGGTCGTGTTTCAGCCATGGATGCCAGGTTTGAATTGGATATTCGACATGGGAGCGAACATACGCACTGGGCACTTGTCAAAATATTGAGCTGTTCATTTGTCCAAACGCCTGTCTTAACAGCCCGACGTGTTTATTCCCGGTCTTCGAGGCCTTTTCGGATTGCCTGGAGCAACCCAAGTCATCTTGAACCAGGACACTCAAATCACGTTCGAGAGTTGATGGTTGCAGTACATCCGTTCCGACTCGATATGAGTAGCTGCTCTGATGTCGGATGGAAAGCACCTTGCATTTACTAACGTTGAACTGCAATAAGTTTTGGATCGACCGTAGATACACTGTATCTAAGTCACTCTGAAGCACACGTTGGCCGGCGTTCGCCTGGATCTTGCGCCAGATTTTGATATTGTCGGCAAACATAAGGAAGTTTGAAGCAATTCCCTTTACAAAGTCATTAATAAACAACAAAACGATCGTGAACCTAGAACTGAGCCTTGCGGCACACCACACTCAACGTGTATGGGGTCCGATAAAGAGCTCCGAACTCTGACCACTAATTGCCTTTGAAATAGAAAGTCGGCGATACAGCTTAAAAGAGGGTCTCCGATTCCGTAATGCTGCAGCTTGGATAGTAGTGTCCGATGGTGTAGACGACCGAAAGCCTTGAAAAACTTCAGGTAGATCACATCAACACCTTCTCCAGCGTCAGCTGCCTCGGTCCAACTACTGCGTGCAATTAGTAACTTCGTTGTACATGACCGCTCTCGACGGAAACCGTGCTGTTCAGGACTGATGAAGTTGCAGTTTTCCAGATAGCACACCAGTGCATCGGCACCTATGGATTCCATGACCTTTGAGAGTATAGGAGGAAGGGTTACTGGGCAGTAGTTGAAAGGATCAGTTCTGTTTCCACCTTTGTGAATCAGGGTTATCATTCCAAGCTTCCACATGGCGGGAACGTGGTTCTGGTCTAAGCAGAGCTGTGAAACTGAGCTAAAGCTTCTGCCAGTTGGCTTGCTGCTGCTCCCAATGCCTCTGGACGAATGGTGTCGACGCCCGGCGAGCTGTGTTTGTGTAGAGAAGTCAGCTTTTGCAATACAGCCTCTGCAGTCAAATTGAGGCGGGTCAGTCCTGGCGAGGAGAAGACGAAGGTTGGAAGATCGCTTGGTGGCAAGACTTTTTGAAAAGTGGGGGCGTATTGCATCTGCAGCGCGTTTGCAGGTTTCATAGCCATTCTTGTTGGGCCATCAGCTGTCTTCAGTGAAGGAAATCCTTGCCTCACTTTCGTAGGCTATTAAAGTGTTTGTACAGCAGTTTGTGGTTAGCACTGAAGGTTTTGCGATGTGCTGCTGATAGGCGGCTTGTCTGCTCTTAAGAGCTGAGTGCAATGGTTATGTTGGGCTACGTAGTTGTCCCAAGTTTCTGGTGCTGGAGCTTCTCTGTACACTCGCCATGCTGCATTGCGTAATGTCATCCATTTTCGAGTTCTGCTCCTGATGAAAGAAACAGATTTGCACTTATTGCAAGCTTTTATCTCTGAAGCCTGTGCAATCAGCTGACTAAATAGGTTTACGAAATCGAGCCAAGTGACACAAGTGTGCCGTTCGTTCGATGGACCTATTGACGCCAGCGCAACACGGCTTTACGAAAGGGCGATCCTGCATCACCAACTTGATGTACGCAAAACACCAGTGGGTTCGAGCTCTCAATGAACAGAAGGATGTTGACGTGGTGTACATCGACTTTAGTAAGGCGTTTGACAGAGTGAACCACGAGGTAGTCTTTCGTAAACTGAGAACATACGGAATCGGTGGCACGTTACTTCAGTGGATACAAGAGTTTATTGTGGGACGAAGGTTTAGAGTACAGGTCAACGAATATCTGACAGAATGGTTCCCATCGACCAGTGGCGTGTCTCAAGGAACTTTACTTGGACCAGTATTATTTCTTATCCATATCAACGATCCTCCGCAGCAGCTACAGTTACCATGTGTCCTTTTTGCAGATAATTTGAAAATCTGGTGCATCATTGAAAACCAGGACGACTGCGCTCGCCTCCAGCATGACTTAGCGCGACTGTCAACGTGGTCCACTGAAATGCAACTCCCTCTTAACGCAAGCAAGTCGGAGTTCATCAGAATCACCAGACGTCCAGCCACTCGATCATACACCTTGGACGGCCAGTTGCTCCATCCCAACACATCTGTCAGAGACTTAGGAGTTCTCTCACGATATGATTTAAGATCACTAGCAAATACAGAGAAATTGTACCTTGCGGGACTTCGTATGCTCTGGGCATTACGATGCAGTTTCTCCACATGGTCCGAAGAAACCGTCCCTCGTCTATTCACCTCGCTCATTAGACCAATCCTTGAATACGGTGCACAGCTTACCATCCGATAACCCAGTGGGAAACTGAAAAACTGGAGACAATACAGCATATCACAACTAGAATGATACCAAGTATACGAAAGCTTCCGTATGAAAAACGTTGTGAAAGGCTCGGACTCTACACACTATCCTATCGCCGAGTAAGAATTGATCTTATTATGACCCATCGAATACTACACTTGAATCACTTCTCCATACTGCGGCCAATATTTCACCTGCGAGAACCCTGTAACACCCGACGACATCGTTACCAACTCAGGATCCCCAGCATGAACAAAGTATCACATCAGCTTTGTATCGAACGAAGAATCGTCAACTTATGGAATACAATACCAGAAGGATTAATAGAGGCCGATTCTGTGAAGTGTTTTAAAACCGTATCGACGATTTTTTTGGAAACCTGTGCTTTTGTGAAACGATACAAATACAGTGTCAAAAGAAGACATTGTATGTCCGGAAATAATGACGCTAGTACAAATTTTGAACCGAACACGGATAAACGATTAACGGACCAGACACAACTGCTGATAATTCAAAGTAAATTTTGATTTTTCGTAATTCGATAGAGTTGTACAGAAACCTTTCTACTTGCTCTTAAATACAGTCTCAGTCTCACAGTCTAATGAAAAGCAGGCAAATGTTAAATAAAAGTGTTGTGTAAACGGCTCTTTTATGGAGCAAATAAGTGGTAACACAATTGTTTCATGTATGTAAAGTTTATGCTTGCAGTAAGTTAATTGTTTTTTATAAGGTATATACATTTCTCTTGTCTGATTATTGTATTTTTTTGTTGTTTTAAAATCTCGCTGAATGAAAGCGAAATTTAGAACTAATATATCTTACCAACCGCCATTTTTGTACATACTTAAGCACAAAGCGACCTATACACCTTTCTTTCAAATCCACTTATGAAAGCATCACCATTTATCCTGGTGTACCGGAATGCAAAGTCCCTCCAGGCCAATTTTTGCCAAAAATTAGCCACTCTCATCGACTTCGGTGCTTACATGCCAGTACTTCATGCAAAATCATCTTTCGTGAATCAAAATCATTCCATCTAGCACACCTACGAGGAAAAGTATGATGATCACAATAACCAATGTAATGCGCAGGACGACGAAGGCAAATGGGCCGGTAATATAACGTGTTGGAATAAGAGGGGAACACTCAGTCACACAGGGCACAACAGAGGGTTCGACGAGGGAACACGGATGCAGCGAAGAACACGGAGCGAAGGTAGGGAAAGGTGTTACAAGGGCTGAACCCTTCTAAGGCCTCTGGGCCTGATTTAATTCACCCGAAACTGTTGCATGAGTTGGCTGCGGAACTAAGTGGACCGCTCGCTATTGTGTTTCAGAAATCGCTTGCCAGTTGTGCATTGCCTTCCGAATGGAAGGGAGCTGTCATCTGCCCCATCTTTAAATATGGGGACAGGGGTCTGCCTGCAAATTACAGGCCAGTTAGTCTGACGAGTGTAGTAGTCAAACTCCTCGAGAAACTGGTGAGAGATTCATTGGAGAGTCATCTGAGTAGATTTAATCTACTTAGCAATGTACAACACGGATTCCGGAAGGGACTTTCGTGTCTGACGAATCTGTTGGTGGCTCGTGAAAATTGGGCGGATGCAGTGGATAACGGCCACACGCTGGACGTGCTTTTCGTCGACTTTTCGAAGGCATTTGACAAGGTACCCCATTTGAGGCTCGCGCAAAAGCTGTCCTCCTACGGGGTATCTGGCCACGCCCTACATTGGGTGACTGCCTTCTTGGAGGGTAGAGAACAGTGTGTACGGGTAGGCCGGGGTCTATCATTTAGGCAGTCTGTCCTCAGCGGCGTGCCGAAGGGCTCGGTCCTTGGACCGCTGTTGTTCTCTATCTAGGTGAATGACCTACTCACGGAGCTTGAGGTGCCATCGCTGCTATTTGCTGATGACCTGAAGCTGTGGAACATTGTTGATGTTCCTGGGGGTTCCGAAGCTATTCGGCGAGCGTTGGATAAGCTTTGGGACTGGTCTGTTTTGTGGTTACTGCCCATAAATCAGGCAAAGTGCTCCGTTCTTCGAATTGGAGGAGGTTGTCCTCCTGCGAAGTACTTGGTCGGTGGGGTCGAACTCCCCCGTGTATCTAGCCAGGTTGACCTAGGTGTCATACACTCTTCGGCGTTACACTCCGGCGACAACTGGAAGAAGGCCGCAAGCAGAGGTTTACGCAGGTTGTGGTTACTACGACGTTCTTTCGGGGTCTTGAGGGGCAGCATCTTTACGACACTGTTCTCGGCTTTCGTTCGGCCTCATCTGGAACACTGCGTCCAGGCTTGTCCGCCCTGCCTCGTCCGGGACAAAATGGAGCTAGAGAGGGTTTTACGAGTGGGTACTAGGTTAGTCGAGGGATTACGGGGACGGACGTACTCCGAGCGTCTACTTAGTTTGGGAATGCATTCAATGCACTACCGAAGGCTTAGAGGAGACCTAATCCTAACCTACCGTATCTTGGCTGGGAAGATTGGTCCAGATTTATCTTGGCTATTCAGTCCCGCTAGATTGTCTGTTCTACGCGGTCATTCGTTGAAGCTGGACAAACCGCGGTCCGATCGGATTAGGGCGGAAATCCGGCTGTCACGCAGAGCCATCGACCGCTGGAACATGCTTCCGGAAAGTGTTATCAGGGAATCTACGGTTAAGGGGTTTGAGCGGCAACTTGACGCTCTTGGGTGGCAAACATGAAACCTTTCCATTTTCCTGAGTAACTCGCATCTTCGTACTTCGATTTTCTTTTCTCTACTTTTCTTCACGTATTGGTATTATTTTCTTATTTAAGTGCACTTCCTATTCTGTACCTTCGATTTCTCTTCCTATCCTTTGCTTACTTCACGTGACTGCCACAGCAGGGACTGCTAGGGCAGGAAACGTGGGCATTAACTGGTTGGCCAGGGTGCGATACGGGTGTTTCCGTTTTAGATCCATCAATAACTGAGCACTTCATCATTTCCTGGCTCAACGATCCACTCAAGATGGAACACTCACGGGATTCTCCTATCGTTCCAGTCCCCATCTGAACTGAACTGAACACGAGAGCCAACGTTACAGTGCAATGCATTTAAACACAGAGTTCAGGAAAGAAAAGAGTAGGTACACAAGTGGTTGAAAGTTCACCAGTCTTTGTCTTCAAGTTTATTAATGTTGGGTTTCTCGGGAAGGAATCTGAAAAACAAAGAGAGAAAGGAAAAGATGGCGGACATTGGATAAGTTGATGCGGAGGCACTACACCAACAGCTGCAGTCTGCACTATTAAATAGAACATACCTCTGCGTCCACAATTGTGTGCCACAAAACAATTTGTCATTTAACACAATTCTTCTTTCAGGCAACATAACATTGCCGAAATCTCTTCAATCTCCCATTTTACATGTATTAGGCATCAAAAATGCAGGAGTAGGTATACATAAACATAAACAATAATTCAGGTATGCATTTCGGAGGGTTCAGAACTATCTGAATTTATTGTAGCGGAGACGGAAGTTCGTAGGCTGTTAGAAGGGCTGAACCTTTCTAAAGCATCTGAGCCTGATTTAATTCACCCGAAACTGTTACATGAGTTGGCTGCGGAACTAGGTGGACCGCTCGCTAATGTGTTTTAGAAATCGCTTGACAGCTGGACAGATTATCCGAGCTTGAGAAAGTAGTCAAGGAACATCCGTCCCTTAGCAATCCGCAAGTTCCTGAGCGCACCCAGCCATCTCGCGACCGTTGTCTCATCATCATGAACGCAGCGGAATCGGGAAAAGCAACCTCTGCGGAAAGAATACTAGATGACCAAACACTGCTCGAGCGGATGATCTCGTTGCTATTTGATGAAGACGAACAGGGGATCAATATTGTATCTGCCTTTCGTCTTGGTAAGAAACAAGAAGATACCTCGAAAATTCGCCCACTTAAAATCGTTTGCCGGGATGCGGAGGAATGCCGACGCATCCTGCGAAGGACCTCGCGTCTCAAACGTGAGCCATACTACGTACTTCGTGACCTCTCTCCGGAGGATCGAGTCAAAATGAAAAAGGCTGTAGAAGAACTCCGTACTAGACGGGGGAGTGGTGAAACAGACCTCCATATTGTGGATTTTCGAGTAAGTTCAAGTTCAAGTTCAAGCGGGACTGGAACGATAGGATTATCCAGTGAGTGTTCCTTCTTCGGCGGGTCGTTGAACCAGGAGTTAGCGAACTTTGAAATACTGATGGACCTAAAACAAAGACCGCATCACACCCTGTCCAACCAATTAATGCCCACGTATCCTGCCCTAGCAGTCCCTGCTGGGCCGGTTACGTGAAGAAAGAGAAAAAAGTAAACGCAGAAGGCAAAAGAGAAAGTGGTAAGAGCTAAGCAAGTGGAATACCAAGATGTTTGAGTCAATAAAAAAAGAACTGAAAAGTGAAGGTGAG